>CP149065.1:5402500-5662500 GCA_038024825.1 Polylopha cassiicola | reverse complement strand
CCGTCGGTGTCGGCGACCGAAACATATAAATATGCGGCACCCAGCTGGGGAAACGGACAGATTACGTTCGTTCGTCGCCGCTACGCTATATACGCGCAGTGGTGTTTCGTATCAGCAAGTCAAGCAAGTTCAGTAGAAAAACAAGATGACCGGTCGCGGTAAGGGAGGAAAAGGTCTGGGGAAAGGAGGAGCCAAGCGTCACAGGAAAGTGTTGCGTGATAACATCCAGGGTATCACGAAGCCCGCCATCCGCCGTCTGGCTCGCAGAGGCGGCGTGAAGCGTATCTCCGGTCTGATCTACGAGGAGACGCGCGGTGTGCTCAAGGTGTTCCTAGAGAACGTGATCCGCGACGCGGTCACATACACCGAGCACGCCAAGAGGAAGACCGTCACCGCCATGGACGTCGTGTACGCTCTGAAACGCCAGGGCCGCACCCTCTACGGTTTCGGCGGTTAAACCTCGCTCGCTCGGCAGCGCAGGCATGAGCGTCGTACTCGTTCGATCGCTCGGTCGATCTCGGCTGATGTTGGTTAATTCCTTCATCAAACGGGAACGAACTGACTATCGAAACGGATACAACCAAAACAAAAAAGGCCCTTTTCAGGGCCGCACATGATTCATTCGTTGGCCATATTACCTATGGTTAATTTGAGTTTCTATAATAACACGAGACTTGTCGATCAATTTGATATTACCTTACCACCTACCTAGTTATAAATAAATAAATACATACATATATATCTATCTACCTACCTAAACCCTTATATAGACCATACTTTAATACATTGGTACATATATCATCCAAAGAAGCAAGCAAAAGTCCTCTAACCGCTACCAGAAAAGTGGGTTAGGTTAGGTTAGAACTGCGACCCTCTACAAAATAAAAAACTGTCTATAAAACTTTTATAATAAAAATATAATCAGAGTATTTAATGCAATCGTACCTATATCGTAAAACTTTTGGGTAAGTACATTATATATTATTATAATAAAGGGATTACATCTCATAATTATTGTATCCTTATGACACAATCATTATTTTGCCTCTTCACTCTCGATGCCGCCCGGGCGGGCGGCATTAAGCGTTAGTGACATAGCATAACCATAATACACACATACATAATATTATTATGTTATTCTTCACTCGCTTCTCTTCGATATATATTATTATATTATATTATATTATATTATATCCAAAATCCCACGCACATTATCGCTCCGCCCGACTGCCCGACTCTTTTGATTCGACTCGCCTTCCTTCCTTCCTTTTACTCCTTGTCACTACTACTACTACCACTACCACCAATGGGTACGACTCGTTGCTTTATTATGTACTTTTTACTTACTTACAAAAATATTATATATAATAATTATATAAAACGTCCCTATATAACAATTTTGTTTAAATCTTTCCATTATTTCACTGATTTTACATGGGCTTCATCCGTTCGAGATTCATCGAATGTAAACCGTCGTCGAACGAAGCTAGGCTGTTTTACGACACCGAACTTAACTATCCGAAATAACGATACACCTAGATGAGACGTTATATGTTCAATACTTATATACATCTGGGGAATATTCACTTTCAACTGGTCGTGTGTAAACAAAGTGTTTATGTCGTTTTAATATGTAAAATCACTTTTTAAAGTGACCCGAGGTACGCGACGTACGCAATACCAAAATATAAACGTACGTCACGTTAAAACTGTCCCGTTTACCATGTAATAATCGTAAATTATCGACGGTTACACTCATAAATGGGACGCATGACCGCATTTAATATAATAAATCTGAATACTCTCCGAAATATAAACGTTTTTCAATATATATGTTAGTGAAAAGTTGGAAGTGTTGTTGAGAGAAAACCTCTCGCGGCATCGTGCACTTCTCTAGGGTATTGCCGTAGTTTACCTTATAGACATTCGTTATAAGCAACACGCATACTACTATCTTACTAGTAACTCTAACTGAGTCTAATATCTACGAACTTGTTTAATAATATTATAATAACAACAATGGCCGACACAGCAGTAGCATCGGACACCCCGCCCCGGCGACACCGGCGAAGAAACCGAAGGCGTCCGCCGCCGCCGGCGCGAAGAAGCCTAAGGCGAAGCCGACTCATCCTAAGACTTCCGAAATGGTCAACAGCGCCATTAAGGAGTTGAAGGAGCGCAGCGGTTCTTCGCTTCAGGCGATCAAGAAGTATATAGCCGCACAATACAAAGTGGACGCCGAGAAACTGGCGCCGTTCATAAGGAAGTACTTGAAGAGCGCAGTCGAATCCGGCGCCCTTATCCAGACTAAGGGCAAGGGAGCATCGGGATCTTTCAAACTGGAATCCAAGTCGTCCGCGTCAAAGAAACCGGCCGCGGCTAAGTCGACCGCTAAATCGTCCGCGTCCTCCGCGGCGGCGAGCAAGAAGAAGGCCGCCGCCGCCGGGGCCGCCGGCAGAGCCAAGAAAGCCGCCGCCTCTTCGGCAGCTTCACCGTCAAAGGCGAAATCGGCCGCAGCCACGAAGGACAAGAAGGCCGCAGCGGCCAAAAAGAAGCCCGCCCCAAAGAAGGCAGCCGCGCCGGCGAAGGGAAAGAGCGCGGCCGCTCCCAAGGCCAAGAAAACTGCCAAACCTCCCACTAAGAAGCCGAAAGCGCCTAAACCCAAAAAGGCCGCGGCCACACCGAAATCTAAACCGGCCGCCAAAAAGGCCGGAGCGGCGAAAAAGTAATGAGAGCGCGCCCACACCACCACCAGGAGAGAAACACCACCGCGTTGCGCACAGCGCGCACCCCCGCACGCCTAGCTACTAGCTGCTGCTACTACTACTAGCTAGCAAGAGGAAGGAAGCAAAGCGGCGAGGAGGAGGTGCACACCGCCACGCGGTTGATCTCCGCTTCTCATCTTTTCCCCAGTCGTGTGTTATTTGTTAACAAACGAAGGGAAACTGTGCGCGTTTAAAGCACGCACACAAACAAGCCCTTTTCAGGGCTAACAAACATATCATGCAACAACATTACATAAATGTAATGAAATAATCGTTTCGAATGGACACGACGTCAATCAATCAATCCATCCATCCATCCATCCAATAGAAAATAATAATAATAACAACGACGACAACATAACTCATTAGATTAGACAAAAATAACAACGGAGAATACAATAATATTATGTAGGTTAAACTATCACATAATATAATATAATAATGAACATTAGGCCTTGCAGTAGTAGTAAAACTAGTATATATCCGTTCGTTGTATGTTACGTACAATATAAACACAACTCGCTACATGCCCCCGGGTCGGTCGACGGACAATTTTTGAAGTGAAAACTTCTTTAGCGGCGCTTTGAGCACTTTTTATTTATTTAGATTACAATACTTATTATGTACGTATATTAAAAATGATAAAAATATTTATAATTGGATTAGTTTCTGTTTATATTTTAGAAAGAGAAAGGTATACTTAAACAACTATCTCGCTTTAAATTGTGACTATAGCACGAGCGTTACTCTATCCCCACTCTGCGCGCGACCGAGTCATTTGTATATAAAAGATGAGCGAGTAAAATTTTTTTAACATACCGTTAGCGGCTCTCGTACGTACCACACGTGTACGTGCAAATTTTAACTAAACTCACTTGAACTCCGTTTCGACTCCGTCGTCATGTCTGGACGTGGTAAAGGTGGCAAAGTGAAGGGGAAGGCAAAGTCCCGTTCTAACCGTGCCGGTTTGCAGTTCCCCGTCGGTCGTATCCATAGACTCCTCCGCAAGGGAAACTATGCCGAGCGCGTCGGTGCCGGTGCACCTGTATACCTGGCCGCCGTCATGGAGTATTTGGCCGCTGAGGTTCTCGAGTTGGCCGGCAACGCCGCACGCGACAACAAGAAGACCAGGATCATACCTAGACATCTACAGTTGGCCATCCGCAACGACGAGGAATTGAACAAACTCCTCTCCGGCGTGACCATCGCACAGGGCGGTGTGCTGCCTAACATCCAGGCTGTGCTTCTCCCCAAGAAGACCGAGAAGAAGGCTTAACTCAAAGAAGCCTCTTTGCTACAGCTATACCTATGAATGGATCGTCGTCGCCGCTAGCTCTGCTAACGTACCTACGTGGTGGTGGCGATGCTACGTCATACCAAAAGGCCCTTTTCAGGGCCACAACATGATTCTTGTTATTCATTCATTCATTTATATTTTGAATGGAATTGCAGTTTCTCTGCGACATTGACGTATATCAATCAATCAATTTATTAATTAATTAACTACGTACGTACGTACCTACCTACCTACATTCGTACCATGTACACACAGACAGACAAATAAACAAACAAACAAACAAACATACATACATACATACATACATACATACATACATACATACATACATACATACATACATACATACATACATACATTCATTCATTCATTCATTCGGATTGAAAAAACTACTGGACCGATTTGAAAAGCTACACTATTCGTAAATGATATAGGTTATATTAAAAATAAGGAGGATCGTGCGAAGCCGGGGCGGACGGCTAGTTATATATAAATATGTATGTGTATGTGTGTATATAAATAGTATAATATATTTATATATGCAGTGTGTAGGTATATGGTATCTGGTATCTGGTACCTGGTACTGGTTGGTTGGTCTGTCTGTGAAGATGTGCGGTTCGCCCGCGGGCCGGCGCTGCGCTGCGCGGCGCGCGGCGCTCTGGGCGGCGTGCGGCGTGCGGCGGGCGCGACGGCGGGCGCGACGGCGGGCGCGACGGCGGGCGCACCACCTGCACCACCGCGGCACCGCGGCACCGCGGCAGGACGCACGGCGCTATCACATATCTGTAACATACAGCCGCCAACACAACACCAACCGATTAAACTAATAATTACCTTACCAATACAATACACTAATACTACAATAATACGACAACGACTGGACAGATTAAAAACAGAAAACAAACAAACAAACAAACAAACAAACAAACGAAAAAGCACCCGTCCGCTAGTAAATAAAATATATACACAAATACGTATGTGTATATATATATATATACGTTTGTTTGTTTGTTTGTTTGTTTGTTTGTTTATTTATATGTATGTATATAATAGGTATATTATATTATAACAAATACATAATATTTACGTACCTATTGACACGAAACGACGATATACACTTAAATTCATATTTTGTATCATGCACTGACTGATTAATAACAAAAACACACTTGTTGTTGTTGTTATTACTACCACTTTCATAATTTGAATTTTAACACTAAAATTATAAAAATAATAGAATACATAACTGTGTCAATCGTCGACCGCCGGAGGAGGGGTGGGGAGCGAATGGTATCTCACGAGTATTACTATTGGTCGATACAAAAACTACACGCTCGCACGCTTATACGGTGCGCAAGCTACTTGGAGTTAACAAAACAGGGGTGACGTGTATGGCGAGCATTATTCGGTCGTCAGTCGGCGTTCGCTTCGAACGTCTCTCTAACGTCTATCTCTCAACGCGTATCGCAACATGCCGCCCAAGACTAGCGGTAAGGCCGCCAAAAAATCCGGCAAGGCACAGAAGAACATATCCAAGTCCGACAAGAAGAAGAAGAAGCACAAGAGGAAGGAGAGTTACGCCATTTACATCTACAAGGTGCTCAAGCAGGTCCACCCCGACACCGGTATCTCCAGTAAGGCTATGTCGATCATGAACTCTTTCGTGAACGACATCTTCGAGCGTATCGCCGCGGAGGCATCGCGTCTCGCACACTACAACAAGAGATCCACCATCACGTCGAGGGAGGTGCAGACCTCCGTGAGGCTGCTGTTGCCCGGTGAGCTCGCCAAGCACGCGGTCAGCGAGGGCACCAAGGCCGTCACCAAATACACCAGCTCCAAGTAAACGAACAACGAACAGGCAGCAGCACAATACCTACACGGTTTTATACGGTGTAGTTATTGTGTATATACCGTTTGTTTGTTTATCGTCGATGAACAACAGCAAACAAAAGGCCCTTTTCAGGGCCACAAATACGTTCCGATAATGTGATATAACATTACGTTTCTTATCATGGAAGATGTCAATCAATCAATCAATCAATCAATCAATCAATCAATTGGTGGAAATAAGAATTGGTTTATTATTATTTCCAACGCACCATACATCGTCATGATTTCCTATATAATTATTGAATATAATAATAATGATAACAACAACAAAAATGTAGGTATGTTTTTTCAAAACGTTTGAATGAAAAAAAAAAAAACAAACAAACTATAAACGGATTCCATATTAGTATTAATTATGGAATTTTTACTGTAAAGAATCCGAAACGTCAGCAAATAATAATAGCGTTGTTTTTTATTTTTTTTTTTAAACGGTTAGGTTCCGTTTCTCTTTACGGTTTGTTTGCTAATTAATTATCTAGCGTCTCTGATGTAAGTAGGTACTGTATTTAACTAAATTCCAGTCTATTATTTATACATATTATTACAGTTACGTACATATTATACTTACACCTATAGAATTTTTATCATGAGATTTAGATCAGAACTACAAACGACATACGGAATAAGAATAATATACTGTAATAATGTATTATTTTTATTTTATATTGCTATTTGTATTATTACCTATATATTATTCGAAACTCTGATCGAACTGACTAACTAACCAACAAACGAATGTGTATCATATATGAAAGTGGTGGGGATAACGAAACGAAAGGCACCTCATCTATCTCGCTCTAACATCGGTATAAATAGGACGTCATCTAACTGCGATGTTTTTATTCTCACCCCGCTCGTGATACGTGAACGTTGCGCGCGTGTTGTCAGTAATAAGAAAACTATTATTATTATCTTTGAAGATGGCTCGTACCAAGCAGACCGCTCGCAAGTCCACCGGTGGTAAGGCGCCGCGTAAACAGTTGGCCACCAAGGCGGCCCGCAAGAGCGCACCGGCCACCGGAGGCGTCAAGAAACCCCATCGTTACAGGCCCGGTACCGTCGCCCTGCGTGAGATCCGTCGCTACCAAAAGAGTACCGAGCTGTTGATCCGCAAGCTGCCCTTCCAACGTCTAGTGCGTGAGATCGCGCAGGACTTCAAGACCGATCTCCGCTTCCAGAGCTCCGCCGTTATGGCACTCCAGGAGGCGAGCGAGGCTTACCTCGTCGGTCTGTTCGAAGACACCAATCTGTGCGCCATTCACGCCAAGCGCGTCACCATCATGCCTAAGGACATCCAACTCGCCCGTAGGATCCGCGGTGAGCGAGCCTAAGCAGCGACGCGACAGCAGCAGCGCATTATTATATTATACAACGACGACGATGACCAACCGAAAGGAGTTGGTCGTCCGAAAGTTATAATTATACAAAAAGGCCCTTTTCAGGGCCACATATGAATCTGATGTTGTTAACTATGTTTCTATAACGCGATGACGATCAATCAATCAATCAATCAAACCGACAAATCAATGAATAGATAAACGAATGTCTCCCGACTGAATTAGGTACTCTTATTATATTATTAGGTAGGTAATCTTAGTATATTATTACGTACTCCTATTACGCAACGTAACCTATCTATACGTTTATATCAAAATTTGAAAATATTTTTGGTAACATTTCTTTTATTTCTATTGGCATTATTGTGAACGGATGATGTAGACCGTAGGTATGTATGTATATATGTATGTATGTATGTATATATATATATATATATGGAATATGGAGAATTATATTTAACACTTATACAGCTATTACTAGCAATAATAAATAAACTATTTACCAAACTGAATAAGAGATATAAGAAAGAAAATAGAATAATAAATAAAAACAATAATTATTGTTCAGAGCGAGCGCAATCGAATCGGGACAATTCGGGTTCGGGTATCTTCGTTCGTCTCGTCTATCCCCACTCCGTCGGTGTCGGCGACCGAAACATATAAATATGCGGCACCCAGCTGGGGAAACGGACAGATTACGTTCGTTCGTCGCCGCTACGCTATATACGCGCAGTGGTGTTTCGTATCAGCAAGTCAAGCAAGTTCAGTAGAAAAACAAGATGACCGGTCGCGGTAAGGGAGGAAAAGGTCTGGGGAAAGGAGGAGCCAAGCGTCACAGGAAAGTGTTGCGTGATAACATCCAGGGTATCACGAAGCCCGCCATCCGCCGTCTGGCTCGCAGAGGCGGCGTGAAGCGTATCTCCGGTCTGATCTACGAGGAGACGCGCGGTGTGCTCAAGGTGTTCCTAGAGAACGTGATCCGCGACGCGGTCACATACACCGAGCACGCCAAGAGGAAGACCGTCACCGCCATGGACGTCGTGTACGCTCTGAAACGCCAGGGCCGCACCCTCTACGGTTTCGGCGGTTAAACCTCGCTCGCTCGGCAGCGCAGGCATGAGCGTCGTACTCGTTCGATCGCGGTCGATCTCCTCTGTTGTTGGTTTTATAATTCCTTCATCAAACGGGAACGAACTGACGATCGAAACGGATACAACCAAAACAAAAAAGGCCCTTTTCAGGGCCGCACATGATTCATTCGTTGGCCATATTACCTATGGTTAATTTGAGTTTCTATAATAACACGAGACTTGTCGATCAATTTGATATTACCTTACCACCTACCTAGTTATAAATAAATAAATACATACATATATATCTATCTACCTACCTAAACCCTTATATAGACCATACTTTTAATACATTGGTAAGTACATATATCATCCAAAGAAGCAAGCAAAAGTCCTCTAACCGCTACCAGAAAAGTGGGTTAGGTTAGGTTAGAACTGCGACCCTCTACAAAATAAAAAACTGTCTATAAAACTTTTATAATAAAAATATAATCAGAGTATTTAATGCAATCGTACCTATATCGTAAAACTTTTGGGTAAGTACATTATATATTATTATAATAAAGGGATTACATCTCATAATTATTGTATCCTTATGACACAATCATTATTTTGCCTCTTCACTCTCGATGCCGCCCGGGCGGGCGGCATTAAGCGTTAGTGACATAGCATAACCATAATACACACATACATAATATTATTATGTTATTCTTCACTCGCTTCTCTTCGATATATATTATTATATTATATTATATTATATTATATCCAAAATCCCACGCACATTATCGCTCCGCCCGACTGCCCGACTCCCGACTCCGACTCCGAGATTAATAAAGGGTTTTTCAGCAGACCTATATTTATACTAGACTTAGACTCTTCCCCCTCCATTCCCAAAGTTTAGGTATTTACTATGAAATGACGAATTAGGTTCACTAGATTTCAGCCAATGACAAGTTCAGGCAGTTCGTGGCCGAACATTTGCAAAACGACTGTGATTAGTCGTCATCGAGCGTCCGGAGTGTGTGCTATTGTTTCATAGTATGTGATATAAAGATATAATGTGTTCAAGAGTTGGAAAAGCAGTTGGAAGACACAATAACAGCAGCAAACGAGCAGAAATAAACCTATAATGCAAGACTGGCGCGTGTGGCTCTCCGCAGCTGCGCTACTATCTCCGCAGCCCGCTATGGACCCAGTGTTTGTGAACAATAAGTTAATATTTTCGGAGAAACCTGTCACAAAATAGAGGTAATATGTATATTCATTATGATTTATTTGTAACGTAAAGATTTTGCCCGCGACTTGAGCAGCATTTCAGCAACTTTGTAATAACATAGTTTATACCTACATCAGAATAACATATAGGCTATACTTTATAACGATATCGCATAGAGTACTCATAGTACAGAGACGAAATCGCGTCTCGATCTATTGGAGGCCTGCTGAAATTTCTGTAATAGTAATAATAAGCATTGGAATGAAACAACTATTAACGGATTTAACTCGCGTATTTTTATTTTATTTGCTGACGTTTCGGATTCTTTACAGTTTCCATAATCGTAGCATGACTGAGCTGACAAAAGTCTAACGCTAAAGTGATTAAATCCGTTAATAGTTGTTTCATTCCAATGTGTAATAACCGCGAAGGCAACAGAAATTAGTAATAATAAGTTTAATAACTATTTATAGGACCCATGGCACATTAACGTATAAATCAATCAATAAATTTAACTCGCTGATTTTATTCGCTGAAGTTTACAGTTTCCATAATCGTAGCACGATTAAGCTGACTATAGTCTAACGCTAATTTTAAGTTTATAGTTTCCGATATGTAATAACCGTGAAGACATCAGAAGTTATTAAAATTCAATAAATCAAGTATTTACAGTATTGTACCTACTTACTAGTATATTTATTATTTTAACCGAATATGTCAAGACACCAAACATTGATTCACGCAGTAAAGAAACATGTAACTATAAGTTTGCAAATAATATTTATATTTAGTCAGTTAGAACATTCACCTCTCTAAACTGTTTTCAGCGAGCGAGCGAGCGTCCATCCGGCTGATTGACTTCCATCGAGCAGTACAACACGCAGAAATCAGTCCAGTTGCAATGTCTTCATTTCACGCGTCTTCATTGGAAAACAGAGGTTTTGGGGTGTTGATAGATTAAGAACTACTAGTTAATTATGTGTTTATGAATCTGTAATGTTGATACAAACTTATAAGCATATATATATATAAGCATAATTAGCGGTTCGCCCAGGCTTCGCACGGATCCCTATTAAAAAAAATATATAACCTATGTCACTCGGGAATAGTATAGCTTCCCAACAGTGAAAGAATTCTTTAAATCGGTCCAGTAGTTTTGGAGCCTATTTAATCCAAACAAACAAACCTTTCCTCTTTATTATAGTATATAGATAAAATATTTTCTCTTTTGTTACGTTTTAGTTATGTAATATTTTTGTTTTAATAAATAATTAACTTCTATAATTCTATATGGGTACAAAGGCGCATTCTTGTTTCTATGGACAATGTCATTATTGTTTTTATACAAATGACGGTCAATCAATTGGCTACAGAATTAAGAGAATCCCCACTCCTGCTCCTGCTCCCTGCACGAACAAAAACTATCTCGCTTGGTCCGACCCATATTTTTGATTTTCATGCATAACCACTGTGGCGCCTTAATATATATTATTTCTATTATATATGTACTTATTAATCCTAGTGGAATACTAATTTAAGTATATAAAAATCTCCAAATACAATAATACCTATACCTATATAAATTCATATATATATAACTAGCTTCTGCCCGCGACTTCGTCCGAATGGAACTCCTTTTTTGTAGTCGGTTAAAAAGTAGCCTATGTTCTTTCTCGGGCTCCAGACTTTCTTTGTACCAAATTTCATTTAAATCGGTCCAGTAGTTTTAGCGTGAAAACATAACAGATAGACAGACAGACAGACAGACAGACAGAGTTACTTTCGCATTTATAATATTAGTAGGGATGTTCATTTCTAGGTTATTATCTATTACCATACCAAATTTCATCAAAATCAGTTAAGCCGTTTAGACGTGAAAAAGCAAAAGTCCCAACCAAAACGACTAAAAATCACTATCTCAATTCAGTTATCTGCCTACTGCCTACCCCCTAAGAACGATGGCGTGATTATTTATAGCCTACTAGCTTCTGCCCGCGACTTCGTCCGCGTGGAACTCCTCCTTTTTTGCAGTCGGTTAAAAAGTAGCCTATGTCCTTTCTCAGGTTCCAGACTTTCTTTGTACCAAATTTCATTTAAATTGGTCCAGTAGTTTTAGCGTGAAAGCGTAACAGACAGACAGACAGACAGACAGAGTTACTTTCGCATTTATAATATTAGTAGGGATGTCCATTTCTAGGTTATCATCTATTACCATACCAAATTTCATCAAAATCCGTTCAGCCGTTTAGGCGTGAAAGAGTAACAGACAGACAGACAGAGTTACTAACGCATTTATAATATTAGTAGGGATAATTATATATCTCGTACATAAAAAATATATTGTAATCTAGTTATGTTAATTAATTTCGTCTAAGCCTATATGAATCGAGAGGTGATAACAATAAACTTTTATTGTCGTTTCTTTTTACAGAGTAGTCCGATTGTGTTAGTTATGTAAGGATTTAATATGATTGTGTGACCTACTCGATAAATAAAATTGCATTACTTATTTACAGAAGACAGAATTATTATTTTTTACTTTTCAGTGCGCTATTGTTTTCTGTTGCGTTTTAGTTTTTTTTATTGTATTATAATGTTTCATCAAAATTTGATAAAATCAATCACAGTAATAGTCTACCTAAATTGTCCTAAATCCATGTTAGTACCTAATCAAACTCCCTACAAATTCAAATACTAATCCCTTTAAGTATTGTAAGTATTAATAAAATGTTTTTTGTTTGCTTCGCTATTAAGTTTATATTAGAGCTTCTAAAAGTACATAATAATAATTATTTTAATAAACAATTGAAACAATCTCTTTGGTGTGACGAATTTATTATCATTTCTCAATGACGATTCAACTACTTACAATAACAGTCAGCGCTACTATGCACTATGTTAACATGTTTGCACTTCAGAACAAATCCGACACAAAAATAATCAACCCTTCCTTCACTCAAAAAAATAAATAAAAATAATAAATAAATAAAATATTATTTATTTGAAAATAAATTAACATGATATCGTTTACGCTTATATACTGTAACATGGTAATCACATCGGGCAATATATTACTCTTAATACGATGGTGGTTGAACAATTCAATAGCCGCCATCCACGACGCCTGCCGCCGCTACATCAACCACTGCACCACTGCACTCTACACACACGTCTCAACCTAGCCAGATCCTCGACATCTAGGAATGTACCTGCCCTATATAATATAACGGATCTATACAGCGCCTCAGACATATCACAGTTGCCATGTAAAGGAAGAACGCGCACGTGTGTGACAACTGTGTGTATGTGTGTAGCGGCGGGCAGGCGTCGTGGCGGAGCGGGGACTAATCTACAACGTGGCTAGTTCACTTCGCTTTGGGCGCCTCGGCCGCCTCTAGCCGCTTGCGCATCGACTCCGGCATCTCAGCCGGCGGCGGCCGCGGCATTCTCAGCCATACCTGCAATACAAACATAAAACGTATCTTTAGATATATCCCATGTTAAATTAAATAGGCATTGAGAGAGTGCGGTCTCATAGGATGCGTGTCCACACGGTGTACTCGGTAGGAACAATTGGTTGTATTATATAATCATTGTATGGAATTGAAATTAATAAATACGTAAACTAACACAGGTATTTATGATTCTATATAAAATATACGCCCTTGCAGCCCTTACTAATGAACATACATGTTTAATATGTACTAGACACTTTAGTTATATTTTATAGTCAATTCTATTCAGTAGTTATTACGTAAAGAGAAACAAACATACTACAGGACATCTTATATTAGTTGACGATAGTCTAACGCTGGTTTATATTTAACGTTAAGACTATTGTCAGCTCAGTCATGCTATAAATATTAGAACTGTAAAGTTTTCGAAATGTCAGTCAACGTCAAACTATTTCATTCCGATGTGTAATAACCGCGAATGCATCAGAAATTATTATATACTAGCTTCTGCCCGCGACTTCGTCCGCGTGGAACTCGTCTTTTTTTGCAGCCAGTTAAAAAGTAGCCTATGTCCTTTCTGAAGCTCCAGACTTTATTTGTACCAAATTTCATTTAAATCGGTCCAGTAGTTTTAGCGTGAAAGCGTAACAGACAGACGGACAGACAGACAGAGTTACTTTCGCATTTATAATATATAGAGCAATAGAGCAAAAGTCCCAACCAAAACGACTAAAAATCACTATCTCAATTTAGTTATCTGCCTACTGCCTACCCCCTAAGAACGATGGCGTGATTATTTATAGCCTATGTCCATTTCTAGGTTATCATCTATTACCATACCAAATTTCATCAAAATCCGTTCAGCCGTTTAGGCGTGAAAGAGCAACAGACAGACAGACAGAGTTACTAACGCATTTATAATATTAGTAGGGATTCAAAGAAATAATTTCAAATCCTTTCACGATTATTACAAATGTGAATGAAACAACTGCATTGACAAAATACACAAGTTAAATCAGTTTGTTTCATTCCAATATGTTATTTTAATTCACACAGCCAATAATACTTCAAATTAAATTTAGTCCCAGTCTAAGCTTGTACTATGGGTACTAGACTACAAATAAACATACAAAACATCCAAGAGTCAGGTACAGATGTCAGTGACCTCCGCCCCCTAGCATTGCAGGTGCGTGGGGGGAGCGTAAGTATGGCGTCAGGGTAGGCACTCAATACATTAGTGATACTGTGCCTATATGGAATGCACGCCCTTGCCTTAGCAGGAATCGAACCCTCTAACTCCGGCCCGTATCTAATATCCTTACGTATCATAAACAAGACAAGGCAAGCGACACACGGCCTGGTAGGTAGGTAAGTAAGTGAGGAGATATAATACGTTACCTTGACAGCATCGTAGATGAACCACTGCAGGCCGGTGAGCGTGCCGATCATCACGATCCTGGGCCCGAGCCCCTTCCACACGCCCGCCCAGCCCAGCTTGCCCACGATCGACCCCACCGTCGCGGTTTGGTCCTGCACAACACAAACATGAAAACATGTTATTCTGTTATCTACCACCATATTGTTGTAACGTTTTTTGCGTGAGAAAATACATCCATAGTATTATATTCTATATTAGTATCTGTGACTTGTTTGGTCATTAGCTCATTTTTTATAGGTAAATCATTGTTGTTATGAATGTTTTAAAATAAAATGTGTATAGCATGATGAAGTCTATGAATGAAGAACAGCAAAATTGTATTGTATACTTAAATAATTATTTGTGGTAATTTCACTTTAAGAATAAATTAGTAGCGATAAATTTTACACGAGTTTATAGCAAATTTCATCGACTTGGTTACTCTTATTCGTCATTTGAGTAATTTTGGCCCATCTTTGCGCTCTATGATGAACCGTCAAGTCGACATTTTGTCAACAAGGAGAAGGGTTTATCGTGTCGAGCTTATTTCATTTTCGACTTGATGAAATAGGCGACATCGACATGACAATTCATCACAAGCTCGCTGGTCGATATCTGTACTCGCCAAGCGCGTGCAGTGAGAGTCGCGAATGTACTGCGTCAGGGTAGGCACTCCATACATTTATATACTACTAGCTTCTGCCCGCGACTTCGTCCGCGTGGAACTCCTCCTTTTTTGCAGTCGGTTAAAAAGTAGCCTATATCCTTTCTCAGGCTCCAGACTTTCTTTGTACCAAATTTCATTTAAATCGGTCCAGTAGTTTTAACGTGAAAGCGTAACAGACAGACAGACAGAGTTACTTTCGCATTTATAATATTAGTAGGGATAGCTATATATAATATAGCTTCTGCCCGTGACTTCGTCCGCGTAGAACTCCTCCTTTTTTGCAGTCGGTTAAAAAGTAGCCTATGTCCTTTCTCAGGTTCCAGACTTTCTTTGTACCAAATTTCATTTAAATCGGTCCAGTAGTTTTAGCGTGAAAGCGTAACAGACAGACAGACAGAGTTACTTTCGCATTTATAATATTAGTAGGGATAGCTCGTATGTTATTCTGTTCTGTCAGCTATTTTATTGTAACGTTTTTGCGTAAGAGAATAACAAACGAACATACATCCATCCATACTTATAAACTTTCCAGTTGATAATATTACTAAGGATTTAGTTTCATTTAATTATTATTTGTAATTGTAGTTATTCCATTAATACAGAGTGAATTCTGTCGTAAATACTGTCCTCTTAAGGGTTTGTATCTAATAACCAGTTTCACCGGCCAGCCTCTGATGAATTGTCTGCAAGCACGAATCAAGTCGACAACGATACCGATATAAGTGAGAATTAAACGATATCGACATGATTTACTGTCGATTCGTGTCGAGATTGTTTCGTTTTCGACATGATTGAATAAAAGACGACATGAACATGACAATTCATCACAGACTCGCTGGTCGCTACGCGCCGTAGTCGAGTGTAGTGAGAGTAGTCGAGTGTAGTGAGTGAAGCGAGCGAGCGGTCACCTGGTTGAGCTTGGAGACGACGGTGTCGGCGGGGTGCGACACGATGGCGCAGAACACGCCGGCGATGTAGCCCGCCGCGAACGTCACCACCAGCTGCTCGCCCTTCGTGCAGTCCGCGCGCGGCTTAGGCACCACGTGCTACACAAACACACACGTAAATATACAAGGTTTAACAAAACAGATAAAAATATTTTTTTCTGTCCTCCGGTCAGAAAGCGCCAACTTTGTGGCCGCTGCGCTAAATTAAATTGCCGCTTTCTGGCTTCGTCGAACAGAAAAATAGTATACTGACCTCGGCCAGTAAAATAAAAAAGCCTCAGATCACATTTCGTACTATATCTCAGTTAAAACATATCATTATTTTATATTTTTTTTTTTAGACAATTCATGCCAATTCATATAAATAATAAATATCTTTGGACAATTCACAACAATTGATCTAGTCCCTAACTAAGCAAAGCTTGTACTATGTGTACTAGACAACGGATAAACGTACATAAATACATATAAGATATCCAAGACTCAGGTACAGTCACCATCAGATATATCAGAACGGGCGAGGTACTCAAATACATCTGAACAACATTAAATTTCAATAAATTCGTTACGGCAAATAAGGCCAATAATATCTGAATGTCCAATTCGTCACAAATATAAGAGCAGCAATTTTTCAATATAATCTGGACACATAACAACGCAAAAATATCTAAACAGTACAAGTGTTCATAAATATCTGAACACTTAAGGAAAATATACCTTAAGTCACTGACATATAGTTTACATTCTATTGTGCAGATGTAGTGAATATTCTGTCTCGTGGTATCATTACTAGGCTCTAATCAAACGCATATACCTATTATAAATTTCAAACAATCTAAATAATACTGTCTTGGCTTAATGCGTAAGATATCGCTTAGTAAACCGAGCATCATGGATCGAATCCGACTGGTCCACATGCATTTTATTTTTATTAACGGATGGGAAATATGACATATATTATTCTTTTTTTTAATTTCTATAATAAATTAGGTTACCTGCTATATTAAAATTTTATTTGTCGCAAGTTTTTTAAGATTTTTTATTTTTTATTTCTTCATTTATTATAGTCTTTAATACGGTGGCAGGACATACGGAGATCGGACATATGTAGAATCGAAACTCGTATTAGTATTTGCAGTTCGTTTATTACCTACGGACTTTTACAATTGATGAAGTTGTTGCGCAGGTACCTAATTAAACTAGAAAGTATGTAATTAATTAAGCTCCATCATGTCTCATCATTTCATCATCTGGTTACCATAATAATTTATACTTTACACAAAACGCAGCTTACATAGACTAAATAAACTATAACTAGAATATACACAATTTAACTAAGGTTAGTCTTGGAAGTGTCTCACCGACGTCTTCAATACAAAATAAGATCTGAATAAAAATACAAAAGGAATAAAATTTAAAAAAAACACAAATTCTCCCTGGTCTCGAACTTAAACCAGCCGCGTTCTATGACCGCGCATCCGACGTATAAACCATGAGGCTAAGCAATCAATTATCAGGTTGACGAAAATTGATTACCAATGTTGACAACGACTTGTCAACGACCATAATATTCTTTCATAATTAAATAGGATACGAACTAAACAGTGACAATTGAAGTTTGGCAACAGAAAACAATAGTAAGTATGACAACGTCGCAATTCACGTTTGCTTTGCTTACCTAGTAATGATACCATGAGACAGAATATTCACTACATCTGTACAATAGATTGTAAACTATATGTCAGTGATTTAAGGTATATTTTCCTTAAGTGTTCAGATATTTATGAACACTTGTACTGTTAAGATATTTTTGCGTTGTTATGTGTCCAGATTATACTGAAAAATTGCTGCTCTTATATTTGTGACGAATTGGACGTTCAGATATTATTGCCTTATTTGCCGTAACGAATTTATTGAAATTTAATGTTGTTCAGATGTATTTGAGTACCTCGCCCGCTTTGATATATCTGATGCTGACTGTACAGATGCCAGTGCTTATCACATTGAGATCTGTCCATAGCAGGATTCGAACCCGCAACCTCTGGTTTCGTAGTCACCTATGACCACTAGACCAGGCCGTCCATATAGTTCCTAATAAGCTTGTATGGTAACTAGACAACGGGTGAATTGAAATTTTTAACTGGCTGACTATCACGGTTCATGATGTAGGTTCATTCAGACGGACGGACAGCGGTGTCTCAGTAAATAGGTCTTCACCTTTGGGAGTTTTAGGTGATACACGAATAGGACCGTGTATAGGGAAGTAATATGGTAAGTTACCGTGTCGTTTTACCCTTAGGAAACCTCGGTGCTAATAGGTGAGTAATAGAAAAGGGTATATGTACCTTGTAGAGGAGCTCGAGCGTCTTCTCGAAGCAGGCGAACTTCATCATGGTGTAGGGGATCTGGCGGCCCCACAGCGGCACGATGCCCTTGTAGAAGGTGCCGTAGCCCTCGCTCTGCACCATCTTGGGCCACGCCTCGCGCAGCGTGCTCGCGAACCCGGGCATGGTCTGGATGCGCACCTACACACACACACATACCAACACGCACGTATAGATATATGTACTGTATTGTACCGATTTTGTAAAAATGTATGAGATCGGTACTAGTGTTATATACGAGTGTGTATCACAAAGCAATGATAATGTAACGCGTATGCGCTTGAAATATGTATTTTAAGCAAAGAAAAAAACGAACACTCGTGCAAATCATGCTAGCATCCGTCAGGATTCGAACCCGCAAGCTCCAGCGTGGTAGGCAATGATAACTATTGAGAAACAGAAGAACAGGGAAAGCTATGCATGCAGTGATAAATAGTGTGTGACAGACGGACAGACTGAGCCTAGTGTATGTATGCAGTGATAACTAGCGTGTGACAGACGGACAGACAGACTGAGCCTAGTGTATGTATGCAGTGATAGCTATCGTGAGACAGACGGACAGACTGAGCCTAGTGTATGTATGCAGTGACAACTAGTGTGAGACAGACGGACAGACTGAGCCTAGTGTATGTATGCAGTGACAACTAGTGTGAGACAGACGGACAGACTGAGCCTAGTGTATGTATGCAGTGACAACTAGTGTGAGACAGACTGAGCCTAGTGTATGTGTGCAGTGATAACTAGTGTGAGACAGACTGAGCCTAGTGTATGTGTGCAGTGATAACTAGTGTGAGACAGACTGAGCCTAGTGTATGTATGCAGTGATAACTAGTGTGAGACAGACTGAGCCTAGTGTATGTGTGCAGTGATAACTAGTGTGAGACAGACTGAGCCCAGTGTATGTGTGCAGTGATAACTAGTGTGAGACAGACTGAGCCTAGTGTATGTGTGCAGTAATAACTAGTGTGAGACAGACTGAGCCTAGTGTATGTGTGCAGTGATAACTAGCGTGAGACAGACGGACAGACTGAGCCTAGTGCTGTGTAACATTGATATCTAGTGTTAGACAGACAGACGGACAGAATAAATGTGAATTAGTGAGTGTTGGCCAAATAAACAGTGTGCTAGACAAGAGTGCAATGATAAGAACAGATTGAGAACGTGCGTGCGAGTATGACATGATGGCAAAATATAGCTTAAGACAGAAAGTAGATTAGACAATAAAATTAAATAATGATATGAATGTACCTAAGATTGGCAACTCTCAGATCTCATAATCCGTGGTCACGGGGCGACCCCGCCGGATTGCGACTGGACACGCTGCGACTGCAGTGCGACATTTAGTCGCAGACGCAGCCGACAATGCAGCGGCAGCCCTCAGGCGCGTGTTTTCGTCATCGAGTGCCAATCTCCTAATATGAAGCTACATACACATGGTACACTAGAATAATGGATTATACAACTATATTGATCCGTGTTGAATTAATGACAGAACCAAAATGACTGCAGTTATAGAACATGCACAGGTTAAACGCACTTATCTATACTAATCTATACTTCTATACTAATATTATAAAGAGGAAAGATTTGTATTTTTGTATTTTTGTATGTTTGTAATGAATAGGCTCCGAAACTACTGGACCGATTTCAAAAATTCTTTCACCTTTGGAAAGCTACATTATCCCCGAGTAACATAGGCTATATAATATCACGCTAGGTCTTATAGTTGCGGAGCAGTAACCGAAAATGTTTCAAAAACGGGGGAAAAGTATCGTTTCTGAGGCCTTCCGTGGCGTGCGCTGAGCATATAGTTAAAGTTATACAAAAATGCTATATGGGTGAATTGTTCATCTTAACATTATCTTTAAAAAAGTCCGCGAGAGCATATGTCTATCTTTTATAGTTTACCCATAACAATCGTTTTAATGATTTCTATTAGATGTTTGCTCCAAAGTAATGTCATTTTGGCGACGGGATTTCGAAGTAAATGGTTTAATCCTTATAAAGAATCTTAAGTCCCCCCGTGCGAAGTCGGGACGGGCCGCTATTACTATATAAACAGATAAAACAAAACCATGAAACGATTCGGCAACGTAACATAACCATAATAATATAACCGACTAAATTATAAACGCAAAAAGAAATATTATTAAACCAAGAGATAACAGATCTCTTTATAATTGTACGGAAAATAATAAAAATAGAAACTTAAAGTAAACCAAAGTATAACACAAAAACAAACCAAATAATACCAAAGATATAAAATCATACCAAAGAAAATAACGCATCAAGTAATAACATAAACCAAGAGTAACCATTTCATACATATAACTGAGAAAAAATATAATAACACTTAATATAAACGAAATCCGAACAATGTACCCAAAGAAAAAAAAAAACAAAAAAAATAACAGCGACTAACAATAACCATCCTAAAAGATATAACAGAAATAGAACAGTATCTAACAAGATCCGTACGCAATAGTTAATGAAAAATGAAAGAAATAGTAAAGGCATATAATCAAAAGCAAGCTGAAATGAAAACAAAACCGAAAATAATGCTTGTCACACAGATGCAAGAGTCAAAAGCAGTTGTAATTAGAGATGCCACGAATATAATCCCTACTAATATTATAAATGCGAAAGTAACTCTGTCTGTCTGTCTGTCTGTTACGCTTTCACGCTAAAACTACTGGACGATTTAAATGAAAGGTGCAAAGAAAGTCTGGAACCTGAGAAAGGACATCTAGGCTACTTTTTAACCGACTACAAAAAAGGAGGAGTTCTATGCGGACGAAGTAGCGGGCAGAAGCTAGTATCAAATATGTTTCATTGTCAAATTAGAATACTATAGTGAGTAATATTATCTAACCAGTGGTAAGTTGTGATGGATAAAAACAGGCTGTTCAGCATAGTTAGTTGAAAATCATTACGTGACAAAGCGAGCTACTTTGCCGAATATTAAGTACTAGCTTCTGCCCGCGACTTTGTCCGCGTGGAACTCGTCCTTTTTTGAAGTCGGTTAAAAAGTAGCCTATGTCCTTTCTCAGGCTCCAGACGTTCTTTGTACCAAATTTCATTTAAATCGGTTCAGTAGTTTTAGCGTGAAAGCGTAACAGACAGACAGACAGACAGACAGACAGAGTTACTTTCGCATTTATAATATTAGTAGGGATTCGGCCAAATCACTACTCATGGCAAGTCTAATTGTAAAATAAAAATCCTACCTTAGCTGCTTCCATGGGCGAGAGCGCGATATCCGCAAAGAACTCTGCGGAGGCGGAGGCGGCGAGGTAGACGAACGTGCGGTACGTGTACGCCGTCTCCTCGTCGAGCAGGTTGTTGTAGCCCACCTTGAACACCTCGTACAGACCGAACTTGCACAGACCCTGCGATAAACAAACAAATATTAGTATATAATATTTATGTAAGTGTTTAGCAATCGACGGAGTGAGCTCTCATAGTACTAGTGTCTACACAGCATGTTCGGTAGGAACAATTGGATATTAAAATTATAATCATAGAAAGAAGGTAGTTCTAATAATTTCTGATGCCTTCGCGGGTATTATTACACATTGGAATGAAACAACTATTAAGCGATTTATATACACGCTAGCGTTAGACTATTGTCAGCTCAGTCGTGCTACAATTATGGAAACTGTAAAGAATCCGAAACTTCAGCAAATAAAATAAAAATACGCGAGTTAAATCCGTTAATAGTTGTTTCATTCCAAAGGTTGTTCTAACATATTCTATATGTAATATAATTTGGGCAGATAAGTTGTTAATAGCTAACTCTAATTACTAGGTAATCGCAAGGCTACCTAGCTAGCCAACTAAGTAAGCTAGCTAGATTGTTAATTCTCCAATCAGCCAGCGACACACAGAAACGCAAGTAGGAAATAACTCAAATAACCCAAACTTTGTTTGAAACCGATATAATATTTTATTTACTAAATATTAGTAGTTAATATATTCATATTCCATTCATTGTATATTATAAACCTAGTTACATAATAATTAACACGCCATTGAGTGAACTGTACGATAATATAATTGTAAAGAAATATTCAAGTTCCGTCAACTTATGGCGGCCATTTTGTTTTATCCTGACACCGACAGACTGAGTTCGTTAAAAAATATTTAAATAGTATGGTTTATTTTATTTAAAAAAATATACGAAGCTACAAATAATTAAACATAGCACTGAGTGATATAGCATACTTTAGTAATTATAGCATTCAATTTAGTTCATGAAATTTTAATATAATAATATGTAGGTACCTATTCTCAGAACCAGCACCGTGTTATTTTCTTAAACACTCTATACAGTGGTTTTGTGTCGAAACTAAGTTTCAAAAACATTATAAAACTTTAAAATAATAATTAGATATCCATTTACAAAGTAATTTTAATGAATAAACTATTTAAATTCAAAACTATAAGACTACTTACATAGAATACATGGCGATTAAGTTGTCACTTCACAACACACACTAGGAAATTTTTATTTCTTTACTCAATACACACACGCTCAGAACGAATTATTATTATAATTTATATACCACGTTATTTAATATTCACTATTAAAACACAAGAACGGGCGCGACCGCCGCGCTGAGACACGAACTGAATGACCGGGCTGACCGGCACTGACCATAGAGAGAGCCGGCCGGACGAATACTCTCAGAGCAAGTGTTGCCAATTTAGGAATTATTTAAAATATATCGTTATATTGAGGCATGGATTGTTAAAGAAATATTTTTATATTCTACAGTAAATTTTGTGTTTTTGAATTTAGATTTACTGAGGTATTAAATGAAATTATGTATAAACGTCTGACAGTAGCGACATCTAGTAACAAAGTTGGTTATAAATTATAGCTTCTGCCCGCGACTTCGTCCGCGTGGAACTCCTTTTTTGCAGTCGGTTAAAAAGTAGCCTATGTCCTTTCTTACGCTCCAGACTTTCTTTGTACCAAATTTCATTAAAATTGGTCCAGTAGTTTTAGCGTGAAAGCGTAACAGACAGCCAGAGTTACTTTCGCATTTATAATATTAGTAAGGAAGTAAGGATAAGGATTGTTTTATATGCATTGGTATATTTAAGTTGCGTATGGCAACATTTGCGCTGATCTATTATTGTCTGTTATGTATTTTGACCAATGATGGACGAGCGACTGGCCAATCAGCGACGAGCCTCTGGCTGTTATAGCAGAAGACGCGGAAACGGAAGTACAGGTGTTCTTTGTACAAATAATCTATTATTGACGTTAACTGCTCCTATTGATAATTGGTAGTTATCACTTAAATAATTTTTAGTACATCTTGAAAGTTGTGATTCTCTAAAACGAAATAAAATAGTCAAGGTATATTTGGAGTGGAGATATTAAATGAAATTAGTTTATAAATGTCTTACAGTGACGCCATCTAGTAACAAAGTTCCATTTTAATAGAAACTATTCGGAAACATTAGCGACATCTAGTTTCAGCAACGAATTAAAAAATCAATAACTAATTATTTCTGATGCCTTCGAGGTTATTATACATTGGAATGAAACAACTTTAACGGATTTAACTCGGGTATTATATTTTACTAGCGGTCCCGGCAGACGTCATCCTGCCCGTTCGAAATTCAAATTAGGTAACTTTAGTTAGACAACGTTTGTATGGGAAAAGAAAAGGGCTGTTTTTAGGGTTTTTCCGGCAATTATTCGATTTTTTCTCGCCATAAGAACCATCCTTGGACTTCAACGAACATTCAAAAAAAAATTGGCCAAATTGGTCCAGGCGTTGTTGAGTTATGCGCTTACCAACACATTTTGCGATTCATTTTTATATATAAGATAAGATTGGCTGACGTTTCGGAGTCTTTACAGATTCCATAATCGTAGCACGACTGAGCTGACAATAGTCTTATGCTAAATAACTATGTAATTATCCAGCTTATATATTACTTGAGCAAAGACAAAAGGTTTCGTAGGATCTCATCAACTATTCTATTTTAACAACACATTGGAATAAATCAACGACAGCTTGAACAATAGTTGCAACATAGTAAAGAATATAGGTACTTTAAGTATTTTGGTACAAAATAAATGTCCAGACAATATAATTTTGTTATGGTTACGCAACGTCACGAGACACAGAATTGGCTCTTTATCAAGATTCACACGCAAGCAAGTACTCTCGTTGTTATGTAATCTAATCTTACGTATTATGACAATTTATTGTTTAAATTTAGTTATTAACAAGTGAAGCTTGAATGTTACATAATATTTAATTCATATTTTGATAAGTAAAATTTAGAATACATTTCACGTATTTCATACTTCTTAATGTTAGACAATGGAACTTATTAGGGATGGCAAATATCTATACTAATATTATAAAGAGGAAAGATTTGTATTTTTGTATGTTTGTAATGAATAGGCTCCGAAACTACTGGACCGATTTCAAAAATTCTTTCACCTTTGGAAAGCTACATTATCCCCGAGTAACATAGGCTATATAATATCACGCTAGGTCTTATAGTTGCGGAGCAGTAACCGAAAATATTTCAAAAACGGGGGATAAGTATCGTTTCTGAGGCCTTAAAAAAATCTTAAGTCCCCCCGTGCGAAGCCGGGACGGGCCGCTAGTACTTTATATTGTGTATCCGTATCCGGTATATAGAATAGAAAAGATGGTTTAATGTATTGCTCTGATTAATTAATAAAAATAAAATACGCGATTTAAATATTATGTTAAAGTAAGTAGTTTCATATTCAATGTAATAAATTACTTCTCGGCCAGTTAGGAAGTTGTTTGTTTGCACCCTCCCTGCACAGAACTTTTAAAGACAACGAATATTCTCAACTTTAGCGACGGCCTATTTGATAAGTTTTGTTTATTTCTTTTATGGTGGTCTATATTCACGTGTTTTTGAAAATTATATCTCTCTACAAATTGTTAATGTAATCATTCGATTTGACAGTTGTTGTCATTATTGCATTTTTTTATTTTTAAATCAACATCTAGACTGATATATTTCATTTCCACTGCGGGTTAGAAAGTATCCTGGTTCCAAGCTAGTGTGACTATAACTTTCTATTACATATATAATTCGCACACTTTTTTACCCTGTTAGATGAATATCAATAATTCTGTTAAAGAATGTTATACAAAATTTTAAATAGACTTAAGGATTTATATTGTCCCATAATATTACCCTTTTTTGGAAAATCCTTTCTTATCGGATGTCTACGTCATACAAATAACACACCTTCCAAGTTTCAGGTCTCTACGTAAAGCGGTTTAGGCTCTTCCGTCAATCAGTCCGGACAAAGGATTATAGAATGTGTGAGTACATACCTGCATGGAGTACCCGATGAACGTGGGCGCCCATCCCTTGGCGAGGCCGCGGAGACCCTCCTCGCGCACAGACACCTACAAACACAGAAACAAACAGTTTATTGCAGTATACACACATTCAAACAAATATAGATTATAGCTTCTGCCCGCGACTTCGCCCGCGTGGAACTCCTCCTTTTTTGCAGTCGGTTAAAAAGTAGCCTATGTCCTTTCTCAGGCTCCAGACTATCTTTTTACAAAATTTCATTTAAATCGGTCCAGTAGTTTTAGCGTGAAAGCGTAACAGACGGACAGAGTTACTTTCGCATTTATAATATTAGTAGGGATTCGCGGTTGTTATACATTGGAATGAAACATCTTTAACTGATTTAACTCGCGTATTTTATTTTATTGGCTGACGTTTCGGAGCCTCTACAGATTTTCCATAATCGTATTCCAATAAAATAAAATACGCGAGTTAAATCCGTTAAAGATGTTTCATTCCAATGTAATTCTTTTCAATTCTGTACTTATATAAATTCGTTTTGGTCAATCTTGGATGAAACAAATAATGTTTTAGTCCCAAATTTAAAAGTTTTATCATAATTTATGTACTAAATATATACTATAGCGTCCATGATGCAATCGTATGCATGCTATCGCAACAATATCTTGCTTGCGGGATTCGAACCCGCGTCGTAGTGAGATGCCTAGACGAATAGGCCATGTAGTATAAAACAAAGTCGCTTTTTCTGTCCCTATATCCCTATGTACGTTTAAATCTTTAAAACTACGCAACGGATTTTAATGAGGTTTTTTTAATAGATAGATTGATTCAAGAGGAAAGTTTATAGCACCCGTGTGAAGCCGGGGCGGGTCGCTAGTACAATAATATTACTAGCTTGTGCCCGGGACTTCTCCACTCCTATTGGTATTAGTGCGTTAATATATAACTTACCGCCAGTAGTTTCTGAGATTAGCGTGTTCGAGCGAACAAACAAATTGTACAGATTAATAACATTAGTATAGATATAGTGTGAGTTACCTTGAACCCTGTGAGCACGTTCTTGTACTTGTCGGCGTCGACCTGCAGCCGGCACTTCACCAGGTCGAGCGGCACCACCGCCGTGTGTGTGATACCTGCGCACACAAACAAACGTGACTTATATTATATACGAACTTTCCGCTCCGGCTTCACACGGATCATCTTTTTAACCCCCGACGCAAAAACGACGGGGTGTTATAAGTTTGACGTGTCTGTGTGTGTGTATGTGTGTGTATGTGTGTGTGTGTGTGTGTGTGTGTGTGTGTGTGTGTGTGTGTGTGTCTGTGGCTTCATAGCTCCCTAACGCATGAACCGATTCTGCAAAGAAAACGTCATGTCGGGGGGACCGTAGGTAAATTTAAATGATTAGCGGTCCCCCCGACATGACGTTTTCTTTGCAGAAATACCTATTAAAACCTGCTTAGGTACCTACCTAATATCATGTTTTTATTATTGTTATACTTTTTGGAGGGCTTTAGGGTTTTTATGTCGGGGGTTTGTTAAAATTTTTAATTTATTTTTTCTATAGCCTGTCACTCGGGAATAGTGTAGCTTCCCAACAGTGAAGGAATGTTTAAAATCGGCCCAGACGTTCTGGAGCCCATTCAATCCAAACAAACAAACCTTTCCTCTTTATTATATTAGTATAGAAGTATAGATACAACTTGTAATACATCGTTATTTACTTACACGTGTAAATAAGCACTTATAGTCTGGCTTTACGTACTAATTACACTTATAGATATGCTACACAGTTGTGACGACATAAACATTACAGTATTATTAAGAACCACTAAGTAATAGAGCTCGCTGTGACGTCTCTAAGTATAAGCAGTAGCTAAACTTGATTCGGATATTTGTGAATAGTTGGCATAATATGTATTTGTATTTATCTGACGTAAGCAAACGACAGACGAATAGGCTGTTTTAAGTCGTGAAATTAAATATGATATGAATGTAAAAATAATTTGCACAGATTTGTACAAGTGATACTTATGTTCAAATGCATTTCAGTAATTAGCTCTTAAAAAAAATACACGGCAAATGAGTCGAGTATAGAAAGACATCCTTACTAATATTATAAAATTATAAAATAAATGCGAAAGTAACTCTGTCTGTCTGTCTGTTACGCTTTCACGCTAAAACTACTGGACCGATTTAAATGAAATTTGGTACAAAGAAAGTCTGGAGCCTGAGAAAGGACATAGGCTACTTTTTAACCGACTGCAAAAAAGGAGGAGTTCCACGCGGACGAAGTCGCGGGCAGAAGCTAGTCCCATATGAATGTAAAAATAATTTGGACAAATTTGTACAAGATAAGTGATACTTATGTTCAAATGCATTTTAATAATTAGCTCTTAAAAAAAATTAAACGGCAAATGAGTCACAGGCTATAGAATATTTTGAAAAAATTAAGCCGTACGAACTGCTAGTTACATAAGTTAATTGCATTTAATATCTGTAAAGGGAGTGGAGTTGATCATATCTCATTAAAATAAGGATTGTAATATTCTTATCTCATATAATTCCTAACAAACATATACATAATATATAGATAAGATATATGTATCTGACCTCGTCTTTGATTCAGTAGACGTGAGCATTATCGTAGCCATTTCGTGCGTGTTTCACTATCTTGACTTTATAAGTAAGCAGTGATTGAACGTTTAGATAAACAAATACCACATCTTTATTTTACAAGCTTTTATTTAAATTGCAATGTAAGTCCTACTACTATTATAAAGGCGAAAGTTTGTAAGTATGGATGTATGGATGTTTGTTACTCTTTCACGTAAAAACTACTGAATGGATTTGAATGAAACTTTACCACAATATAGCTTATACATCAGAATAACATATAGGCTATGTTTTGTAACGGCGCGTAAAGTACTCATCGTGCGCAGACGAAGTCGCGGGCAGAAGCTAGTATTTAAATATGAATGATTAAGATGAAATTTTGTACACACATTCAGTTTGAATGACAATGCTAGTTAACATGGTATGGCGTCTAAAACCAAATAAGGGGGCACAAGAGGGGTGGAAAAGCGTCTACAAATATGACCAGAGTGGGGTATCAAATGAAAAATTATCAATTTTACATTGTAAAATTATAAAAATTAGTTTTTATAAAGGTATTTTTATCTTATTTTAAGGGAATTTTTTTTTACAGAGCATAAAACAAGAAAGAAATTGGTAGACATTCTCAAGAGAGTGTGAACGGAAATTACACCGCATGGGTGATATGTTTAGACTGTTTTTTTGAAGGTTGAACTATTTATAAGATGTATTCAAATAAATAACATTATTTTAAGTAAACTAGTGTCAAACACACGTTACGTGACCGTGTCTGTATGGCAGATCACCAACAAGTTCATTGTCGTTTAGAGACGGCGAGAAAAATATATGACTTACGTAACAACTACGCACATTCATCACACCACGTACATAGCTGTATAGTGTGTCTTAAACAAAATAAAGATTGTATTATAATATACTAGCTTCTGCCCGCGACTTCACGCACGATGAGTACTTTACACAATATCGTTATAAAACTTAGCCTATATGATATTCTGATGTGATTCCATTCAGTAGTTTTTGCGTGAAAGAATAATACATGAATACATATTTTCTTACAACATTTTGCGTTTATAATATTACTAAGCACTGTTTGTACTGTATACTAGTAGTGAATAGGATTTTTTTGCTAGCTATGAGTGTTCAAATTGTATAAATTGATTAAAAAATATATATTTTTAGCGCCGTTCCCTACATTGAAGGTTTTTCCGCAGCTTGTATTTCTTTCGAATTGAAAACTGAAGCGCAGTTGGCCAGATGGTAGGCCTTTACTGCAAAGCGGACGGTTGGCGAGCCTCCAGAAGAGAGGCTTCTAAGACTATAGTTTGTTAGAGTCCTGACTGACCCGAGGGCCCCAGAGTGGGGAAGCCTATAAATCAAATCATTAGTGAATGATTTGATGTGTAGTGTCGAGTAGTGTAGTGTAGTGCCGTGTCGAGTAGTGCAGTGTAGTGCCGTGTCGAGTAGTGCAGTGTAGTATTGTGTCGAGTAGTGTAGTGTAGTATTGTGTCGAGTAGTGTAGTGTAGTATTGTGTCGAGTAGTGTAGTGTAGTGCCGTGTCGAGTAGTGCAGTGTAGTATTGTGTCGAGTAGTGTAGTGTAGTGCGCTGTCGAGTAGTGCAGTGTAATATTGTGTCGAGTAGTGTAGTGTAGTGCGGTGTCGAGTAGTGTCGTGTTGTGTAGTGCACTGACCGCATGACAGGATGCCGCCGAGGCCGCACAGCGCGAAGTACTTGGCCGAGCCGAACTCGCACGAGTCCCCGACCGGCACCGCCGCCGACGCCGCCATGCCCTGCAGTCCAACAAACAAATACATTACATACATTTACATTATGGAAAACTAGCGGCCCGCCCGCGACTTTGTCCGCGTGGAACTCCTCCTTTTTTGCAGTCGGTTAAAAAGTAGCCTATGTCCTTTCTCACGCTCCAGACTTTCTTTGTACCAAATTTCATTCAAATCGGTCCAGTAGTTTTGGCGTGAAAGCGTAACAGACAGACAGACAGAGTTACTTTCGCATTTATAATATTAGTTAAGATTATGGAATTACACGCACTCATGCAGAGACTCTCAGTGCAATGAACATTTAAAAGCATAAGTAGGTATCTATCTTTAAAAATTATTAGGAAAAGATTAAAAGAAAAATAAAGCTTTTATAATTTTACAATGTAAATGTGATAGACCCTGCTCGGTTATTCTTATGGGTGGATCTTCGAGCGTTTGAGACGCCGTCATTGTCCTCTACATATATATCTATAATGTTTGCAAATAATATTATTAAGTATCGATTGAAATAGTATTTGTAACAGTACCGGGGGATAATATCACTCAAATGTTTGTTACTTATCGACTCTGTTCTTAAATATAGATGTAGAGGACAATGACGGCGTCTCAAACGCTCGAAGATCCACCCTTATAGCTTTGTTTTACCACCTCGCATAATTTGGTTTCAAAATGACATCACACTGTTAACCATGCATGCAACAAACGGAATGTGTATACAAAATTTCAGCTCAATCTGTTAAAGCAGATATGCTTCAAAATTGATTTGCATGATTTCACGCACACATACTTACATACATACTTATACAAAACAATTTGCATCATTAAATCTTCTTATATATAAAAATGAATTGCTGTTCCTTAGTCTGGCTATAACTCGAGAACGGCTGAACCGATTTGGCTAATTTTAGTTTTGAAATGTTTGTGGAACTACAGGGGAGGTTTTTTTTTTTTTTTTTTTTTTTTTTTTTTCGAACTGAATACTGAAGCGCAGTTGGCCAGCTAATGGGCCTTCACTGCAAAACCGGACGGGTGGCGAGACTCCTGAAAGGAGACTCTTAAGCCTTTTGGGTTGGTTTAGGGTTTTTAGCCCTGACCGACCCGAGGGCCCCCCAAGGTGGGGGTCGCACCTCGGCTCGGGCCGTCAGGAGGTGTGTTGACACGACTATTATGTTGCAAGGGAACAGAAGGTCCCTGCGGATAAGTCCGACGCGCGCCGGGTGTATGTGGACGTCTTCGACCCCGCCGGCGGGGCCGCTGTAACACTATCGAGTATGCTAGGTGTGGGTGAGGCCGCATGCCGCGCGGCAGCTGCCTGTGTGTCGGTGTTCGGTGTGTGTCCGTGGGAGGGGGCGCGGCGGCCGCTATGGCGGCCGTGATCGAATCGGGCGGGTCCAGGAGGACGTTACGAGGGCGACGTTTACGAACAGTTTCGTCAGCGCGAACCGTGTATTCGGAGGCTTGAACGACTAACGGATTTGGATGATGCGGAGCTTTATCGAAATAACCGCGCGACGCGGTTTGCATAAAAGTCCCCAGAGTGGGGAGATCGAGGTCCCTATGGAGATCCCTATTCCTTTCGTAACGACGCGCCTACGGCCATACGCAGAAATTTGTTTTGAATAACTTGCAGACGTTGCAGTTTGTATTGGCTGACGTGTGCGAACACTACGCTAGCGTAAGTCATGATGGGACGCACACAGGTTTTGTAAATTGTCAGCTTATTTCTAAGTGACAGTTTACTCCGCCCGTTGAGCATACAGTATAAACGGCCTAGAACGAAAGCGGCCCTATTCCTAACTATTTCTATATGCGCTCTGAAGGTGAGTCTGCGATCGAGGGTGACGCCCAAGTACTTTGCTTGGCTAGACCATGGAATTTGTCTATCGAATAGCGTGATCGGGAGTTCGTGGGTTCGATAGAGTGTCTTGCGTGTGAAGCACACAGCGGCACTCTTCTCTGGATTGACTTCTATCCTCCAAAGACGGAACCAATCGCCTAGAAGGTTCATGGCCCGTTGGAGATATAGATTGAGACGGCGGGGGCTCTTATACGACGCATAGATGGCGGTGTCGTCTGCAAATAAGGCATACCTAACTTGAGGGATTTTGGGGATATCGTTGGTGTACAAGGAATATAGGAGAGGTGAAAGAACGGAGCCTTGTGGGACTCCCGCTCTCAGCGGATGAGGATTCGAGAGCGTACCTTCCACTCTGTAGCGAAAGCTTCGATTTGCTAGAAAATCGCGCAAAATCAGGACGAGACGTGCTGGTACGCCCATGGTGGACAATTTGTACACCAGGCCGTTATGCCAGACCTTATCGAATGCCTTCGCTACGTCGAGGAAGATAGCTCCCGTCGGGGTTTTAGGATTACTATGAATGTGCTCCGTGATGCGGTGCACCTGCTGTACGCAAGAGTGTCTGGCACGGAATCCAAACTGCTCATCTAATAGGAGGCCTGGGGAGTCTTGAAGAAACCCCCACAGGCGGGCTATAATGAGACGCTCATAGAGCTTACCTAATGAACACAATAAACTAATCGGACGATAGCTAGTCGGTGAAGTCCAGGGTTTACCTGGTTTCCTAATACCTATCACTGTGGCTTCTTTCCACACCTGAGGGAATTGACAATTCGCCAGAAGGGCGTTAAATATCGCGGCTAATAGAACTATAAACTGAGCCGGCAGGTGCTTCAGCATTTTATTAGAAATGCCATCCGCACCGGGCGACTTCTTGGGTCGTAACTTCCTGATCAGAGACTCGACTTCATCGGGCGTAACCGGTGTGACACTATCTAACTCTCTAGGAACTAATTGAGCTAATCGCTCCACCTCCGAGTTCACGCGGTTAACGTGATTCTCGTCGACGGGTTGAAGGCTCGGAGTACATTGTGACTCTAGACTGTCTGCTAAGCATTCAGCCTTTTCAAAATCATCGAACGCGGGGGCCCTATTATCTGGACGGTCCAGAGGCGGCATGGTAGCGGCAACATCTGACTTGAAGTGTTTCACCAACGACCAATAAGCTTGGTGCGACGGGGAAATCTCTTCCATCAGATCTTCCCACCCCTTGCATTTGAATTCGGAGATGCGTTGCCTTACATTACGCTGTAACCAACGCATACGTCTCCGATTCTCTACAGACGGAATGAAATCGAATGCCCTAATGGCGGCGTTCTTCGCCGTTATTAGCCGTCTTATACCTGCCGGCAAGCGACCGCGTCGGAGGTGTTCGTTGGCGGGCACTTGGCGGGAGGCATCACTGAGGACAGTGGTGAGACAGCTAGTAACGGAGTCGATTGCCGCGTCTGTCGAATTAGGTTCGGCAGCTAATCTGGTACCTATTTCCTCTAATTCAGCGGAATTGCTGATCCTATCTAACGCTACGTCTACATTGAGCCAGTTTAGGACTGTCTTCATAATCGGTTCAGTGTTTGGCGAGGGGCCGAGTTCGAGAATAACTGGCCTATGATCAGATTGTAACGCGCTATGCACTTCTATAGAACGGAACGTTAGCGCGACGTTCTTTAAAAGTGCAATATCTAAGATGTCCGGTACGTAGCCCGGAAGGTCAAGGTGTGGTTCCGAGTAATGCGTAGCGCAGGTGGGCGCATAGACCGCAACGGAGAGCTCGTCGATGTATCTTTCGAGGAGCAGTCCGTTGCGGTTCGTGCGCACACTATTCCAGACGGGATGCTTGGCATTGAAGTCCCCGGCCAGTATGACCGAGTCCCCCAACGCAAACAGGGGAGGTTTAAAAGGTCAGAAAACTTGGAAAAAAAGAATTAAAAAAAAAAGATAATCGCGGTACGAAGTTCGCTGGGTCAGCTAGTTTATGAATACAATTGAAACACAAAACACTAATAGGACATTTTTTGTGACTGCCAAGCCATAACTTGGCCATGTTATGTCTTGGCAGTCACTTCGATATTACTTAAATTTCACATAGCTAATTAGAAGGCAATGCGATGTCTTTGATGCGCTATAGAAGAATACTGACAGTCTCTGAATAAGAATGACATAAGTAACAAAGTGTTCGTTCAACATAAGACATATTCATTTTATAGAGTAAGCCCTCAGCTCTCATAATCATTGGTCACTGGGGCAACTCTGCGCCGGCGCCGGGCACTATGCCGCCGAGACGACGACACGACGCTCGAATGTCCCCCGGCGCCGGCGCAATCCCCCTCCGATACGAGTTCTCATCATTGGGCGTTATAAACTAGGTTTATATATAATATGTATAATATAACAGAATAATGAGCTGACCTGCGCGGGCTGCAGAGCCGCCGACTCGCACTTGGCCGGAGTGAGCGGTCCGTGGAACGGCGAGCTGCGCGCCGCCTCCAGCAGAGAGGAGAACATTATTCTGAAACGCAACAATAAAAACATTTTAATATGTTACAATTAATATAATAGACATGCACGAATAATGATGAGATGATTCCTAATTGTGATGACTACAGTGATGATCTACCATGCATTCCCTGATGATAATGATTAGAAACAAAAGAAAATGTACCGTCGGTTTACTTGTTACTTGACTAACGCGAATGAAGAAGAAATGAAGAAGTCTGCAAACAAAAATCTGGATGATCGGTCACACCGCGTCAACGTTCTGAGAAGAACGGTTTTTGATTGACTGATTGAACCCCGCGTTCTGAGAAGAACGGTTTTTAGATTGACTGATTGAACCCCGCGTTCCGAGAAGAACGTTTATGATTGATTGATTGAACCCCGCGTTCTGAGAAGAACGGTTTTTTGATTGACTGATTGAACCCCGCGTTCTGAGAAGAACGGTTTTTGATTGACTGATTGAACCCCGCGTTCTGAGAAGAACGGTTTATGATTGATTGATTGAACCCCGCGTTCTGAGAAGAACGGTTTTTGATTGACTGATTGAACCCCGCGTTCTGAGAAGAACGGTTTATGATTGATTGATTGAACCCCGCGTTCTGAGAAGAACGGTTTATGATTGATTAATTGACTGATTGTACCCCGCGTTCTGAGAAGAACGGTTTTTGATTGATTGATTGTACCCCGCGTTCTGAGAAGAACGGTTTATGATTGATTGACTGATTGTACCCCGCGTTCTGAGAAGAACGGATTTTGATTGACCGACGTATTGATGGACTTCCGTTCTGAGAATGGTTCTTCATTGACCGATGTACTGATTGTTATTGATTGACTGATGTACTGATTGAACCCCGCGTTCTGAGAAGAACGGTTTTTTGATTGACTGATTGAACCCCGCGTTCTGAGAAGAACGGTTTTTTGATTGACTGATTGAACCCCGCGTTCTGAGAAGAACGGTTTTGATTGACTGATTGAACCCCGCGTTCTGAGAAGAACGGTTTAGGATTGACTGATTGTACCCCGCGTTCTGAGAAGAACGGTTTTTGATTGACCGACGTATTGATGGACTTCCGTTCTGAGAATGGTTCTTCATTGACCGATGTACTGATTGTTCTTGATTGATTGATGTACTGATTGAACCCCGCATTCTGAGAAGAACGGTTTTTTGATTGACTGATTGAACCCCGCGTTCTGATAAGAACGGTTTTGATTGACTGATTGAACCCCGCATTCTGAGAAGAACGGTTTATGATTGATTGATTAATTGACTGATTGTACCCCGCGTTCTGAGAATAACGGTTTTTGATTGACCGATGTATTGATTGACTTTCTTTCTGAGAATGGTTCTTCATTGACCGATGTAGTGATTGCGTCTGTGCCATTCTTAAAAGAACGGTCGATTAGAAACATGATGTACTGATTGCGTCTGTGTCGTTCTGAGAATAACGGTTTTTGATTAGACCATGATGTATTGATTGACTGTGTCTTTCTGAGAAGCACGGTCGATTAGAAACATGATGTAGTGATTGCGTCTGTGCCATTCTTAAAAGAACGGTCGATTAGAAACATGATGTACTGATTGCGTCTGTGTCGTTCTGAGGAGCACGGTCGATTAGAAACATGATGTACTGATTGCGTCTGTGCCGTTCTGAGGAGCACGGTCGATTAGAAACATGATGTACTGATTGCGTCTGTGTCGTTCGGAGAAGCACGGTCGATTAGAAACATGATGTACTGATTGCGTCTGTGCCGTTCTGAGGAGCACGGTCGATTAGAAACATGATGTACTGATTGCGTCTGTGTCGTTCGGAGAAGCACGGTCGATTAGAAACATGATGTACTGATTGCGTCTGTGTCGTTCGGAGAAGCACGGTCGATTAGAAACATGATGTACTGATTGCGTCTGTGTCGTTCTGAGAAGCACGGTCGATTAGAAACATGATGTACTGATTGCGTCTGTGTCGTTCGGAGAAGCACGGTCGATTAGAAACATGATGTACTGATTGCGTCTGTGTCGTTCGGAGAAGCACGGTCGATTAGAAACATGATGTACTGATTGCGTCTGTGCCGTTCTGAGGAGCACGGTCGATTAGAAACATGATGTACTGATTGCATCTGTGTCGTTCGGAGAAGCACGGTCGATTAGAAACATGATGTACTGATTGCGTCTGTGTCGTTCGGAGAAGCATGGTCGATTAGAAACATGATGTACTGATTGCGTCTGTGTCGTTCGGAGAAGCACGGTCGATTAGAAACATGATGTACTGATTGCGTCTGTGCCGTTCTGAGGAGCACGGTCGATTAGAAACATGATGTACTGATTGCATCTGTGTCGTTCGGAGAAGCACGGTCGATTAGAAACACGATGTACTGATTGCGTCTGTGTCGTTCGGAGAAGCATGGTCGATTAGAAACATGATGTACTGATTGAGTCTGTGTCATTCGGAGAAGCACGGTCGATTAGAAACATGATGTACTGATTGCGTCTGTGCCGTTCTGAGAAGCACGGTCGATTAGAAACATGATGTACTGATTGCGTCTGTGTCGTTCGGAGAAGCACGGTCGATTAGAAACATGATGTACTGATTGCGTCTGTGCCGTTCTGAGGAGCACGGTCGATTAGAAACATGATGTACTGATTGCGTCTGTGTCGTTCGGAGAAGCACGGTCGATTATAAACATGATGTACTGATTGCGTCTGTGCCGTTCTGAGGAGCACGGTCGATTAGAAACATGATGTACTGATTGCGTCTGTGTCGTTCGGAGAAGCACGGTCGATTAGAAACATGATGTACTGATTGCGTCTGTGTCGTTCGGAGAAGCACGGTCGATTAGAAACATGATGTACTGATTGCGTCTGTGTCGTTCGGAGAAGCACGGTCGATTAGAAACATGATGTACTGATTGCGTCTGTGTCGTTCGGAGAAGCACGGTTGATTAGAAACATGATGGAAGTGTGTGAACGCATAAATAATATATAATAATGTAAATAATATATGAGCAGATGTGACGTGTACTTTGTAAAGGATAGTAAAATAAAAAGAGAGCGCCCATTGATTACGTGAGTAATGTTAAATTAAGACATTATTAAATTACTGTTATAGGTAAATTACTTCCACTCCTCCATTTGTAAAATCATAATTGTAATTCTCCACAACGACTACTTATTCCAACATGAACAGATAATTAAAATCGTCACTGGACTATGATGAACATCTTCAGACCGTACGTGCAAGAGTCGTGCTACGATTATGGAATCTGTAATTATTAAGAAACGTCAGCCAATAAAATAAATTACGCGAGTTAAATCCGTTTATAGTTGTTTCATTCCTAATAAGTGTAATTGTTATTATTTAATGATATTTTTATACCAACTCGGTGGGAATTGAACCCACATCACCTCTTTCGCGAAGTGTTACCACTTGCACTACACTCACTACAGGCATGATTGGTATAGTGACATGATATATTATTACAGAGTTCAAACTCATACTACTTAAACAACCTCAAAGTAGGTACTGTCGCGTCAGGTAATCGCCCTTTACTTGGTGATGAGTATATTAAAAAACTCAAAACTATTCCTAAAATGATAAAATAGATTCAGAATTTTAGGATATCCCATTTTCTACACATACATACATAACTTACACGACACAATACCTACATACAAAGACTTTATTAAGTCAGTAATAAAAAATAGGGATTTAAATATTAAAATTTAATAATTATTAGTCCCTATCCTTACTCATATTTACCGCAAAAGTTTGTAAGATTGTAAACTGCTTAATGGATTTTGATAAAACTTTACAATAATGTAGCTTAAACACAAGAATACCATAAAGGCTATATTTTATAACGATATTGCGTAAAGTACTAGTACGTACGCAGAAGTCGCGGGCAGAGGCTAGTGAGCAATTAATTTCAAATTTATAACCGATATGAATTTAACGGTTCTGTATTTTTCGCAAAGAAAAAAAATATCACGTAATTGATGGACGCACCCTAATAAAATATACTTCATTATTGAAAGTTAAGATTTACAAATAATATAATAGATATATAAACTAGCGATCAGAAAATATCTTAATCATTTGTAATGATGTACCGTTGATAGTTTACCCTCTTATAAATATTTTGGTTACTAAATTTTATATTTTTGATTAAGAGACAGACCAATTAATTGATAACAAAGCACTGCCCCTTTCAAAATCATTAAAAACAATAAGTACATTCAAAAACTAAATATCCGGATGTAGACTACAAAAATATTTGCCTCGAGCAAGATTCGAACTCGCTGTCAGTAGTTACTTATTCGTGGATTTACTACCACTCGGATATATGTACTTACATACAAGACATTCAAACATTAAATAAAATAGGTAATTCAAAAAAATAAAATACTTGCCTTAAACAGGATTCGAACCTGTATAAGCAACATAGCATTAAAATACTTACCTACTTTAAGTGCTAGATTTACTTCTTATCTACATACCTACCTACTTAAAAACAGAAGATATTAACGAAATAAAATATCTATGAATATTAAAATATTATAAAAAAAACCTTCAACAGGATTTGAACCTGCAAACACTTTGAATACTCCAGGATCGACCACGACAAGAAACTACAGGTACATAGAGAACAACCAGACGTGGAATAAAATATCTACGAATATATTGGCCTTACACAGGATTTGAACCTGCACACACTTTCTATACCCGAGCCCACCAACAACAAAATATAGCTTGCTCATTGAACATAGGTACTTTAAAATTTAAATACATAGAAAACAATCAAAGATGAAATAAAATATCTATGAATGTTAATATATTTGGCTTTTACAGGATTTGAACCTGCATACACCTTCCATACTCAAGACCTCCAAACCAAAATACAAGTGCTAGCTCACTGAACATACTTTAAATACATAGAAAACAAGCATGAAATCAAATATCTATGAATATTATGCAAACATTTGCATTGAGCAGAATTCAAACCCGCTACCATTTGACATTCATGCAAACAAAATATTATGGGAGCTAAGCTGAACCACAGATGTACCTATTTACATACAAATCATTCAAAGATGAAGGTAAAATCAGAATATTTGTCTTAGCAGGATTTGAACCTGCTATACAATCAAAAACCTATACAGAATACTAACAGTGCCAGCTGGACCTTGTATGTACACTTAAATACATAGAACACATTCAAGATTCAATAAATCACCTTTGAAAACCAGAAACAAATTTGCCTTCGACAGGATTTGAACCTGCAACCAGATGATAGTCAGGGACCACCTACACAGAGCACTTTGCTATCTATACCATCATGCATACCTACTTACTAAAACATTGAAAATATTTAGTGAAATTCCTATGATTACTATAAAATGATTTGACTCAAGCAGGATTCGAACCTGCTTAATATTGTCTTGGAAATAATGCCTAGTTATAATGACAATGTTAATATTATTTAATCAATTGTAATTTAATTTTAATCTTACTATTAATTCACTAATATGCCTAAAATATTTTGTCTTAAACAATAAACCTACTTCTGTTGTTAGCTAGACCAAGAATGTACATAGTTAAACACAGAACTTTCAGAGATTACTAATGTACCAAGAACACAAACATTTGCCTTAAGCAGGATTCGAACCAGCTGCTATACAGATAGATGAACATACTTGAATACATAGAAAACACAAAGATGAAGCAGGTAAAATAATATTAAGAGACAAAAATGTACCTGCAACCAGCTTACATACACCTAGACAATGCACACTAGCATCTATCAAATACTTTCAAAATTAAATATGTAGACAGTATGACATCTACAGAAGGCAGGTCATAAAAAATTGCCCTGAGCACAACCACATACATATCTACACTGATTAACATAACTCGGCTCACACAATAATTTAAAAAATTAATCCTTACTAATATTATAAATGCGAAAGTAACTCTGTCTGTCTGTCTGTTACGCTTTCACGCTAAAACTACTGGACCGATTAAAATGAAATTTGGTGCAACGAAAGACTGAAACCTGAGAAGGAACATAGGCTACTTTTTAACCGACTACAAAAAAAGAGGAGTTCCACACGGACGAAGTCGCGGGCAGAAGCTAGTATCTTTAATATATTTTAACGATCTTGGTAAATTAAGTCTAATTTCCTAGACACCCTTAGGATCTGTGTTCTGCATATCAGCTGAATTGTTATTATGTGATAAAGAGGTAGTTTGTTGTTCATCTCGGAAACTAATAATAAATAGCTTTTAGACTATTCATATCAATTGTCTCTAACCAAGTAAAGTGTATCTTGAGTACCTACTAGACAATGGATAAACATACATACAGGACATTGGACACTCACTTACATATAGACTAATTATGAATTAATTAAAAAAATTATAATGTTGATACTTTAATGGGAGGTGGCATAGTTTATTTTGGGTAAAATGTTAAGTCGACCTTTATAAATTGGTACTTATTTCCTTTTTTTTTCAAGTTACATATATTAAGAGTAAAATTGAAGTAGGTTGTAAACAAAAAATAACAAAATACATTAAAATGTTTAAGATGAGGCATGGTCTGTAGCTTATTAACACACTAGCAAAGAATGATTATAAACCATAGTCCATAAATCAATAAAATAGTTAAAATAAAAAATATTAGCATGTAAATTATATTCTTTCGATTGGAAATAGGCAGAATAGAAATAGGCCCAATCAAAATTTAACCGTGATATAATGAAATTCGAAAAGAATATTCACCAAGTAAAATAGTGGATTCCTATTTACACACAAAATTCAACCATTTATTGTTAAAATAATAATAAGTACACATTACACAACCTGAACTACGAAACAGCAGTATTTTATTGTTTAAGTAGGAGGGCAAGCCCTGCATTTTGTTTTATTCAGTAATTTAATAATTTCACACTAACCTATACTGGGTCCGTCGCGTTAGGTAAGAATCTAGGTTTGGTTTTCACGCAAATTCACTGTTACATTAGATACAAGTACGAGACACAGCGGTTTTAAGAGTTAATAAAATAGTAATAAGTAATGAAATCGTAAAAAAACTTAGTTGTACAAGTTCATACCTACCAATCAATAAGGACTGCTTGAAACCGGTAAGTACCAAGGTACATCGCGTACAGCCATCGAGATATCACTAGATTTAACGCATATTTCGAATAAGTAACATCATCAGAAATGAAAGATACACGTAAAAATATGGATATTAAAATAATAACCCCGAAAATAACAAGTAGGGCAAGGTCACGTGAAAATATAATTTCATTAGAACATTACGTAAGGAAAAAATCAAGTTCAGGTTGAAATTATAATATAAACTGAATTATAAAATACTTTTCTGCAATCTATAAATGAATTAAGCATTAAAACAATGGAAAATAACAGTACTTACATGTCTTAAATCCTAGTTACCCGATCAACACCCCGCACCGCACCTGACGCACAGTGTTAAAGGAAATGCAGGGACGAAGCCAGCGCCATTGACGGAAGTTATGTAATCACGTGGAGTTATTTGACGTTAGGTGGAGCTAGTGTCGTTATAGACGCGTTCAAGATAAAACAATTAACAAAACGAATAACCGAGGCTGAGCTCATTTACTTCTTATAAATTGATTTGTCCTGATGAATGCAGCAGAATAGTACTAAGGATTTTATAGTGATTTAAATAATTAAAAAAATATTAGAGTGTAGTTAAAAATCTATTTTATACGGCCACATTAAGTAACGACATCTATTGTCAAGTAGAAAAACTTATAATATAAATAAACGCCACCATTCGTTTTTCTACTCGACAACAGATGTCGCTACAGTGTGCTGTTATAAAATAAATTATTAAAGTATTTTAAGTTGGTAAACTTCTACGGATAAAATAATTAATTTAGATCTATTATTTAACTAAATCTTAATATTTTTTTTTGAAATCTTCTTCTAGCTTATTGTTGTGTATACAGCATAATACAACCTCTATGGCTGTTGTTGGTAGTCTTGTTAACTTTAAAAAAAAAAACCTTCTCTTCTGAACTTTAATGGTGGACGGTGGCTGATGGTTTAGCTTATGTTTATACTTTATTTAGTTATTAATATTTAATAACGTAACATCGAATCCAGTAAAAGTGTTTTTAAAATAATCGTTAATCGTGTCTTCGAGCGCAGTGAATTCAGAGAAGCAAAAGATAGTGATTTGCATTTCTAAATTTCGTGCTGAAAAATTTTGAAAAAAAGATGGCAGCTCACGCTTGTGGTGCTGGTGTTCCATCGGAATATTCGGAATTGCCATGGTTAGGCAATATGGCAGAGAATTGCAGATTTTTAGGCACAAAATTGAAATTTATCTGCTTGCATCAGGGAATGAAGAGAAAACGTCGGCAATTGAAAGTCGCTTTTCTTTTGAATTGTATTGGTGATTGAGCTATAAAATTGTACAGTACATTTGTATTTGAAAAGGTGTCTGAGAAAAATGACTACAATGAGGTGATTCAAACGTTTGAAGATTATTTTAATCCTGCAAAGAATGTGACGATATTATAAGCGATACCATTTTTTCAAGAGATCAAAAGCCTTTTTTTTTTTTTCTAAGTGACTGCAGTTGGCCCTGGGGCCGTCACTGCTCCACCGGACAAATGGGGAGCGCTCCGAGGTGCGCTCACCCTAAGATCAAAAGCCAGGTGAAACGTTTGTAAAGGATAAACTGGTTTGTGGAATTTTAGACATTACGGTAAAAAGTCTTCTCTTAGAACAGATCATTCATTGACTAAGGCTACGAAAGTTTGTCGTACATCTCAATAAAGAGCATATAAGTACGAGATATTTTTTGTGCTTCAAATAGTGATAATATTGATGATAGTGACCGCATTGATAAGATGAATTTGCAAGCATCCACGTCGTCACGGCACAGGCAACACCGACCATCTACAAGCGGCGCTATTGGCGGATCAAGTACATATAAACGTCAACGTCGGGCGCCGGTTTCGAATAATGTAAGTGTAAATAAAACTTAGTTTAAAAAATTTTGGCTGTTAATCCTACTACTATTATAAAGGCGAAAGTTTGTATGGATGTATGGATGTTTGTTACTCTTTCACGTAAAAACTACTGAATGGATTTGAATGAAACTTTACCACAATATAGCTTATACATCAGAATAACACATAGGCTGTATACTAATCGTGCGCAGACGAAGTTGCGGGCAGAAGCTAGTATAATCATATCATAATAGGAATTGTTTGTGTTGTAAGAAGTTTTGTCAGTTGGCTCATTTATGTCAAAGTGTGTATATACATGAATTGGAGGAATATTTATGTTCAAGTGATGATAAAGTTCTCGCTGGACATATGAAATATTAAAATTATTTCATGTGTCCAGCGCAAACACTTTGAAAATGTGTACAGAATATTGTCGGACTCTTCTAAATATGATAATTATAGATTTATTGTCAATTACATTAAGTATTTAAATATTTTTACAGATGAAAACGGTTGTCTATGCATGGGTAGATGATTAAAACAGTCCAACATTCCGCGAGACCACAAACACCCGTTATTATTGCCGTCTAATCACCATGTAGCCAATTGAATCATTTTAGAGGAACACGAACAACTTCTACAGGCAGGTATCAACACTACATTACCCTTTAACTTGTGTAATTGTGTCTGTAAATTAATACATCAGTGTGTCAAATTTTACAGATTTCATGGACAGCCGCTCACCAGGGTTACCCTCGTGCAGCCTTTCCTGATACGCAGCATAGACTTCACAGAGCCCAGGAAGTTAAAGGAGGGGCGCAGGAGGAAACCTGTCATACACAACAGGTATGTTTGCATTTTTATTTTATTTGTATGTTTAGTAATACCATTGACCTCGAACTTGTCGGTGACCTTATGTCTAAGGAATTTATTAACACCCTATTTCCCTCTTAAGTAAAGATGCTAATGATAACCAATGTCTGACACCAGCTCACTTTTTTAATAGGTGACACTCTAACATCTTTTCCGGAATTTTTTTTTACAGACATCCTTACTAATCCTTACTAATATTATAAATGCGAAAGTAACTCTGTCTGTCTGTTACGCTTTCACGCTAAAACTACTGGACCGATTTAAATGAAATTTGGTACATAGAAAGTCTGGAGCCTGAACCGACTGCAAAAAAAGAGGAGTTCCACGCGGACGAAGTCGCGGGCAGAAGCTAGTTCCAGATAAAAGATTAAAAGCTTATGAGCTTATTATTTCTGGAACAGGTGGAAGCATGACTATTAATATTAATTACAAATGATACAGGTGACATACTCAAAAACCTAGTATTACTATTGACAGTCTTGTTCTTATAAAAGACAGTAATGTTATCCCACTTTCATGGCCTATGGGCAGGGTAATAAATTAACACAATAAAGGTGTCTATGTGAGACTTATAACTAAAATAAAAATAAAAAAATATTTTTTAAAAAAAGCTTTTATTTGAATGCTCTAAAAAATAGATAATAAAATTTTGCTTTACAAATCGCGTAACAAGCTTTTATGAACATATGTTAAATATTATGTTAAATTATACAATTTATATTTATTTATATAAACAAAAGCTTGTCGCAAAATCAATTTTTTTTAAAGTGCAACCTAATTTTAAAGCAAATGATAAGAAATCACTTAAGTCTTTTATACATAGGTAAGAATACTGTTATATCAAATCTTGCGACAAGCTTTTATTTATATAAAAAAATATAAATTGTATAATTTAACATAATATTTAACATATGTTCATAAAAGCTTGTTACGCGATTTGTAAAGCAAAATTTTATTATCTATTTTTTAGAGCATTTAAATAAAAGCTTTTTTTTAAAAATATTTTTTTATTTTTATTTTATTTTTTACTTTTTAGTTATCGTTGGTTCGGTTTCTTAAATGGGTTTGCGTTGTATAGTCACGGAGTTCCTATGGCCACCTCCTGTCTCCATCATCAGACCCTGGTCACCATTGTAATATCAAAGTACTCGCCAAGACGAATCAAATGAGCCAAAACACGATGGGGTTGCGACATATAGTCACGGAGTTCCTATATCCATCTCCTGTCTCCATCATCAGACCCTGGTCACCATTATAATATCAAAGTACTCGTCAAGACGAATCAAAAGAGCCCAAACACGATGGGTTTGCGTTGTATAGTCACGGATATGGCCACCTCCTGTCTCCATCATCAGACCCTGGTCACCATTATAATATCAAAGTACTGGTCAAGACAAATCAAATTAGCCTAAACTCGATGGGGTTGGCTCGTATAATCACGGAGTTCCTATGGCCACCTCCCGTCTCCATCATCAGATCAGCTCGATGGTACCATAATATTGCATTGTCACCTGATTCTACCATACATGTAAAATTTCAGCTAAATCGGTTGAGGGCAAGTGCCCTAAAATTAAGTTGCAAGATTCCACCCGAACAAACATCCATACATACATACATACATACATACATACATACATACATCGCAAGTTAAATAAAAGCTTTTAAAATTGTACCTCTCCCTATATCCTAATGTTACTTTTTCTTTATGTTTCAGCTTAAATATGTGTGCCTGTGTGAATAGGCACTTCCCGCAGGCCGCGTTGCATATGGTTGACAGTGTTCCATGACGCCAAGGGATCAGATTCACTGCTACTTTATAAATAAATTATTACTATAAGTTTGTACCTATTAAGTATTGCTATTATGTTACTTATTTTTTATGTGTAAATTGTCTCATTTCGGTTCAGCCGCCGTACCGTGCGGACGTGCTGCGGGAAACTACGATCGATTACATATAAATAATAATAATAATAATAATTTATTGTATTTAAAACACACATTTACATAAGCATAAAGATAAGTCATTTGTACAAGTATTACACTTAGGATATGTCGGATATCCTTGTGTTATAGCGTGCTTAGACCATTTTAGTAATAGTGAGTGTTCTGGATTACAGTGCCCTACTTTGCCGAATCTACTCGCCGGATATAGGTTGGTCCGTTTTCCTCTTGACCCGGGTAGATTATATCGACACCCCGCTGACAATACCTACTTACTCCGTACCTGACGTTGCGTTTGTACCTCCCGTTACTTGCGTCAATGACCTTGCGGGGATCGTCCGGTTTTTAGCCAGCGGATTTCCGGAAACGGCCCGGGAACTGGAGCAATTCCTCGATAGCCCGCGGTCCCCGTCCCCTGAGCCCGCCGTTATGAACGGCTCGACCGCCGCCGCACCCAAGTCGTCGTCGCGATCCGGCAACCGCCCCCCCGCGGCCCCCTTTAGGCCCTGTCCGTTCGGGAACGTCGTTCCCCAAGCCCGAAAGGGATCCCCGATACTAAATTGTACTCGCCCGAGAGCGAGTCCGATCGCCGGGCTGTAACCCGCCCGCGCTCTGTGCTTATTGGGCGCATCGTCATCAAACTGCTCTTCCGAGGCCATGAGCACGGACTCTGACTTTACTACGGTCCAGTCAAAAAAGGCAGTTAGGCGTGCTAAGCGCAAACTTCACGCACGCACGCCTACGGCCCATTGCTGGGCCCGCCGTATGACTTCCTATGACCGCTGCCCTCACTTTGGACCTGTTCGGTATGGGAGACCCTGCCGGCAAAGCTCCGAAAAATCACTGGGCAAACGACAAGTAGGCAGCACATTTCCCCCCTGGTCTCATCCACAGTGCCCTTTAGAAAGAGGGACACGCGGAGAGACACCCCCGCGTCGGGTTATTAGCCATCGGCCAACAATATCTTTAAAAGAGAAATTATTGACCGATGCCCAGGGCGCACCGGCCTAAGTACTGCTCTTCCCCCCGCACCTCCAAATGGCGTAGCCTGCGATGTTAGGGTTTCGGTTGCAAGGTTTTAGGAATGTTTCCTGGATGAGGAAAACATCCAGCTGCTGATCTTTAGCAAATTGGGATATCTCGCATCTCTGACTTAGTAAACCATTGGCATTGAAGATGCCAATGGTTAATGACTTAGGTTTAATTCGTCCTTTTGTGCTATCCATAGGGGATTAGCACCTAAAGCCATGAATGGCGGTGATTAAGTTGGCGTGCTCAAGAGCAGCCGTCAGTCTGTCGGCCCCGGTCTGCGCGGTGCGGATCTTATGGGCTAGCAGTGCTAGCTCATCAATGTTTATAACATTGATGAAGCTGCACACCAGCTCTAGATCCTCCGCGTAGCCAGGGGATGGGGGCTTTGTCATGGGGGGATTGGGAGGGAGACTACTACTAGCCAAATGAGTCGGGCGCGGTGCTGAAGGTTTATTGTTTCCCCAGGGTGACCTAAGGGAAGTCTGTAGGTTAGTCGAAGTGTTGGTCATTTGTGCGTATGTTCTTGGTGTCCCTAGCTGCCTATGGGAAGAGGGCACAGTCTGATGACCCTGAGGAGCAGGTCTGTCTGTAGGTCTGGGATGAGAGGTGGTTTGGGATAGGAGAGGGAAGTCAATGTCATTATTGTTAGGTCTGGTGAAAGTATTAGGTTTTCGAGAAGGGAAGGATCTGGCGGGGAAGTTGGATTTAGGGGCTTTTGGGCACCCTCGGTAGTTTGCTGTGTGGCCAGTGTTGCCACACAGGACGCAGGATGGAGGCTCTGGCGTGTCCCTCGTTCTTGAGCATTCTGCCGTGCTGTGGCTACCCAGGCACTTCACGCATCTGGGAGTAGCGTGGCAGTTTCTGGCCGAGTGCCCATAGTACTGGCAGCGGTGGCACTGGCCAATTTTGTTTTTCTTGTGCGGGACCTCGATGTTGATGCCTGTGATGCCACAGCAGGACTTGATGGAGAATATTTCTTTGCCTAACGGAGAAAGGTCGAGGATGGCCAGAACCAGATCAAATTTAGTCTTGGTTCTCTGATTAGACATTCGGTGAACCTCGCGGATGGGCAGGTTTTGCTGTTCCAGGTCTGCCTGGATGTCGGATTCAGCCAGCTCCTTCGGAAGGCCCCGGATGACTACTCGGAGCTGCCTTTCCTCTTCGAGTGCATATGAGTGATATCCCACCTTCCTCTCGGTCAGGAGTCGGGTGAGGGCACGGTGGTCGGTTGGGGTTTGAACCTGGACGCTGATGCCCATGACGATGTTGCGGGCCGAGAGGAAGGAGAGGCCTTTTGATGACATGGCAGAGTTTATGGCGCTCCATGCTGCCTTATCGTGGATGATGATGGGGGGGGAAGTTTCATTTTTGGTGCCGGATTTATATCCATTTCCTTCACATGAGGTGTGGGGGAGGGGGAGGCCGGGGAGGATCTGATGACGTGCGCCGGCTGAGGCGCCTGGGGTTTACGGGGGGCGGGGGAGGGAGTGAGGCCTGTCGTTTTAGGGGCGCTCTGGGTTGATGTTGATGCTGGGAGCGGATCAGTGAGTTTTCCGGATTCCGCGTCGCGGATCTTCTTGGACTTCCGTATTTTGTTTTTGGACTTCACTATGGTGAAGTCACTGTTGTTGTCCGAGTTGATGGTGTTCGTTATCTCATCTGAAGCTGACGCAGAGGGTGGGGCCTTGCGTTTAGGGCGCAGGGCCTCTTGGTTTGGCGGGAGGGTGGATGAGGTGAGTGGGACAGGGGGGGACAGATTATACCTGTCGCTGTCAGGGGAGTAATATCTGTTCGGGGATCGTGAGCGGTGCCTTGCCCGGGTTCTCACGCGGGCTTGGCGCTGGGACGGGGACGGGGGAAGCGGGGAGGACGAGTCATTGTCCGAGCTGTTTAGATACTCGTTAAGTCCGTCGGCGGCTTGGGGGTACCTTTCGGCCAGGAACCGAAGTATACCCTCCAGGCCTAGGTTGGAGGTCATAATGTCTATACAATTTAGGTCCGACTAGAGTAGGCCATGCCAATACCCTATCTGGGTTGATATTTACAGATATACAAGAGAATAATTGATAATGAAATTACTTACAGAAATATAAAACAATCCAATTATGTACACTTACACTAATAATTTACACTTAATAATACACTATAGTCTCTAAATAGTCTGGCGCAACCGCCTCCAGGAGGAGAATCGCTCGATTAAGCACAGTAGGTACACTCGCGAACGTAATTTCGACGTGAGTACGCTCGTAAAGGTAAGAGAACAGGCAGCACGTGCGCTCGGGGCGACGGCGAAACCGGAATGAACCATCACCGTTTTTTTTTTTCTGTTACAGACTGATGTATTTAGCCCAGGGGCTATTAATACTTCACCGGAGAGGGAGCCTTCCAGAAGGGAAGACTCGACCAAAATATTTATATTTAATTATTATTAACATTGTATGTACCTGGACCAAAGCGCTGCAGGTACCTTTGTCGGTCATAGTTATCTTCCCAGACCGGTCGTCTGGGAAGAGGTCGGATACGTCTTCTGTGTCTTCGTCTGTGTCTGTCTGTATGTGAAATGGTTCCGTCTGCATTTAGAGGGGTATCATCAGGGGAGTTAAGTAAGTTGGGGTCAGTAGGGGGAACGGCCGCAAGTGCGACCGTTAGTTCGTCATCGTCATCGCGGGTAACGTTTTTGGGACGTCGGTTGTGTTGTTTGGCGTGAATGTTGGGATGGTAATTCCAGGTGTTGTTTAGGAGAGGATTCGGATGGTTTGGAAGGATAGTGAGGAATTTATTGGATATATTTTTAAAATGATGTTTGATAGAAGGGAGTTGGAGGTCCTTGTGCAGGTCAACGTTGCGCATAAACCACGGCGCCCCGGTGGCCATGCGTGAAAATCGGTTCTGTAGCGTTTGGAGCTTTTTTAAAGCGGATTTAGATGCGTGGGAGAAGACGACTGAGCAGTAGGAGAAGATGGGCCTGACACAAGTTAAGTAAAGAGTCGTTTTGTTCCTCAGAGACATCCGACTGTGTTTATTGATGAGGGGATTAAGGCGCCCCAATACGAAGGCGGCGCGGTTTCGGACTCTGGCTATGTGCGCTGAGAAGTTGAGCTTAGAATCAAGTATCACGCCTAAGTACTTCACCTGAGACTCCCACGGGATGGGTTGGTCAAACAGAGTGATAGGACAGATTTTGAATGGAGATTGGAAGGATTCAGGTTTCCTGGAGAACAGAACGGCTGCGCTCTTTTCCGGGTTAACCTCGATTCTCCAGAGTCGGAACCAACGACCGAGATCGTCCATAGCCGACTGGAGATATCTATAGAGTGCAACAGGGCTGTTAGTGGTGGCGTAGATGGCTGTGTCGTCAGCGAACAGTAAAACATAGCAGCGAGATGACGTCCTATTTATACCGATGTTAGAGCGAGATAGATGAGGTGCCTTTCGTTTCGTTATCCCCACCACTTTCATATATGATACACATTCGTTTGTTGGTTAGTTAGTTCGACGATTCCCGGTTCGACCGTCGCCCCGCGCGCACGTGTCGTCCGTCCGAGCAAGTTACGCTCGCAACGAGTGCTTCCGCAGCGATCGTGAATTGTGCTGTATTTGTGACTGGATTACAGTGCCCTACTTTGCCGGAGCTGCCTACTGGAAAAGGTTGGTCCGTTTTCTCTAGCCCCGGGTGGATTTTCGACAAATTACTTACTGTTTTTGTACTTTTGTATGCGCGTTTGTATGGTGGTCGTGGAGGGATGAGTTCCTAACCGGACCTTACAGGAATCGTCCGGTTTTTGGCCCGACGATTTCCGGAAGCGGCCCGGGAACTGGAGGCATTCCTTCGTTCCCCGTCTCCCGATCTAGCGGCGAGTGCCAACTTGACCGCCGCCGCGCCCAAGTCGCGTAATGAGAGCTGGACTCTCGCGGCCCCTAAGGCCTTACCGGTTCGCGAGCGCCGCTCGCCGCGTCCAAAAGGACAAGTTTCGCGCTTCCCGGACGAGAAGTACTTCTCTCCGGAAAGTGAGTCAGACCGAAAGGTCCTAATTCGCCCGCGACCCCGCTCGCGCTCCCGCTCCCGCTTCCGATCGTCGGGTGCGGCTTCCTTCTCCCGGTCCTCTCCTGAGCACGGACTCAAGAGTTTACAACCGTCCGCTCCAAAAAGGAGACCAGGCGTGCTAAGCGCAAGCTGAGTACGCCCCGAGCCCGTGCTCCACCCAAGTCAGCCCTCAACACGCGCCCGGCAGTCGTGCCCGGTGATCGGAATGCGATTGCTCAATCATCACCACGCGCACTTGGACGCAACACCCCCCCCCCCCCCCCCGACTCAGTCCCTTGCCTCCCAAATCGACGCACCGACGGACATGACAAACAACACCTGTGACGGTAAACTTCCTCCTCCCGTCATTATTCGTAACAAGGACACCTGGCTTGCCCTTGACAAGACTATTGCGACCAGAGGGCTGAATTACCTTTCGGCCAAAAACACCACCGTGGGCATTAAGGTCCAACTCCAAAATAGCGCGGATCATCGCGCTCTTACCTCCCTCCTCCGCGAGCGCAAAGTGGAATACCACGCTTTTGCGCTCGAGGAGGAGAGACAACTGCGGGTGGTCCTGAGGGTAGTCCCGAAGGAGATCCCGGAGACTGACGTAGCGAAGTCATTAACTGACCAAGGCCTCCCGGTAACATCGGTTCATCGCATGTACCGGGCTAGGACCAAGGTACACTTCGACCTCGTTTTTGTGGTTCTGGACCTCTCCCCGGAGGGAAAGACCATTTTCAATGTCACCTCCGTATGCGGACTTTCCGGGATCTCGGTCGAGGCCCCTCACAAAAACAATAAGATCGGGCAATGCCATAATTGCCAGTTATATGGTCACTCGGCGCGAAATTGCCATGCGAGGGCGCGCTGTGTGAAATGCCTGGGAGACCACGGCACCGCTGATTGTAATAGGAGGCCGGGCATGCTGGACCCATCGGGCTGCGTCTTGTGCGATGAACTGGCGAACTGGGACACACCGTGAATTATAGTGGGTGTCCCAAAGCGCCGCGCACGACGCACCCTGGTGTCCGGATACCCCCCGGCCCTCCTGCTGCAACCGGTGTCAGGCCTAAGCGCATGGCCCTCGCTCCTTCCGCGGCTAATTTCCCGCAGTTACCACCGACAGGACTGATAGACAACCCGGCGTGTCCAGGTGTTACTTCTGCTTCCCCCCCCCTTGCTGGCTAGGCCCAAAACGAATAAACATACAGACATGACTTGGACACATAACCCTCTAGTGGTTCTGCGACCTTCCCCTCCAGCCCCTCCCGTAAGTAGATCTCACGTCAGGTCATCTCACCCCAGTTCCCCCTTTGCTGCGGACTTGGAGCTGGTGCAGGATTTCGTCAGTGTTTTAAATATTGACGAACTCTCTGTGCTGGCCACCAAGATCGGTACCGCGAGGACGGGGCAAGACCGACTGACGGCTTTTGAACACGCGGCGCTCATCGCCGCGATCAATAGCTACAGTCCTCCAAAGTAAATGCAAGACAGAAAACCTAAATCCTTGGCCATTGGCTTCTTGGCCAATTCCTTCACGATAACAGACTTGACATTTTCATAGTCCAAGAGACCGACGTGACTGAAAACGCCCGTCCCGGTAAATTGGCGCTTCGGCCCTCGCACTATCAACGGCCATCCTCCCCGGGTCCGGACTAGGACCCAACCTGCAGGGTGAGCGCACCTCGGCGCGCTCACCATTCGTCCGGTGGAACAGTAACGGCCCCAGGGCCAACTGTAAACAGTCATTTCGAAAAAAAAAGTGTGAATTGTGTCACATTTTATATTTCTGTGTAGGTACCATAATATACCTACATATCTAAGTTAAAACTTAATTTCATATCAAGCTTACTAAATAACTTAAAATATAATATTTACCTATTTTAATATAAACTTACATCTACTTAACTATTAATTAAATACATTACTTACCTTTCAGTCATATATACCTGTTTGAATATACTAACCTAACATCCATATTAAGTTACCTACAAGTGCCTATGATATACATAATACAATTAATAATTAAGTTTTAGGATAATATTATGTACACAATGTTATTTAATTAAGTTTAAATTAATTTTAAGATTATTTATTAAATCGTTAAGGTATATTAAGATTTTTATAATATTACGTATTTTGTTTTGGAGCATTTCATCAATTACATTTACTTAGATATGTATAATTGTAAACCTATAACTTCCTTTGCTTGCAAATGCAGTAAATTGTATCACTTGTAGCCTATAGTACTTTAGGGATCTACTTTTGCAGCTTGTTGAAGTGAATACTCGTTGTATATGGAATATATACGTGGCGGCCGTCGGGAGCAAACACTGTGTCGTCTTCACGAAGATTTCATTACCTAATAGATTTCAATATGTCCCGTTGTTTCTATTTACGAAGTCTTTCATTCAGTGGTTTCTATGTACAAACACGTTGATTCTTGTTTCTGTAGACGAGTCGTCAATCAATGGTTTCTACAATGACATCTGAATTTTCTTATAATATCTTCTGAAAGTTGTTATTTCAACTTGATTATTCAATAAAGTACATGTTTATGTTAACAAAATAAACTTAAGAGGATTGTGAACCTGTTAATTTTCATACAAAAGGCGATAACGTTTTACACCCAGTAAATATAGTTAGATTTTTATAATTTTTGGATATGTTGTAGATATAATGAGAAACTACGTCTGTACGTTTTGATTTTTAAGAAATATTGCTTACGCTAGATCTAAATATAGATTTTTAGATCTATATATAGATTTTTAGATGCTAATAAATTTTAGCGTAAGCAATATTTCTTAAAAATCAAAACGTACAGACGTAGTTTCTCATTATATCTACAACATATCCAAAAATTATAAAAATCTAACCATATTTACTGGGTGTAAAACGTTATTGCCTTTTGTATGAAAATTAACAGGTTCACAATCCTCTTAAGAGTTTTAAATGTAAAAAATGATATAAGTACTTACACTTTTTAATGTTTTCGTTTCGTTTTCGTAAAATGTATGTGGGCTGTTAATTGTATCTCTGAGTGTATATACAAAGGCGACAATCAATATACTTGTTTCTATGAACGTTGTCAATCAGAATCTGCAGTCGGCTACAGTATAAAAATTAGTTAGGTACTTCTAAATTTGTGAATGTAAACTGCTACCCGTAGTTAGTATAAAATCATATAATTATTTTTAAAAAAGTGGGCAGTATGGTTATTTATATCGGTAAAATACCTATAGAAGGGTTTACTATTTTACTTGACATTTTCTGTGACGTTTTGAATGAATAAACTCTTTCAGACTTGCACCAAGACGCATCGTTTTATTTCCAATCCCATCAAATCCTTACTAATATTATAAATGCGAAAGTAACTCTGTCTGTCTGTCTGTCTGTCTGTCTGTCTGTCTGTTACGCTTTCACGCTAAAACTACTGGACCGATTTAAATGAAATTTGGTACAAAGAAAGCATAGAGCCTGAGAAAGGACATAGGCTACTTTTTAACCGACTGCAAAAAAGGAGGAGTTCCACGCGGACGAAGTCACGGGCAGAAGCTAGTAAAATATAAACTAAACCACGACAGCCAGAATATCAAGCTCTAGCATTAGTGAATAATAATTAATTTAGATCTATGATTTAACTAAATCTTTCTCTAGCTTATCATTTTTTACGATTATTTAAAGTATGATATTCCGCATAGTCAAAAGTTTCGTAGATATTTCTTTCTTCAAGACGAGTAGTGCATTTGCCGCACATAACATTAATCTTATAGTGAGCTATTTGTCCATAGATGGCGTTCATTCACACAATTAGTTTTTCTACTCGACAATAGATGTCGCTTCATAATGCTGCCATATAAAAGCTAACTATTAAAATATTTAGTCCATAGAGTTAGTACATAATAATAAATTCGGATGTTCATACTTCAATAATTTGTCTTTTATATGGCAGCATTATAAAGCGACATCTATTGTCGAGCAGAAAAACTAAATATGTAAATGAACGCCATCTATGGACAAATAGCGCAACATAAGATTCATGTAATGTTCGACAGATGGCACTACTAGTTTGAAGAAAAATGTCTACGAGGCTTGTAAACAGGAAAATAATATGTTTTCGAAACTGTTATCTTTAGTTCGAATGGGCGCAATGCGAAATACCTACTATTTATCAGTATTTCTCTACTATGGTATGCATGTAATACTTATATCTACAAACCTTATTCTTAAATCAACAATAAAAAAATTGCATCGAAATCTGTTACATAGTTTTAAAGATCTGAGCATACTTAGGTAGGTACATAATATTATCGTATGGATAGACAGGCAGGGGAAAGCTAATCTATATTTTTTAATAATATAAAGCTGAAGAATTTGTTTGTTTGTTTGAACGCGCTACTACTGGTTCGAATTGAAAAAATATTTTTTTGTTATATAGACCATTTATCGAGGCAGGCTTTAGGCTATATAACATCACGCTGCGACCAATAGGAGCGAAGAAAAAGTGGAAAATATGTAAAAAACGGGGAAAATAACTATTCCACGCGGACGAGGTCGCGGGCACAGCTAGTTATTAATTAATAAAGAGTATGTAGTAGAGAGAGATATGACTAGCCTATGATATGACTAATTTAACATTTGTCGCAAACAGATGCATCATGTACTATTCACATATTCTGTGGCATCATTCAAATTGAATGCCTGCTTTATTTATCAGGGGCGTAGCGCCGCGGCAACATTGACCTTTCTTATCATTATTAAAACGGAATATCCATAATGTTGAAGAGGAACATTTGTTAAAAAACAATAGGTAGTTAGTCTTTCGAATTAAGTACTAAGTACCTATATTTCTTGTCGTCTTAAAACCTTTAATATTTCGCATCCTTACTAATATTATAAATGCGAAAGTAACTCTGTCTGTCTGTCTGTCTGTTACGCTTTCACGCTAAAACTACTGGACCGATTTAAATGAAATTTGGTACAAAGAAAGTCTGGACCCTGAGAAAGGACATAGGCTACTTTTAACCAACTGAAAAAAAGGAGGAGTTCCACGCGGACGAAGTCGCGGGCAGACAGCTAGTTATTTATAAAAACGGCAAAACAAAACGCGTTTTATGTATGCGACCCTTTCTGTTTTTAAGTTGTTTTTATTACAGCGGCAATAGAAATGCATTATATGTGAAAATTTCAATCTGGCTAAGTATCACTTGGTTCTTGAAATCAGTTTTGCGACAGATGGATGGACGAACAGCCGAGTAGGTACCTATCAGTAATAGGGTTCTGTAAAGTCGCGTTTACAGCGGTTTTTTACTTTTTCAGATCGCACCAAACGTCATGTAAAGCGATGGTGGGGAATGTTTGGAAAATGGAAATTAAGAAGGTGTAAAAGCGTAGGTACATAATTGTAAGATCTCATATGAGGTAGACCCCTGAACCTCGTACATCAGGCGACTAATCTCGTATTTTTGAGGGACCTCGTACGTTGGTACAATTTATCGTTTGTAAGGGTAAAATATAAAATGAAAATTGCTAAAAACATAGGGATGCCATGTGGTCATGCAATTATTCTACACACAGATCCCTAAAGAGATACTTATTTGTAAGTTTTTGACTTGATTAGTCATAATAAAAGTTATAAATATTATATTGATAAGGTTGCAGTGGCGGTTGTCAGTTGTGAGCGATGAACGTGTTGTGGTTTATTTTCTTTCTGTGTTGTCGTAAGTATCTACCCCTTAAATACCTATAATAAGATTAAAAGTATAAAACTTTTCTTAGAAATGACCTTTTACAATTTTACAACGTACATATTATGATCATCTTTCTCTTGGCTAGTTTTTTAAGGATAAATACTTACATCTATACTAATATTATAAAGAGGAAAGATTTGTACCTATTTTTGTATGTTTGTAATGAATAGGCTCAAAAACTACTGGACTGATTTTAATAATTCTTTCACTGTTGGGAAGCTACGTTCACCCTGACTAACATAGGCTATAGAATATTTTGAAAAAAATAGGGATCCGTGCGAAGCTGGGGCGAACCGCTATCGCTAGTACCTAATATAGTTATCGTGACCTTTGCTGATGTAGGTACCTACTTATCTGCAAAATACATGTTTAAAATAACGCCTTCATTTTCAGTGACGTTTTGTTTTGTTGATAATTGGTATATTTATATTAGTTATTCTATTGAGTTAAAATTATTTGACAGATGTAAAAGTAACATTTAAATTTTCAGCTTTTCTTCAAATAACATCGGCGAAACTATGCAGGTACGAGTACCTATATTATATCTCGCTAGAAATACATCACAAAAAACAACTTAAAAAAAAAAAACAAATCTCGCAATTCAGCTGAGGTCCAATTAATACCTATAAATAAGTAGATTGAATTGGCAATCGCACTAATCTACTTTATTATTAGGTATGTATAACTTACCTTCATTGGAATGAAACAACTATAAACGGATTTAACTCGCGTATTTTTATTTTATTTTATTTGCTGACGTTTCGGATTCTTTACAGTTTCTATAATCGTAGCACGACTGAGCTGACAATAGTCTAAAGTCTTACCTTCATTGTTTTTTTTTCATGCGATCATCTCAAAAGTCTTTAATTATATGACTGACGTAATAACCGTCTAGAACCTCCCCCCAAATATTACGTAAGCACTGTAGAAAGACTACAGTGCTTACGTAATATTTGAACGCTCCCTAAATAGTTTTTTCCGTCCTCCGGCCAGAAAGCGCCAACTTTGTGGCCGCTGCGCTAAATGCAATTTCCGATTTCTGGCTTCGTCGAACAGAAAAATAGTATACTGACCTCGGCCAGTAAAATAAAAAAGCCTCAGATCACATTTTTGTCAACCTCGGCTTCGCCTCGGACGACAATTACATGTGATCTGAGACATTTTCTATTTTACTGGCCTCGGTGCGTAATGTACTATTGTAACTTTTTCAGTGTAGAGGAGTGGCAGTGCGGCAACGGCGCGTGCGTCGCGGAGGCCCTCGTGTGCGACGGCGTCTTCCACTGCGACGACGGCAGCGACGAGACTCTCGCGCTGTGCGCCGGGATCGAGTGAGTGCACGATGGGTGCGTTCCACTAAGCGCCTGCAACGCTCGTGACACGCTCTGTATCGTTCCACTTAACGCCCGTGGTCGTTGCGAGCGATGGCTCGACGTCATAGATGACGTCACTGTTCGCGACCACATCGCGCCCACTTCGCCCACAAAATAATGGTGGGTCAGAGTGGGCTTTCGTCGCTCACGATGTGCGTTCCACCAATAAACATTCGCTTACAACGCCGGCGGTGTTTTCTCGTTAGTGGAACGGCAATTTAAGCGGTCGTGGTCGACGGCGTTGCGAGCGTTAAGTGGAACGTACCCGATGTCGCGGGAAGGTAGCCCCGCCGCATATATGCTCACACTCGCATTTGCTGCACGCGTGATGGACGTGAGAGCAAATGCAGAGTTTGATACTGCGCTATAGATTTTAAATATTGCCACTCGCACGCACGGTGTGAGCATATGCGGCGGGGCTAAAAACGGCGCGGGGTAGCACGATCCTATGCGAGCCGCGTTCGTGGAGATGCAAGCCTACGCGTATACACGGCGCGGGATAGCACGATCCTAAGTGGAACTTTGTCACCTTGACACAGTTTGGACACGTCGCGCGTTGTGCCACGATATACACGACACGTCTAGTGTTCGTCAATATGCACCAGGCACATGTGAGATTGCTTAAGCGACCGATTGATCAATTGACAATTGAACAATCGATCGGTTGAATGACTTTTTGATTCATTGATTGATTGTTCCGTTGATCTACGATTGAATGACAGGTTGATGTGGGTCGGTAAATATATAATCAGTAACATTTTGTGGGTAAGTAAGTAGGTATAAAATATGTAAATCTCCCTCTCGAATTAAACGGTGGAACGAACTTTCCTTGCGCTCTGTGATTATAGCAAATATTTCTCAGATTGATTGACCGATTACCAGAGTGACCGGTGACCTGTCGATTGATCGGTTGACCAATTGATCGAGTTATTATTAAACTTTCTGTGTATTGGAATGAAACAACTATTAACGGAATTAACTCGCGTATTTTTATTTTATTTTATTTGCTGACGTTTCGGATTCTTTACAGTTTCCATAATCGTAGCACGACTGAGCTGACAATAGTCTAACGCTAAAGGATCTGTAAAGAATCCGAAACGTCAACAAATAAAATAAAATAAAAAATACGCGAGTTAAATCCGTTAATAGTTGTTTCATTCCAATGTGTAATAACCGCGAAGGCATCAGAAATTATTATGTCTGTGTATTGTTTGTTGGCAGACGGCCCCTCCAGGAGTTGAAGCGGCACTGCCTGCTGTCGTGGTCGTGGCGCTGGCGCGCGGGCGTGTGCCCCGCGACCTGCCACTTCAGCTCGCTGCTCTGCACCAACTCGTTCCTCTCTAACGCCGCCAAATCAGAGTAACACTGATCAATACTGATCATACACCTACCTTTTTGACGGCCTGCTGGTCTAGTGGTCAGAGCCCCTGACTACGAAACCGGAGGTTGCGGGTTCGAATCCCGCTAGGGGCAGATGTCAGTGTGATGAACACTGGCATCTGTACCTGAGTCTTGGATGTCTTATATGTATTTATGTATGTTTATCCGTTGCCTAGTACCCATAGTACAAGCTTTGCTTAGTTTGGGGCTAGATCAATTGGTGTGAATTGTCCAAAGATATTATTATATTATTATTATTCTAGTCTTACTTTATTCAGGCATGTCTCGGCAAAACACAAACTAAGCTCATACAGACAACTAAGTAGGTGTTTTAAATACTTATCGCTATCAAACTTTATCGACTAATCTATATCCCTACTAATATTATAAATGCGAAAGTAGCTCTGTCTGTATGTCTGTCTGTTACGCTTTCACGCTAAAACTACTGGACCGATTTAAATGAAATTTGGTACAAAGATAGTCTGGAGCCTGAGAAAGGACATAGGCTACTTTTTAACCGACTGTAAAAAGGAGGAGTTCCACGTGGACGAAGTCGCGGGCAGAAGCTAGTCATATATAAAAATGAATCCTTTTCCCCTAGGTCACGGCAACACGCGTGAATCATCATCATCATCATCAGCCTATCGCAGTCGACTGCTGGACCGATTTCACTAATTATTTTTTTGTTGTATATTTTGTTATTATTAGGAGAAGGTTATGTACGTACCAGGGCAGGATAAACAAGTTATGTCATGACATGGTGAGATAGATTGTGCGACATAATAACACTATAAGTATTGACTGCTACTGTTATAATATATAATTATTTCATAAAACACAACACTTATATACTATATCGAGACAGCGCATATCGCTGCTCGATCTATCTGCTACCTGAGTTACGTGACTGTGGCAATCTGCTGACAGGGCCGCCACAGTTACCTACTTTTTTTTTTTTTTTTTTTCGAACTGAATACTGAAGCGCAGTTGGCCAGCTAATGGGCCTTCACTGCAAAACCGGACGGGTGGCGAGACTCCTGAAAGGAGACTCTTAAGCCTTTTTTACCTACTAAGTAGGTAAGTAGGTACGTAAATTGTGTCGCAGGAGCCGGCGCGACCTCTCGTGCGAGCCGCCGTCCGTGTTCGAGCACGGCGAGTTCTTCCGCAGCATCTCGCGGTCGCGCCCCACGGCCGCCGTGCTCGAGTTCCGATGCGCGGAGGGGCACCTCATGTCCGGCAACCGGACCGTCCGCTGCCGCGCCGGATTCTGGGACACGGCCTTCCCGACGTGTTACGGTTAGTACGTACTTAAGAGGATTGTGAACCTGTTAATTTTCATACAAAAGGCGATAACGTTTTACACCCAGTAAATATAGTTAGATTTTTATAATTTTTGGATATGTTGTAGATATAATGAGAAACTACGTCTGTACGTTTTGATTTTTAAGAAATATTGCTTACGCTAAAATTTATTAGCATCTAAAAATCTATATATAGATCTAAAAATCTATATTTAGATCTAGCGTAAGCAATATTTCTTAAAACTTTTTATGTTACTGTTACTACAACATATCCAAAAATTATAAAAATCTAACTATATTTACTGGGTGTAAAACGTTATCGCCTTTTGTATGAAAATTAACAGGTTCACAATCCTCTTAAGTACGAGGCGCCATGAATCCAATCCATTCTATTCTGTTGACGAATTCTTTCAAAAATATTAAATTTCTGTTCAATAGTACCTATTTAATTGTAATATATAAATTACTAGCATCTGCCCGCGACTTCGTCCGCGTGGAACTCCTCCTTTTTTGCAGTCGGTTAAAAACCAGCCTATGTCCATCCTCAGGGTCCAGACTTTCTTTGTACCAAATTTCATTTAAATCGGTCCAGTAGTTTTGCGTGAAAACGTAACAGACAGACAGACAGACAGACAGACAGAGTTACTTTCGCATTTATAATATTAGTGAGGATTCCGTCTGACAAATTGTATTGACGAGACTAATGAGAAAAATCTGTAATCCCTTCTTAATTAATTCCTACTAATATTATAATGCAAAAGTACCTAAATCTGTCAGCCTGTCTGTCTGTTACGCTGTCACGCTAAAACTACTGAACCGATTTAAGTGAAATTTGGTACAAAGAAAGTCTGGAGCCTGAGAAAGGGCATAGGCTACTTTTTAACCGACTGCAAAAAAGGAGGAGTTCCATGCGGACGAAGTCGCGGGCAGAAGCTAGTAGGCTCCTGGCTAATTCTGCCTAAGCTGGGATCCGTGCGAAGCCAGGGCGGGCCGCTAGTTGAATCTATACTTAATATTATAAAGCTGAAGAGTTTGATTGTTTTTTTGTTTGTTTGTTTGAACGCGCTAATCTCAGGAACTACTAATTCGAATTCAAAAATTCTTTTTTTGTTGGATAGACCATTTATCGAGGAAGGCTTTAGGCTATATAACATCACGCTGCGACCAATAGGAGCGAAGAGACAGTGGAAAATGTCTAAAAAACGGGGAAAATATGAAGCCTTATGAAAAAGTGTCAGAAGACTTTGACAGATCTTTGACGAAACAATCGGACGGGCAGGACGACGTCTGCCGGGGCCGCTAGTCTATACTATAATTATTTTTAAAAAAAAGTCCGCGAGAGCATATGTCTATCTTTTATAGTTTACCCATAACAATCGTAAAACTATGAAAAAAATCTTAATTCCCCGTGCGAAGCCGGGACGGGCCGCTAGTATACTATAATATTATAAAGAGGAAAGATTTGTATTTTTGTATTTTTGTATGTTTGTAATGAATAGGCTCCGAAACTACTGGACCGATTTCAAAAATTCTTTCACCTTTGGAAAGCTACATTATCCCCGAGTAACATAGGCTATATAATATCACGCTAGGTCTTATAGTTGCGGAGCAGTAACCGAAAATGTTTCAAAAACGGGGGAAAAGTATCGTTTCTGAGTCCTTCCGTGGCGTGCGCTGAGCATATAGTTAAAGTTATACAAAAATGCTTTATGGGTGAATTGTTCATCTTAACATTATCTTCAAATCTTAAGTCCCCCCGTGCGAAGCCGGGACGGGCCGCTAGTATAATATAATGTCTGTCAGGCGTATGCAAGTTGATCCGGCGGCCGGGAGTGGAGTACCGCTGCCTGGTGCAGGGCGGCGGCGGCGGCGGCGAGGAGAGCCGCGAGTGCGGGCCGCTGGAGCCGCACGGCACGGTGGTGAGGACGCACTGCGCGCCCAACTACCACCGGCACGACGTCGCCACGCTCATGCACTGCCTGGCCGGGCTGTGGGTCAACGAGGCCAGCTGCGAACCAGGTGCGGGCGACAATGGCGGATCCAGGGAGGCAACTTACGCTAAAGAATAATATCCTTACTAATATTATAAATGCGAAAGTAACTCTGTCTGTCTATTACGCTTTCACGCTAAAACTACTGGACCGATTTAAATGAAATTTGGTACAAAGAAAGTCTGCCTGAGAAAGGACATAGGCTACTTTTTAACCGACTGCAAAAAAGGAGGAGTTCTACGCAGACGAAGTCGCGGGCAGAAGCTAGAAGGCTATAATTTATTATCTATACTTACTAATATTATAAAGAGGAAAGGTTTGTTTGTAATGAATAGGCTCAAAAACTACTGGACCGATTTGAAAAATTATTTCAGTGTTGAAAAGCTACTACACTATTTCCGAGTGACATAGGCTATAGAAAAAGATGATCTGTGCGAAGCCGGGGCGGAGAGCTAGTAATATAATAAAGAGGAAAAGTTTATTTGTTTGGATTGAATAGGCTCATTAACGACTGAACCGATTTGAAAAATTCTTTCATTGTTGGAAAATTAGAGTGACATAGTGAGTGTAATAACCGCGAAGGCATCAGAAATTATTAGAGTGACATAGGTTATAAAAAAAGGGATCCGGGCGAAGACGGGGCGGGCCGCTATATCGTATAAAGTGCTCGTCGTGCGCAGACGCCGGTAGAAGCTAGTGTGTAATAACTGCAACAACATCAAAAATTATCATAAGCTTTGGAGAAGTGTAAAGGATTTAACTCGCGTATATTTCAGTGCTTTTACAGATTCCATAATCGTAGCACGACTGAGCTGACAATAGTCTTACGCTAAAACTATAAAGAACTATTGTCAGCTCAGTCGTGCTTCGATTATGGAATCTGTAAAGGCTCCGAATAAAATAAGAAAATAAAATACTCAGCCAATAAAATAAAATACGCGAGTTAAATCCGTTAAAGTTGTTTCATTCCAATCTATACTAATATATATTATAACTAGCGGCCCGTCCCGGCTTCGCACGGGGGGACTTAAGATTTTTTTAAGGCCTCAGAAACGATACTTTTCCCCCGTTTTTGAAACATTTTCGGTTACTGCTCCGCAACTATAAGACCTAGCGTGATATTATATAGCCTACGTTACTCGGGGATAATGTAGCTTTCCAAAGGTGAAAGAATTTTTGAAATCGGTCCAGTAGTTTCGGAGCCTATTCATTACAAACATACAAAAATACAAAAATACAAATCTTTCCTCTTTATAATATTATATATTATATTATTATAATATAATATAATATAATAATATAATAATAATAATAATTAGTATATTAGTATTAGTATTAGTATAGATAAAGAGGAAAGATTTGAACCTATTTTTGTATGTTTGTAATGAATAGGCTCAAAAACTACCGAACGGATTTTAATAATTCTTTCACTGTTGGGAAGCTACGTTCACGCTGACTAACATAGGTTATAGAATATTTTGAAAAAATTAGGGATCCGTGCGAAGCCGGCAAAGGCATCAGAAATTAATATAAATTATATATAGTATATATAGATAACTATAATAATAGTTATAATATAAGCTAAGTATGTTTAAATTTAAGTAGGCCCAAAGATTAGATCATTTTGTTTTGTTTAAATTGTTAATATTATTATAAACTTTAAGAATGTTTTACCCAATTAGTTACAAGTTGCAACACCCGATCCGGGTCCATGTGAACCTATTTAACACTTATCTATGTACTTAACTAAAATACCATGGATGCATATCTATACTAATATTATAAAGAGGAAAGATTTGTATTTTTGTATGTTTGTAATGAATAGGCTCCGAAACTACTGGACCGATTTCAAAAATTCTTTCACCTTTGGAAAGCTACATTATCCCCGAGTAACATAGGCTATATAATATCACGCTAGGTCTTATAGTTGCGGAGCAGTAACCGAAAATGTTTCAAAAACGGGGGAAAAGTATCGTTTCTGAGGCCTTAAAAAAATCTTAAGACCCCCGTGCGAAGCCGGGACGGGCCGCTATAAAGAAATAAAGAAATTAGCATAACCTTTTGTAACAGAGTGCGGGCTGGTGACCCCCAGCGGGCGGCAGCTGATGATAGGCGGGCGGGAGGCCGAGCACGGCGAGCTGCCCTGGGTGGTCGCCGTCTACTCGAAGCATGACAACAACTCCTACAAGCAGATCTGCTCCGGCTCTATTGTCTCCGCCCAGCACGTTATATCAGGTCAGTGAATAGGTTACATTATTATTTCAAACTAGCGGCCCCGGCAGACGTCGTCCTGCCCGTCCGATTGTTTCGTCAAAGATCTGTCAAAGTCTTCTAACTGTCAATGAATAGTATATATTCTTATAAGTAACTAGCGGCCCATCCCGGCTTCGCACGGGGGGACTTAAGATTTTTTTAAGGCCTCAGAAACGATACTTTTCCCGCGTTTTTGGAACATTTTCGGTTACTGCTACGCAACTATAAGACCTAGCGTAATATTATATAGCCTATGTTACTCGGGGATAATGTAGCTCTCCAAAGGTGAAAGAATTTTTGAAATCGGTCCAGTAGTTTCGGAGCCTATTCATTACAAACATACAAAAATACAAATCTTTCCTCTTTATAATATTAGTATAGATAAGTAAAAAATATTCTTCATAAGGCTTCATATTTCCCCCGTTTTTTACACATTTTCCACTGTTTCTTCGCTCCTATTGGTAGCAGCGTGATGTTATATAGCCTAAAGCCTTCCTCGATAAATGGTCTATCCAACAAAAAAAGAATTTTTGAATTTGAACCAGTAGTTCCTGAGATTAGCGCGTTCAAACAAACAAACTCTTCAGCTTTATAATATTATAAGTAATAAGTATAGATTACATGTTCTCTTTCATGTTGAGATCGTCAAAACAAGAACAAAGAAGACTTAGCTCGCACAGTAACTTAACAGTGACTTGAAGGTTACTGTGTGTGTAAATAAAATCCCATCAAAAACATTCTGTAAAAAATCTTTACTACCTTATTTGTTAAGCGAGAAAATAGCCCATAAGAATGTTCAACGGCCAAGTCACACAACATTAACTATAATATGTAAGTATAATAAAGAAATCGGAATGTTAATATAATGGCGCCTAGAATTAAAAACGTAATTAAATAAAAGGTAATGTATAAATATTATTGTTATTTGTTTGTTGCAGCGGCACACTGCTTCAGCAAGGAAGGCGAGACGCCGCCGGCCAGCGCGTACGCAGTCGCCGCCGGCAAGACCCGCCGCGCGTGGAACCACCCCGCCGACACCGCCGACGCGCAGCACAGACAGGTGACAGGTGACAGGTGACAGGTGACAGGTGACGGGTGACAGATGAGGTGCGATTGAGACCCTGTCTCACCCTGTCATTGTCCTCTACTACTATATTTAAGAACAGAGTCAATAAGTAACAAACATTTGAGTGATATTATCCCCCGGTACTGTTACAAATCCTACTACTATTATAAAGGCGAAAGTTTGTAAGTATGGATGTATGGATGTTTGTTACTCTTTCACGTAAAAACTACTGAATGGATTTGAATGAAACTTTACCACAATATAGCTTATACATCAGAATAACACATAGGCTGTATTTTATAACGATATCGTGTGAAGTACTCATCGTGCGCAGACGAAGTCGCGGGCAGAAGCTAGTACTTCAATAATATTATTTGCAAACATTATACACTCACAGGCACAATTAACCGCCCACATACATTTTACGAAACGAAACGAAAATACTAAAAAGTGTACCTATATATCATTTACTGCTGTTTAGTGTTCATACCCGTTTTACTCATTTTATTAACATAAACATGTACTTTATTGATTAATCAACTTGAAAAACAAATTTCAAAAGAAATTATTAAAAAGATCAGAAAATGTATGTGGGCGGTTATTGTGCCTCTCAGTATAGATATAGATGTAGAGGACAAAGACGACAAATCTCGAAGATCCACCCTAACATACACATTACCTATGGGGGGCCCTCGGGTCGGTCAGGGCTAAAAACCCTAAACCCAACCTAAAGGCTTGAAAGCCTCCTCTCAGGAGGCTCGCCGCCCGTCCGGTTTTGCAGTAAAGGCTCATTAGCTAGCCAACTATTTTATTATTTACTAAGGAACAAACAAAGTAAGAGTTAGATATGCAAGAATGCAGAATTCAACATGTTTATTTATTTATTTAGAATTATCAACATATTGGTAATACATCTTACTATGTCTTAATTCTATTTATATTCTAAGTTCTAACTAGCTTCTGCCCGCGAATTCGTCCGCGTGGAACTCCTCCTTTTTTGCAGTCGGTTAAAAAGTAGCCTATGTCCTTTCTTCGGCTCCAGACTTTCTTTGTACCAAATTTCATTTAAATCGGTCCAGTAGTTTTAGCGTGAAAGCGTAACAGACAGACAGACAGAGTTACTTTCGCATTTATAGGGATGTCACTCGGGAATAGTGTAGCTTCCCAACAGTAAAAGAATTTTCATGTTGGTCCAGTCGTTTTGGAGCCTATTAAATCCAAGCAAACAAACAAACCTTTCCTCCTTATTATGTTTATTTTAAATTAATTACGTCGATAAATAAATTTCAAATGGGTTGCCTAAATATTCAGTCCCACGTTATATGGAACAATATGAAGGTAGTAAATTATTTTACACCTCAGTAGCGGGAAAAACATTATAAATTGTTACAATTTTTACTTTAGTCTTTATTAAAAATAACACACTTAACTATGGTTATTTCTGAATGCTCTATATGCATTTCACCTCACGTTAACACAAAAATAATACCTTACATTTCCAAAATGTTTCTTTTGTCATTTTATTTTCCACGGAAATGATCAAATGACACTGGTTTTTTAATTCATACGCCATCTAGTGTTGAGTAGCGACAATTCACAGGTCAAAGAAAAGAAAGAGAAGGCTATATATTTTGAAAGCTTTTGTATTGCTATCTCTTTCTAATTTTAACGCCATCTATTAAATTTAAACAAAACTACTAGTACTGCTATTGCACACTAGATGTCACTATTTTAAAAGTAGTACAAAGTGATTCCAATAGATGGCGCTTGTAAGTCACAGTTAGAAAAGAGATAGCAATATGTTGCTATCTCTCTCTAATTTATGAAATGAATGGTACTGCTATTGCACGCCAGATGTCGCTACTTTGAAAAGTAGTACAAAGTCACTCCAATAGATGGCGCTTGTAAGTCAAAATTAAACAGGGATAGCAATATATTGCTATCTCTTTCTAACTTATGGAATGAATGGTACTGCTATTGCACGCTAGATGTCGCTACTTTTAAAAGTAGTACTAAGTCACTCCAATAGATGGGGCTTGTAAGTCACAGTGAAGAAAGGAAAAGCAATATATTGCTATCTCTTTTTAATTAATGAAATGAATGGTACTGCTATTGTACGCTAGATGTCGCTATTTGAAAAAGTAGTACATAGTTCAGACAGGAAGAGCAATATATTGCTATCTCTTTTTAATTTCAGAAACGAATGGTACTGCTATTGCTCGCTAGATGCCGTTGTAATAAAAAGTAGTTCAACGTCGCTTTATAAACTAAATTGAATACCTTTTATTTTTTGATTGATATTCAATTTAGCATAAAACATTTTTTTTTTAATATCATAACTATTTTTACCTAATTCTTAAATTTTGAAGAAAAACAAGTAGTACTACTTATTAACTAAGTAGCTTCTGACCGCGAAAATTGTTGTTTAATTAAAATGGGAAAAGCACTCTAAAGAGGGACTTTCTTAAAAAACTTACTTTAAAGTTATGAAATAGGTGTTGCAAGATTGTAAGGATAAATCTTTAAATTAGCAACGATTTTAATAAATCTTTATATATATAGGTTTTTATATAAGTAGTCTTTTGGAATTTACCATCTTTTAATGCGCTGGATCTCATACTAGTCGGAAAACTGTTCGACGCCTATCTATTATGATTATTAATGTTAGAATTTAATTACCTAACGCGTTTTATACATGTTACGTGTATGCCTTATTAAGACGGCGAGCGATGACAACTGTTGACAACTGTCAAGTGAAGCGACAGCGACAAACCGTTCATCTTTGTTTGATTGTTTCGCGGGCGGCTTTGTATTATCACGAGAATTTGCACTTTACTTTGTTGTGATTAGCTGTACCTATATTATACTAGCTTCTTCCCGCGACTTCGTCCGCGTGGAGCTCCTCCTTCTTTGCAGTCGGTTAAAAAGTAGCCTATGTCCTTTCTCAGGCTCCAGACCCAAACGTACCAAATTTCATTTAAATCGTCTAGTAGTTTTAGCGTGAAAGCGTAACAGACAAAGTTACTTTCGCATTTATAATATTAGTAGGGATACTAGCGGTCCCGGCAGACTTCGTCCCGCCCGGCAAAGAATCGATTTAAGTATATGTCCTTTTCCTGTTTCTGAGCTACCTCCCCGCCAATTTTCAGCCAAATCGTTCAGCCGTTCTTGAGTTATAAACGGAGCAACTAACACGACTTTCTTTTATATAATAGAAATAATATAAGATGAAGAGAAGATAGTGTTAATTATTAGTGATCTAGGTATATCTATGCTAATATTATAAAAAGGAAAGGTTTGTTTGTTTGGATTGAATAGATCGACTTCTAAACGACTGGATTTGAAAAAATATTTCACTGTTGAAAAGCTACACTATTCCCGAGTGAGATAGGTAGGCTATAAAAAAATCCGTGCGAAGTCGGGGCGGGCCGCTATAGTATAAAACTAGCATGCGTATTACTAACAAATGTAAATTGTAAACTGCTCATATTGAGCATATGTACTCAATAGCATTCTATTTTAGAGCATGTGTGACGGTAGCATAAACGATTTGATCGGTCTAACTTCTGATGCCTTCGCGGTTATTATACATTGGAATGAAACAACTTTAACGGATTTAACTCGCGTATTTTATGAAATCTGTAAGGGCGGCCGTACACGGAATGCTCGAGCAGTTAGCGGCTGAGCGAAATACACGGACCGCTCGAGCGGTCGGCGTGGACTGCTTGAGCTGTCGGTTGTTGACTGTTCGAGCTACGCTACCCACAGTCGAGTCATGGATTCTGACGAGGGGGGGACGCAAGTCGGAGAGGTGTCGACTGCTCTAGTGCAGTCAACGGCTCGAGCAGTCGGTGTATGCCTCGCAACCGCTCGCGAGCGGTCGACGGCACGATGGAATTTCATCATGCAGTTGACGGCTTGAAGCGGTCGCGATTGCTCGAGCAGTCGTGTGTACCGCAGCGAATGAATGACTATAGTTCACCGCGCGGTCGCGGCTTCAAGCAGTCGGTCTCAACTGCTTGAAGCAGTCCGTGTACTACTGGCCTAAAGGCTTCGAAACGTCAGCCAATAAAAATAAAATACGCGAGTTAAATCCGTTAAAGTTGTTTCATTCCAGCGATTTCGTTCTTCAGGTGAAATCGATCAGGGTACCGTTGACATACGGCGGTATGAGGAGCAAGTTGCAGTCAGACCTGGCCGTGCTGGAGGTGGCCGAGCCGTTCCTGTTCACGGCGTACGTGCGCCCCGTCTGCCTGGACTTCAACCACCACCTCGACGTCGAGCAGCTGGCTGCGGGGAACGTGGGGACTGTAAATCTTGCCTTTATTATTTCTAGCTGCTGTGTGTGCTTCTTACCTAAAACCTTTAGGTATTTTTGTACTTCTGCCCGCGACTTCGTCCGCGTGGAACTTTTTTTCAGTCGGTTAAAAAGTAGCCTATGTCCTTTCTCGGGCTCCAGACTTTCTTTGTACCAAATTTCATTTAAATCGTCCAGTAGTTTTAGCGTGAAAGCGTAACAGACAGACAGACAGACAGCTACCTATAATTAGGTAGGTACTTAATAAAAAAACCGGCCAGGTGCGAGTCGGACTCGCGCACCGAGTTTTCATTTTTTTTCATTTATTTGACTATATGACGTTGCCGCGTTGGTTGATACCAAATATCAAGATTGTAAGTTCATGGGAACTACCCCGTAGGTTTTAAATCCTTCAAGCTAAGGTGCGACCCCCACTATGGGGGCCCTCGGGTCGGTCAGGGCTAAATACCCTAAACCCAACCTAAAGTGAAATTGTAATATTATTAGGTATAAGTATTGAAAAAATTATACCTCATTGAGTTTATTCTCGATTCTTCTCAAGAGGTTTTTTTTTTGCTGAATCGAAAAAGAATATTAATTTTAACGTTGACATTCACAAGTGCCTGTAAGAGCCTAGCCTGAATAAATGATTATTTGAGTTTGAGTTTCAGGCTCGCCACCCGTCCGGTTTTGCAGTAAAGGCATTAACTGGCCAACTGCGCTTCAGTATTGAGTTCGAAAAAAAAAAAAACCGCCGAAAAAAAACTAAAAGGCAACAAAATAGCGCACTGAAAAGAAAAAAATAATTATTTTGTCTTTTATAACGACTATTATTTTGGTTGTAATGTCTGTTATTTTTGAAGTAGGTGCCAGCTGGTGCAGCAACTCTTCACTCTCAACTCTTCACTAAGGTGCTCAATTTTGTTTGAGGCTGGCACCGACTCCAAAAATATCAGACATTACAACCAAAATAATAGTCGTTATAAAAGACAAAATTATTATTTTTCTCTTTTCAGTGCGCTATTGTTTTTTGTTGCCTTTTAGTTTTTTTTCGGCGGTTAAATTTTTTTATTAAAAAGTTATTATTTTATAATTTTCTGTGACCATAATTTATACAAATTATTAAGTACATGCTTAATTTTGAATTATTTTTAAAAATAGTTACCTACATTGTTTTTGCTACTAACCCCCTTTTTCCCACCCTTAGGGTAGGTTTCTTTTTTCCAAATTTTTATGGGATTAACTTTGAGGTATGCCCTATCCAATAAAAAAAGAATTATCAAAATTGGACTACTCTGTAAAAAGTTACCCATGGTCAAACGATACAATCGGTGCGTGAAAATTTAATCATCCCCTATTTTTCTACCCTTAGGATCGGATTTTTTTTTCCAAATTTTTATGGGATCAACTTTGAAGTATACTCTTTCCAATAAAAAAAGAATTAGGTACTTACATAAAAAAAAATAAAAAAAAACAAAAAAATATATATACGCGTCGAATTGAGAACCTCCTCCGTTTTTTTCGTCGGTTGAAAAGTAGATACATTTTAAATCTCTTATATCTTAACTAGCGGCCCGTCCCGGCTTCGCACGGGGGGACATAAGATTTTTTTAAGGCCTCAGAAACGATACTTTTCCCCCGTTTTTGAAACATTTTCGGTTACTGCTCCGCAACTATAAGACCTAGCGTGATATTATATAGCCTATGTTACTCGGGGATAATGTAGCTTTCCAAAGGTGAAAGAATTTTTGAAATCGGTCCAGTAGTTTCGGAGCCTATTCATTACAAACATACAAAAATACAAAAATACAAATCTTTCCTCTTTATAATATTAGTATAGAAGTATAGATTAGTATAGATTTAGCGGCAATCTAAATAGTTTAACTCGTGGCAGGTGGCTGGATGGGGCATGACAGACGCGGAGGGCGCCGTGGCGGAGCCGCTGCGCGTGACGCAGCTGCCCGTGGTGGACGCGGCGCTGTGTCAGAAACGCGCGCCCGAGTCCTTCCGCGAGTACATCACCAGCGACAAGTTCTGCGCCGGGTTCACTGACGGTAAATGAAACAGTGTTGCCAACTCCTAGAAATTCGAGTCGCTAAACTCAAACTCAAAAGTCGCCAGAAAGTCGCTAAAACTAAAATATAACCATAAAAAGTTCGTGGACACCCCCCCCATAATAATATACAAATAGAACTTAAATTAAATAAAGTTTGAATTTGGCATTGAATAATTCTGTGTCGATTTGACAAAAAATGTATCTATTATTGGCTGAACTGAACTGTTTTAATTTGTACTCCAAAAGTCGCCAGATAAGTCGGCAACACTGAATGCGAGTGTGGGCACATGCGGCGGGGTTTAACCAGTGTTGCCAATTTAGCGATTTTGTCGCTAGAACTAGCGACTTTTGCTTAAGGCTTAGCGACCAAAAAAAGTTTTGACGACAAAAATAGTTTAGCGACTGATCTGGCGACTTTTGGAGTACAAATTAAAACAGTTCTAGAGGCAATAATTGATACATTTTTTTTATCAAATCGACACAGAATTATTCAATGCCAAGAGATACATAATATGGAAAACGACAGCGATAGCGCACCAAATTCAAACTTATTTAGGTAATTGAAGTTCCATTTTTATATCATTATGGGGGACCCCGAACTTTTTATGGTTATGTTTTAGTTTTAGCGACTTTTGACTTTGAGTTTAGCGACTCGAGTTTCTAGGAGTTGGCAACACTGCGCGCATTGGCTGTCAGTTGTCACGAGTAGCCGTCACGAGCCGTGTGCGAGTGGCAGTATTTAAAACCTACGGCGCAGTAGCAAAAGCCGCATTTGCTCCCACGTGTGATGGATACTGCTCGTGACGGTCAAGGGAGCGTTCAAGTATTACGTAACGCAATTCTGGGGGGAGGGGGGGTCTCGTAAAACGTTACGATGCGTTACGCGGGGGGTAGGGGGGATCAAACAACGCGTTACGTAACAGTTTTTTATACTTAAAAAAAAAAACTAAAAAATTAAGATCTCCCAAATTAGTAAACCTTTATACGAAAACATACAGTGCACCCGCACTAAAATGGTGTTTATTCTCTGTAAGGCCTAATATTCTATCGCATTCACCACGTAATTTTCAAATAAAACCGTAATATATGTAAGAACATGAATAGGAAATAAGGAATGAAATAACTAACGGATGGTCTATTTGGGTGTTACGTAACGTTTAGGGAGGGGGAGCGGGGGCCCAGAAAAACGTTACGGCGCGTTACATAGGGGAGAGGGGGGGTCAAAAATGTTCAAAAATTGCGTTACGTAATACTTGAACGCTCCCCAGTGCGAGTGTTGGCATATGCGGCTAGGTTTAGTGGCTACTGCGGACGCACACAGGCGCACACGCATAACTACATGCACGCACGCACACGAGCGCGCAAACACACACAAATGTATTCTAAGATAACATCGAATTAATTAATCACCTACTTAGCTTCTGTCAGCGACTCCGTCTGCGGCCGGTATGCATCCTCGTTTTGACCCCAGGGTGACAAAAATCCTTTCTTAGTGCTCCTCTCCGCTATAAAAGGATTAAGGAACCCCTGTGCATTTTCATAAAATCCTACATACTTCCTAATATAATATTATAAGCGTGAGACTTTGTAAGAATGGGGCCGTTCAAGTATTACGTAAACACCATGTGGGGGCGGGGGGGGTCTATGTATTGCTTATTTTGGATGACATGGGGGGTAGGCGAGTCTAGATGATGATTACGTCATCGGTAGTAAAATTACTTTTTTTTTTACACGAATGGCAACCCTCACAATGTCTTTGTTTTGAAGACTGTTAATTTGAATTTAAAATGTGTAAGTACCAAAAATTTAAATTAAGTTTTTTATGTTCGTAAGACTATAATATTTTTGTAACTTACTCCATGTTGAAAACCGTACCTATCAGTAAAATCTAATCTCCATACTAAAACTTTTTTTTTTTAATCATCATTATAATATTTAAAAAACAACACGTTCATAGAAAAATATTTACATAAGCATAGGGGGAGGGGGTAAGGCTTACTTTTACTGACAAGGGGAATGGGGGGGATAATAATTGTAATAAATTTGCTTACCTACGTAAAACTTGAACGGCCCCAATGTATGGATGTACTTATGTTTGTTACTCTTTCACTCTAAAACTACTGAATGGATAATGATGAAACTTTACAACAATATAAGTACCCAGCTTAGATATTCATCAGAATAACATGTAGGCTACATTTTATAACGATACCTATCGTATAAAGTACCTACTCATAGTGCACAGATATAAATATTTTACAAAAGTGTTTTTTCTCAAACATGCAATGAAATATTGTCCTTACGTGCGTTATTGGATTTTTTTCTTTATTTATTTCATTGCATTAGTTTGAGAAAAGCACTATACATACCTACCTAGCCGCGAAAGGGGCTTGCAGGCTTCGTAACTATTCTATACACACTCAACCTGCAACCCCCCGTTTCCCGGCGGCGGCAGTAATGTACTATTTCTGTCCTCCGGCCGGAAAGCGCCAACTTTCTGGCCGCTGCGCTAAATGAAATTGCCGCTTTCTGGCTTCGTCGAACAGAAAAATAGTATACTGACCTCGGCCAGTAAAATAAAAAAGCCTCAAATCAATTACATGTGATCTGAGACATTTTTTCTTTTACTGGCCTAGGTGCGTAATGTACTATTGTTTAAACACCAGGCTCCTCGGCGCTGTGCGAAGGCGACAGCGGCGGCGGGCTGGTGTTCCAGGGGCGCGACCGCGACAGCAGCCGCTACTACCTGCGCGGCGTGGTCTCGGACACGTGGGTCCCGGTCAGGGAGCTCTGCAACCCGCGCGCGCTGCCTTTCTTCACGCACCTCTTGCTGCACCGCCAGTTCCTCGATGAGAGCCTAAGCCTCCACTCACAAGTCACCTCCACCTAGGGTTGCCATGCAGTGTTGCCAATTTAGCGATTTTGTCGCTAGAACTAGCGACTTTTGCTTAAGGCTTAGCGACCAAAAAAATTTCAATTTCAATGCCAAATTCAAACTTTATTTAATTTAAGTTCCATTTGTTTATTATTGTGGGGGGGCGGGGGGGTCCACGAACTTTTTATGGTTATATTTTAGTTTTAGCGACTTTCTGGCGACTTTTGAGTTTGAGTTTAGCGACTCGAATTTCTAGGAGTTGGCAACACTGTTGCCATGTCTAAAATTTGGTGACACAGACCAGCCGCGTAGCCGTGCCGGTTTAGTATTTGGCTATGATAAACTTTTCATGTTTTAATTGGCTTTTTATTATGACCCATGTGATATTTGAAGGACGTAAGCGCAGGCTACAAATCGTTGCTTCTCTGGAATAGTGGCACAACTCGAAATGTGTTACCATTCTAATTTGAAATTTATATGTGACGGTTCACAGTCTTAAAAGGAGTAACAAATTATTTCGAGTTGTGACACTATTCTAGAAAAGCAGCGAAATGTGAACCGAATTCCAACAATGGATTTCAGAGAAGAAAATGTCAAATAATAAAACAGGATAGTAATCACGGAAGTCCCTTAACCCTTTCTCTTGCTTTGCGGACTAAAACAATGTGAAAAAAAATGTTCAAAATATAAATGTCTATTTGACGAGTTACATAGCAAATAGTAATTAACTACACGTTGTCGACAACGGGATCTGTAGTAATCTGTACTGGATTAGAACGAAATGGGTTAAGGAGTAAAATTTACTAAAAATTTGCGATAATTTGATACATTACTTGCGGTCCAACTAATTAATCATCGCAATTTAAATCGCGGGTAGATGCTAATAATTTAGAACTATAAGTGTTTATTTTTTCTTAAACGTAGCAAGATCTGAAAGTTGTAGCTAATAATTGTAGTAGCTCTGCTACTCAACAATAGATGGCGTAAGGCGTAGTCTAGAAGAACTTAAGCATAAATGTAGGTAGTTATGTTATAATAATCCTACTCGTTTATTGTAATACTCAGAGCTTTGTATGTGCTCTAAGCCAAGCAAACAGTTTTTGTTTAAAATCTCTTAAGTAGGTGCCTAAAAAAATAAAAAAAGGTTTGCATACATGTTCAACACAAGTCTTTGAATAACAGTACGTTATGACAAGGTACCTATTGTCACCTGTCTAAACAAAATTTTCAAAAACAAATGTTTTAACAATCTACAGAATAATATGTTGAACATGGTCTAAATTAACCACTTATCTAATTAAAGGCACATGCCACAATGCAGCCGGAGATGTCGCCGCCCGCCGCTCACGATATCGACGAGGCTGTGTCTGGACAGCCGCGCAATCCCAAACGGCTTTTCCCCAGGTCTGTAACTGGGCGGCCACATGCTCGCGAATACGCGAGGGAAGTATGCAGGGCATGCGTGTGGCTACCTCATTTCTCATGCCACTCGTCCTGGTCCTCATCCTTTTATAATCTTCTGTAGGTATATTTCCCTCGCGTACTCGCGAGCGTTTGGCCAGGCAGTTATATAGTGAGAAAGTATGCAACTCGTGTAGGTATACATAGTGGCAATATTATTCATCTGTGAAGAGGGTGATTGGAGCAAGAGCCTGTAGTATAAGATTGCAAAGCCTTAGCATATATACTGAGCTCGCTCCGCTTTTATTAACAAAATAATTAAACGTTATATTTTTTTTGTATGCACTAGTATATTTTGTATGTAGGTTCCCGCCTCCGCCTCCACCAGCCACGCCGCCGCCGGTACTGTGTCCCCTCCTCATGCGAGGAGTGCTTCACGGATGGAATTTGCAACAAGAACAAACCATACTTCCCTAACTGTACTGATCGCCGTCCTTGCACATGCATGCTAGAGAGTATAATTGAAGATCAATCTGAAATTAAAGAAGAAACATTGACTATTCTCCCAGGAGAAAACATAGCACAACACTGTGAAAATTCAGATAGCATGTCAGAAGAAAGACCTCGAAGAAAAGAGAAATCTCGCTATCAATCAGAGACGAAACTTATAAATGCGATTCACAATTCTGAAGAAGAATTAAAAAACCACTGTGGCGAGACTTGTAAAGAGAGACGCGTTTCCTATCCAGATGATGATAATGAAAACTACGACCCACGAGCAAGCACGCAATTAAATATTGCAGAGAATAAAACAGATCAGGCGTCAGAGTCATGTTGTTCAGAACCGGAAAATCCATCACAACAGAGCATCGGACATGACCCTCAAATTTCAAACACACGACTAAGTAAATCAGAAAATAAATTAAATAGAGATGTCGAGAGATCTAGTTCCTCGCGACAAAAGTTGCATTCTAACAGCACAAGCGTAGATCCATGCTGTGCAGCCGCGGATCAGATTAACAAGACCGAGAGGTCTGGTGGTGGATCTAAGAAGCAACTCTCAAACTCTTGTGTGACAAGAGGCGTTTCAGAAAGTCAAATATTAAGAGAAAATAGCTTTCGTCCATCTGATCTAGAAAAAAATAAATCTATGCACTCGGATTTAAGAAAAAACCTTTGCAAGAATTGTCAGTCGTGTTCCACTATAACTACTGTCGACGCGGGAATTAAAGAATTTAAGCAACAAAATAAAAGCGGGAAAAATTGTGGCTGCAAAGCTAAGTCTCAGACGAAGGCGAGCCCGTGCGATTGTGTGACGCCGCCACAGTGTCACTGCACCATGCCGCCGGCATACAAAATGTTTTCTTGCACGGGCAACATTGCTGGCAACTGTAGTTGCAAATTTGAATAAAACAATACCCAAAAAAACTGTTCTTATTTATTAGAGCATTTTACTTTTTCTTTCTAAGGCTAATGACTTCTTGCATTTTATTTTATCTTCTGGTGCTCTGTTCGCGACTTCTGCGGGAACTGTCAGTTTTCTTGGTCGCGATTGTTTTAGAACGTTGTCTCAATGATTCTGTAAAAAATATACATTCAGTAGTATTGAGGTCAAATTTATTGCAGTTTGGTTAACTACTATTTAATAACTGGCCGATAAAGACGTTCCCAAATACGTAAAATACAAGATCTTTCCAGTCTCTGTTATGTAATACCTATAGGTCGGATTATACTGTAGGTAGTTATTAATTACTTTTCTTGAAACGTAATTTTTTTGCTGAAGACTTCTCTTCCCTTTGATCTGTGAAATGACAAAATAATAGATTTTAATGGGAACTTTTTTACAATATCTTAGGAATTCTAAGGAATTCATTTTGATGCATTCCCATTTCGATCCAAAAAACCGGGTAAATATTTATGAAATTGTAAATAAAAAGGCAATAGGTCACCGTTTGGAGCGTACTACTAGTAAGTATATTATGCCCTATATGTAACTTAAATTATGTACGTAATTTGAACATCACTATACCTTCTTCGTGTGTATGGGTTATTACTTACTTACCACAAATTTTCCTTATTTTCTCCTTCAGAGGCTTCAACATCAAATATACTGGATGTATTTTGGTATCGGTGATGAAGCCGTGCTGGGTCATGTCCACGGAGGCGGTGCGCTTGTAGCAAATCTTTTGTATAAAGTGTTTTGTTGTGGACGACATACTTTGCGATTGACTCCATACGTTTGTTTTTCGTTTAGTTTTGTTCATTTTTCTGAATGTGGATTAAGCTATTTGGCTACGTAGTTATGTTTAGTTTAAAGTCATTTTTGGTTATTTTGTATTCAGTATTTTAATTTTAATTGATTTGAACTAGTATGTGAGCCGTTGTCGGCTTGTCGGCCGCTGTTTTGAACGTGTGGTGTATTGGACATTGGTTTGATTGACAGTGAATTAATAAAAAAATGGCGTAAAGAAAAAAGACCTACAGGCTTAATAAAAAATAGTATATACGAATTACATACAATATATTTATATTATTTACAATTATAACGTTTGAATCACGAATCTAATTTAACACCTCAACTCAATAATATTAGTTTACCAGAAAAATGAAAGTGGTTCCATGGCAGAAATAGCAAATACTCATACTTACTTTTATCTCTTTTTTCTAGTCTTACGTGTATAGCGCTATCCCGCTCCATTGCACTAGTGCGATTTTAGTATTATCATATCTATTGATTCTAAATCTATGTAAGATAGTTTTTCAGCAAACCTTTTTAAAGTATGAAAACTAAAATATATATATTTTAAAAGTTTTGGAATGATTATACACACATAGAAAATAATAGTTCAATTATTAATAAATAAATCAATGGATTCACAACAAAATCCGTCAATCCTACTGGCAGATTATTCAGACTGGTCGTCTGTGTAGTAATTTATACTTAAAATAATATGTCGGAAGTGGCAAACTGGCAACACTTTAATTTTCTTTTCTGCTGAATCGGCGAACAAGAGCAGAAGTCGATCTGTTTGCGAAAACTTTTAAAAATATTTATTTGCACAATTAAGTCATATTGGCACGTTTTCGACATGCAAATCAACTCAGAAATGCCTGACGCTTTGAAGCCAATATCTTGGTTAGCGGGGCGATGGAGCACGAAGGATGGAAGAGGAAAATATCCCAACATCAGCAACTTTCAATATCATGATGTTATTGAATTTGTTTGTATTGGTAAGTTACTTACAATTGTTTTTATTGTCTTGATAACTTATATTTTCATTCATCGTATACGTCCTATCTATCGGTAGTGTAATAAATGCAATAAAACGTGTCGATGAGTTTGTACCTACGAAGCCGGCCATTTTGGAGTAACCGGCATGTTATAAAAGTTTTAAAAATTGATAATACGCTGCTTTTCTAGAATACTGTCACAACTCGAAATTCATCACCATTTTGAATTGAATTTTATATGCGATGGTTTACAGTCTTAAATGGAGTAACAAATTATTTCGAGTTGTGACACTATTCTAGGGAAGCAGCGAATATAATACTTATTGCTGCTGTAATTTTCGTGTATATTTGTATGTAAACTCTTCATAGTTTAACACAACATTTGATTAGTACACTTTACACTTAGTTTTAAAATAGCCTAATAATTTAACCGATAGTATGTACATACCTACCTGGTTCTCAACTTTACTAGTTTCGCTGATGAAGTAAGTACTTATTTAAACAATTAATGCACACTCGATTTCTTATAAAGGTTAGTACATTTGAAATTATAAAATTTACCGACAAATAAAACAATAAATTCCATATTAATATATAAGATTTTTTTTCAACTAACACAAAAATTTTTATTTGAACTAAGTAGGTATCTATACCTATTTAATAATATTAATAAAGAGGAAAACTTTGGTTGTATTGAATAGGCTCAAAAAGTACTGGATCGTTTTTAAAAATTCTTTCACCATTCAAAAGCTAAGTAATTACCTACATTAGCTACGAGTAACATAGGCTATAGAATATTTTGATAAATAAAAATAGGGATCCGTGCAAAGCCGGGGCGAAAGTCTATTTCTTAATATAAATTTAAGACACAGTTTCTTAAACAAACAATAAGATATTATTTGACAAAGTGTCTTCCGTTTTTAACTACCACGCATTAGCAAGTTTGAGAAAGATTATATAACAAAGTATGTTTGTGTATTCCAGGTCAGCCAATGCTGAATTTCTCATCATGCTCGGTGCACCCGGAGAAGCAGACGCCTATGCACCAGGAACGGGGCTTCCTGCGCATCAAGCCGGGATCCGACAGCCTCGCCTTCGTCGTCAGCCACAACTTCGGCCTGACCTCGCTGGAGGAAGGCACCTGCGATCCGGAGAAACAAGAGGTGACTTTAGAAACTGTCAATGTATCCCGTATTTCGTTTTCTAAGAAACCTTATGTTAAGAGTTTTAAAAGGGTTTTTAAGCTATTGAATGCTGATACTTTAGAAGTTACTACATATATGGAGACTGAGGATACGCCTCTCACGGAGCATTTGAAGGCTGTGTATACAAAAGAAACAATCTAAAATTACATTATGATAGGTATTTTATATAATTTTAAGTATTACTTCTTCAGTAAACTTGTTTGGATGGTTCTGAGGTAAAAAATAACTGGAACTGGAGGTGGTGTTATAAGTATTTGTTCCATTCAAGGAACAGCTTGCTATCAGAAGACTGTTGGTTATTCTTTTGAATGAAACTGTTGAATAAATTCATGCCCCAAGTGATCTGGATTCAGGAAGTCTTCTGGTAACCGGTAGCAGTTCAGCAATAACTAAGATTAAAATTTTTGCTATTTAAATACTGAATCTAGGTTGCTTACACTGCGCATGTAGACAGGAGTGTTTATGTTTGAACGGGTGAAATCCGAAATTTTAATGATTGATTAATATCTATAATTGTGTAATTTAATTATTAATATATTAATTACATACGCACGTTTGCCAGAACAATGAGACATATCGAAATGTTTCACCACATGAATTCAAAATTAAATGTGCAGACTTAGAGTCGTAAATGGAGTAATAAAATAGTTTTGATTTTCTCATTGTTTATGTATCTCTTTGGTTGGGATCTGTTGCTATTCTTATCTTGAATGAAAGCCTGTATCTTGATTTTAAAGACTCTTATATCTAATACATTTGCGTACTTAAGTACTATTTTAGGTCTCTTACTAAGTAACGACAAACCTAGCCGCTAGCTGCTAGTGCCTTCGGCCAATCAGAAAGCTACCCCTACTCTTTCTTTAGTGTCCTATATGTTATGTTTTTCTAATTGGGTTCTTATAGTCTAATTCCTATTTACCTGTTAGGTATTTTAGGAGTGAGGATAGCTTGTTTAAACGAAGCATTAGAGTGATTTTTAATATAAACAAACAAATTAATTAATTACTTAACCATGAAAATAGAATTAAACAAAACTAAATAGTTTTTCATATATTAAAAAAAATATGCCACACATATAGGTGAGTAATAATAACAATAATTAGTCGTGCTGCACAAACATTAAATAACAATGTATTATGCTATGCTATACAGGGCCACACATCTTACATATAATAAAACAGTAGAAACCGCGTGTCTGTACAATTGAAATTTTTAACAAAAAATGGGTGTGGGCAATAATAAAAGAGTAACAGAACACAAAAATATTTTTTTAGATTTTCTTTTCTGTCTGTCTGTCTGTCTGTCTGTCTGTATGTATTCGCTAATCTTGAAAACTACTGAACAGATTTTGACGCGGCTTTCACTAATAGATTAAGCTCTTCCCTGAGCAACATATAGGCTTTGTTTCATCGAAATCGGATGTCAAATAAAAAAGCTATCGTCTTTTAAAGTTTAAAGGTAATTTTTCTATAGGAGATTTTATAGTTACATAATATAGTACTAGATGGCGCCTCAAGGCAATTAAAACGCGCTATAGCTTTTTCTCTGAAAAGTATAATAAATACAAACTGGTTGTTTCTCTACGTTTAAAACTATTTAATTTTGTTTGTCTTGCGATTCGGTTAGTTGATGATTTTGATGTTATACTTGGATATGAAAATACGGACTCTGAACTTGCTTTGTGAATTAGTTGAAAAACATCGGATATAATCTATAATCTAAAAAAATATTGCCTACGTAGATTTATTGATTGAAATAAATATATGTATTATTGTATGTATTTGCTTTGATTTTAAAAATGCCCAGACGAAACGCTTACAACGCATCGCTATTGAGAAATCTTTCTTACATATAATAAAACAGTAGAAACCGCGTGTCTGTACAATTGAAATTTTTAACAAAAAATGGGTGTGGGCAATAATAAAAGAGTAACAGAACACAAAAATATTTTTTTAGATTTTCTTTTCTGTCTGTCTGTCTGTCTGTCTGTCTGTATGTATTCGCTAATCTTGAAAACTACTGAACAGATTTTGACGCGGCTTTCACTAATAGATTAAGCTCTTCCCTGAGCAACATATAGGCTTTGTTTCATCGAAATCGGATGTCAAATAAAAAAGCTATCGTCTTTTAAAGTTTAAAGGTAATTTTTCTATAGGAGATTTTATAGTTACATAATATAGTACTAGATGGCGCCTCAAGGCAATTAAAACGCGCTATAGCTTTTTCTCTGAAAAGTATAATAAATACAAACTGGTTGTTTCTCTACGTTTAAAACTATTTAATTTTGTTTGTCTTGCGATTCGGTTAGTTGATGATTTTGATGTTATACTTGGATATGAAAATACGGACTCTGAACTTGCTTTGTGAATTAGTTGAAAAACATCGGATATAATCTATAATCTAAAAAACTATTGCCTACGTAGATTTATTGAAATAAATATATGTATTATTGTATGTATTTGCTTTGATTTTAAAAATGCCCAGACGAAACGCTTACAACGCATCGCTATTGAGAAATCTTACTCCGCCTAAATTGTGCAATGGAACCCGACTTAGAGTAACTTCTTTACAAAGAAACTTAATCGAAGCTGAGATTCTTACTGGATGTAGTGCAGGTGAAACTGTATACATACCACGAATACCAATCATCCCCAACAATTTCCCATTCCAATTCAAACGGACACAATTTCCAGTGTCCGTTTGCTTTGCTATGACAATTAACAAGTCTCAGGGGCAGACGCTAAAGGCTGTTGGAGTTGATCTCAGGTCGAATTGTTTTTCACACGGCCAATTATACGTGGCTTGCTCGCGGGTTAGTAATGCGGATAACCTTTTCATATTAGCCCCAGAAAGAAAAACTGTTAATGTGGTTTATAAAGACATTTTATAATTTACATTTGAAATCTTATCTTATCTTACATATAATAAAACAGTAGAAACCGCGTGTCTGTACAATTGAAATTTTTAACAAAAAATGGGTGTGGGCAATAATAAAAGAGTAACAGAACACAAAAATGATTTTTTAGATTTTCTTTTCTGTCTGTCTGTCTGTCTGTCTGTCTGTATGTATTCGCTAATCTTGAAAACTACCGAACAGATTTTGACGCGGCTTTCACTAATAGATTAAGCTCTTCCCTGAGCAACATATAGGCTTTGTTTCATCAAAATCGGATGTCAAATAAAAAAGCTATCGTCTTTTAAAGTTTAAAGGTAATTTTTCTATAGGAGATTTTATAGTTACATAATATAGTACTAGATGGCGCCTCAAGGCAATTAAAACGCGCTATAGCTTTTTCCTCTGAAAAGTATAAATACAAACTGGTTGTTTCTCTACGTTTAAAACTAGGTATTTAATTTTGTTTGTCTTGCGATTCGGTTAGTTGATGATTTTGATGTTATACTTGGATATGAAAATACGGACTCTGAACTTGCTTTGTGAATTGGTTGAAAAATATCGGATATAATCTAAAAAAATATTGCCTACGTAGATTTATTGAAATAAATATATGTATTATTGCATGTATTTGCTTTGATTTTAAAAATGCCCAGACGAAACGTTTACAACGCATCGCTATTGAGAAATCTTACTCCGCCTAAATTGTGCAATGGAACCCGACTTAGAGTAACTTCTTTACAAAGAAACTTAATCGAAGCTGAGATTCTTACTGGATGTAGTGCAGGTGAAACTGTATACATACCACGAATACCAATCATCCCCAACAATTTCCCATTCCAATTCAAACGGACACAATTTCCAGTGTCCGTTTGCTTTGCTATGACAATTAACAAGTCTCAGGGGCAGACGCTAAAGGCTGTTGGAGTTGATCTCAGGTCGAATTGTTTTTCACACGGCCAATTATACGTGGCTTGCTCGCGGGTTAGTAATGCGGATAACCTTTTCATATTAGCCCCAGAAGGAAAAACTGTTAATGTGGTTTTTAAAGACATTTTATAATTTACTATATTATATTTTTTATATTATTTGTCTGTCTATCTGTGTGTTCCGGCTAATCTATAGAACAGCTGGACTGATTTGGACGGGACTTTCACTGGCAGATAGCTTATGTAATAAAGAGTTACTCATTTTAGAAAAAAATCTTTAATTATCCATACTTATGTCCCAGTACTTAAATTCCACGCGGACGAAGTCGCGGGCACAGCTAGTAATATAATATAATTATGCTATACAGGGGCTGCACATGTACCAAGATATATAGCATGTTTTTTTTAGTGTGGAAATATCGTCTTGCAATTTACTGGACTTGAATGGTTATTGAAACAAATGATACTGAATAATTTAAAGTATGCATTTGTATACGCAGTTTTACAAATATTTATTAATAATTATATACCTTAAAGATAGCTCCTGTGGGTATATGTCTGCGCGCATGGATATGCTCCGTGATTCGGAGCACCTGCTGCACGCACGAGTGCTTAGCTCGAAAGCCAAATTGCTCATCGATGAGGATGCCTGAGTCAGCGACGAACTCCTTTAGGCAATTGGAATGAAACAACTATTAACGGATTTAACTCGCGTATTTTTATTTTATTTGCTGACGTTTCGGATTCTTCACAGTTTCCCTAATCGTAGCACGACAGCTGACAATAGTCTTAACGCTATTACGTCAGCAAATAAAATAAAAGCACGCGAGTTAAATCCGTTAATAGTTGTTTCATTCCAATGTGTAATAACCGCGAAGGCATCAGAAATTATTACCTTTAGGCGATTCAGCACCAACCTCTCATAGAGTTTACCCATTGTCTTTAGCAGACTAATGGGCCTATAGCTCGAGGGTTTGGCTGCGTCTTTACCCGGTTTGTGAATACCGATGACAAATGCTTCTTTCCACACTTTGGGGAAGTGACAATTTGCCAGTGCGGAATTGAAAATTGCTACTAGGATGAGTAGCAATTGAGGGGGAAGATGTTTGAGCATCTTGTTAGAGATGCCGTCAGAGTCGGGAGCTTTCTAAGGGCGGAGATCCTTGATCAGAATCTAACTCGTGGAGCACTCTTATTGAAAGAAACCCGAGGGATACGTTCTTTAAGAGCGCTATGTCGAGTACGTCAGGTCTGTGATTGTCATGTATAGGGTAGCGGGTTTCCTCAAGAGGAGCAATAATATCAAAGGGAGTTCATCTACTAAACGATCGAGCACAATCCCATTGCGGTTATTACTATTGCAATTCCAGCGAGCGTGTTTGCTGTTGAGATCACCGGCTATGATAACCGATTCTCCCGTCGCCAACAGCGCCGCCAGGTCAGTCTTGAGTAAGTCTTTACCAGGAGGTAGGTACACAGACACCAGCACGATCGACCTATGACCGGTCATAGCTAGGTGACATGCGGATACCTCCAAATTTGTTAAATTAGGTGGGACGAGAGGAGTGCAGTGCAGAGACCGCTTAAAATAGATAAGAGTTCCGCCCAAACGGGCGGTCGTCCTATCGATTCGTACGATATTGTAGTTCGCGATCCGCGGATTGCGGTGCGACGGTTTTAAGAAGGTCTCTTGGACTAAGAACAAGTCTAGTCTGTTATCGTGAAGGAATTCAGCTACTTGGGATTTCTGGGATTTTAGACCATTGGCATTAAGAAGCCAATGGCCAAGGATTTGGGTTTGTTGCGTAGTCTGTGTACGTCCATATCGTCTTTGAATTTATTTAGGAGGGGAGTAGCTGTTGATCGCGGCGATGAGCGCCGCGTGTTCAAAAGCTGCCGTCAGTCGGTCTTGCCCCGACTTTGCAGTACGAATCTTGGTGGCCAGCACAGAGAGTTCGTCAATGTTTAAAACACCGACGAAGTCCTGCACCAAGTCCAAGTCCGCAGCAAAGTGGGAAGTGGGGTGAGTTGACCTGACGTGAGGAGGTCTACTTACAGGAGGGGGTGGAGGGGATGGTCGCGGAACCACTAAGGGGTTACGAGTCCATGTCATGTTAGTTTGTTGATTTGTTAGGGGCCTAACTTGCAAAGGGGAGGGAGCTGAAGAGACACCTGGACGTGCCTGGTTGTCCGTCGGTTCTGTCTGTGGCAACGGCGGGAAATTAGCCGCGGAAGGAGCGGGGGCCAAGCGCCTAGGTCTGGCACCGGTTGCAGCAGGACGGCCGGGGGGTACCCGGACGCTAGGGCGCGTCGTACGCGGCGCCTTGGGGCAACCACGATAGTTCGCGGTGTGCCCCAACTCGCCGCACAAGACACAACCCGGCGGGTCCAGCATACCCGGTGTCCTGGTACAATCGGCGGTGCCGTGATCTCCCAGGCACTTCACGCAGCGCAATTTTGCAATTTCGCGCCGAATGACCGTACAGCTGGCAGTTATGGCACTGCCCGATCTTGTTGTTTTTGTGGGGGGCCTCGACCGAGATCCCAGAAAGTCCGCATACGGATGTGACATTAAATATGGCCTTTCCCTCAGGAGAGAGGTCAAGGACCACTAATACGAGATCGAACTGGACCTTGAACAGGTAGCGTAGCCCTCTGTCCGCAATTGTTCTGTCGAGTGCGAGCCAAGCGTCTTTGTTACCGGGAGGCCTTGGTCGGATAGTGATTTCAAAACGTCAGTCTCCGGGATCTCCTTCGGGACCCCCCTCAGGACCACCCGCAGTTGTCTCTCCTCCTCGAGAGCAAAGGTGTGGTATTCCACCTTGCGCTCGCGGAGGAGGGAGGTAAGAGCACGATGGTCCGCGCTGTTTTGGACTTGTACCTTAATGCCCACTGCTGTGTTCTTTGCTGAGAGGTAGTTGAGACCTCTGGCCGCAATTGTCTGGTCAAGGGCAAGCCAGGTGTCCTTGTTACGTATGATGATCGGGGGGGGGAAGTTTACTTTTACGGTTTGTTATTGGGGGGGCGATTTTTACTTCGCGACGAATCGGGCGCGGCGGAGGTCAAACCGGATTTACCGGCAGGTACCGGGGCCGTCCCCGGACGGCGAACGCGGGCTACTCAGGAATTGCTCCAATTCCCGGGCGGCTTCCGGAAATCGCCCGGCTAAAAACCGGACGATCCCCGCAAGGTCCGGGGAGGAGCTCATCCTGCTCTAACTAACATACGAATATGAACACAACCAATAGATGTATACGTATAGTCAGAATAATAGTAAAGTTACGTCAGCGGGGTGTCAATAATCCACCCGGGTACTAACGAATGCGGACCAACCTTTATCCGGTAAGCAGCTTCGGCAAGATAGGGCACTTTAATCCAGTACACAGTCACTCCACAACACAAATGGTTAGCGTAATTGAGAATATTCGGTACGTAGCGGGCGACGCGTGCGCGCGGGGCGACAGTCGAAACCGGAATCTGTATTATGGTATGCTACACAGGGTACACGTTGGCATTAAAAAAGCCAATGGCCAAGGATTTGGGTTTGTTTCGTTGTTTTTGTGCGTCCATAGTATTGAGTTTATTTGGGAGGGGAGTTGCAATTGATCGTGGACCGATGTGACCGGGAGACCTTGGTTAGAGAGTGACTTAAGAACATCAGATTCTGGGATCTCTTTCGGGACCCCCCTGAGGACTACCCTCAGTTGTCTCTCCTCCTCGAGCGCGAAGGTGTGGTATTCCACCCTGCGTTCGCGGAGGAGGGAGGTTAGAGAGCGGTGGTCTGCGCTGGTCTGAACTTGGACCCGGATACCCACCGCGGCATTCTTTGCGGGCAGGTAGCGTAGCCCTCTGTCCGCAATTGTTCTATCGAGTGCGAGCCAAGCGTCTTTGTTACGAATGACAATCGGGGGGGGAGTTTACTTTGACGAACGTTGTTAGTCGCGTCAGTTTGTGTGTCACTTTGGCTAGCAAGGGTCGGGGGGGGGGGGGGGGGGTAGTACGTCCAATAGCACGTGAAGATGGCGGTGATGACCGCGCGTCCCGAGTACCGGGAGCAGTCGCCAGTCTCTTCTGGCGGGGGCTCTGGTGGGAGCTGAGGGGCTTGCGCTTGGCACGCCTGGCCGCCTTCTTTGATCGAACCGTGGTGAAATCTGAGTCCGTGCTCATTGCCTCGGAAGAGCATGCGGAGGAAGAGGTATCGCGCGATGAACGCGAGCGCGATCGGGAGCGCGAGCGGGGGCGCGGGCGGGTGATGGTCCGGCGGTCCGATTCACTCTCCGGTGAATAGAATTTAACCTCCGGAGAGCGAAGGACGCGGCCTTTAGAGCGTGGAGATCGTTGCTCACGTATGGGTAGCGGAGGGGCCTGAGGGGCCGCGGGGGGGCGATTACCACTTCGCGACGAATCGGGCGCGGCGGCGGTCGAGCCGGATTTACCGGCAGGTTCCGGGGACGGGGAGCGCGGGCTGCCGAGGAAGTTCTCCAGTTCCCGGGCTGCTTCCGGAAATCGCCCGGCTAAAAACCGGACGATTCCCGCAAGATCCGGGGAGGAGCTCATCCTGCCCGGTTTTTCATACGAACGTGGGCGCAAAACAATAGTGATGTACTTGTAAGGTCTAAGTAGAGGTAAAGTTACGTCAGCGGGGTGTCGATAATCCACCCGGGTACAAACGAATGCGGACCAACCTTTATCCGGTAAGCAGCTTTGGCAAAGTAGGGCACTGTAATCCAGTCACTAAAACTGCACAGAACACAGAGTAACACTTTTGCGAAAGACGTAAACAAGCGTAGAATAGCGAACGACACGTGCGCGCGGGGCGACGGTCGAACCGGGAATGATAGTTAATATCGAACGCACTAAAACACTCGCAAACGCAACTCGTAACATAATCGTAATCGGGCGGCACGAGTTCCGGACGCTCTGGAAATTGGATCTGAAGTTAAGTTTTTCCACTATAATCGTTTTCATTTGGTGGTAACTAATCAGATTATTATTAGCCTATATTTTACTTACATTTGTACCCACTTTTAGTGTCAACTTTTTATTTATTTTTTTCTTACGTATCTAATTAACTTATTTCTATACATAATTTAACTTATAACTAACAGGTTTTGATGTCGCGAACATCAAACATCTAATAAGTATATAAATACTAATTTGTATAACTAACAAAGAAAGAAACACTGAGACTATGGTTGCTAACAATTAATAGTGGGTGAATACTGAATACCTGCTACGATGTATCTGATCGAAATTCAATCGATTTAATAGGTACCTGCTATTGACTATTCTGTTTTTTATTTAATTTTCATTTTCAATATCTTCATATTCGTAGCGGACAGAGTTGACGATTATCAAACACGTGTTGTCTTCGTTTAATCACGTCAAGTATATTTTTTCTTTTTTTCGAAGTGACTTTCTACAGTTGGCCCTGTGGTCGTTACAGCATCCACCGGATGCATCCGACCGTTGTTAAGTTGGGTTCTGATATGGTATTGTCGTCGTCTACGTCTGGTTAAGTCGATTTGTGCCTGTGCGTCCATGTCCTGAGAGGCGTGGTCGGGTTTTCCTCGCTATGCAGCAACGAGGCCTTCCCTCAGTTTGCACAAGACTTACTAATCTGGGTACAAGGCGTGCTTTCCAAGGCGAAATTGATTCAGGAGGGGGAATATATCACTAATTTGTTTTATCATTTCTATTATCGTGTTTAGTGTATGAGTAGGGAGTAGTAATTAAGCTAGTCTCTGACGTACCATTCTTATTCTTCCGGGACCAGGTGTTCCAGTTGTACGTGAAAGAGGCAGCCTGCACGAAGAAAAGCGACCCCCTTCGCGCTGAAGTAGGAGAGATCCTCTTCATGTGCGCAATGGGGAATCCCTTCTCCGTGCAGGCCTCCTGGAGATCTTGCATGGAAATGTCGTCTGGCAGGCCACGGACTCAATGGCAGTTGCGATTCAAGGGAGTATGCGTGGAAGCGCAGATCTTTGCCTTCCTGCCTTTCTGTATGGTGCGGGTGCAGGGGACCTTGTCCCCCGGGGCTTCGGATTCCTCATCGGGCTCCTCCTCAAGCCTCCTCTTCTTCCCGGCCCCGGATACGCAGCCGTAATCCCGTACCGCACTAAAAAGTGCGGCCTCCATTGGAGTGAGCTCCCCCGGATTGAGCTCACCACGGGCAACTCTTTCGAGTGTTTCGTGGATCGCTGTCCAGGTTCGGTCATCCACTGGTAGGACGGGAGCAGGCTGCGGCTTCGGGGTCGGGCAGACGGGGCGGCTCGGAGTTGGCGTCACTTCCCGACAAGGAGTCCGAGGGGAGGACCTCCCTTAGGGAGGCCCCCTCCATCGTCCCCTCGCCGGAACTTGACTCCGGGTCCTGGGACTCCAACGAGTAGTCCCAGCTGTGTTCCGAGACTGCGGTCGAGTCGGATTAGGTGCTGGTGTTCGGCGAGCTGGTGGCACTGGAGAAGTCTTCCTCCATCAATCAAATGCGGCAATCTTCTTTTCCTTGCGGGGTTGCGGGGATTTGGCCGGAGCCATGACGATTGCTTCGCTGGTTACATTAATTGGGTTTGGTAGCAGGTAAAGAGGTGGTGGTGGCTCCTCTCTTCTTTGCCTCCTGGGCCCTCTCCAGCTTCCGAGAGCCTTAGGGGCGGGCGCAGAGCATCGCGAGTGAGGCAATGCTCTTGGCGATGATCTCCTCGATGGACTTGCCTGCCTTGTAGGCGGCATATCCCTCCATGATGATGTTGCAGAGTGTGCTCTGGATGATGGCACGCAGGTCGTCCTCGCGGTTTGTTGGTGGTTGTCTTGATTGTTTTTGGTGTTGGGTCGGTTGTTGGGGCTGGCTCGGTCCAGTTCGGCTGCAGCTGGGTGATGATGTTCTGGTTCTGGAGGGGGCGCTGGTGGTGCCCCCTCGTTGGCGGCCTCTTCTGCTGGCTCGTTTGCGTCCCCTCCCCTTCGGAGTCTGGCCACGGGGTGGGGGGTCGTTGGCAGCGGGAGCCAGTGTTGTTGGGGCCCAGGTGATTTGGGCCGGGGGCGGAGTGGAGGGTCTTCTCGCCTCCGGTATTTGGTTTGCTCCTTCCCCGGTCCTTTTAGGAGGGCGCTGGGGTGGAGCCTGCTGTCTTTGGGAGTCTACTTTGGGTTGTGGCTGAAGCGGTCATTGAGGCCGCTGGGGGACCGGTAGCGCCGGAAAGGGCTCCGCTCTCGAGGTAGAGGGAGCAGCAGCCGGTTGTGTAGGCGGGGCGACTTCCTTCTCCTCTAGCGTGTGTAGGCGCCCCTTTCCTCTTCTTCTTCTGGATGCTGCTGCCACTGGTGGTGCTGTTGCAGCTTGGCTGGTTGTCGCCAGTGTGGGTGGGGCCCCCCGCTTTCTCGCCTCCAGCTTTTTGTACGTTTTGCAGTTTATTTCGTTTTCGCAGGCGCAGAGCATCGCAAGTGTTGCGACGCTCTGGGCGATGATTTTGCCGATGGATTTTCCCTCCTGGTATGCGGCTGCTCCTTCGGTGATGATGCGGAGTGCGCATTGGAGAATTTTTTGGAGGACGAGCTCGACTGGTCCACAGGAATCTCCGCGGTCCTCTTCTGTACCTCTGTTGAGGCGGGTAGTTCGTGGTGGTGGCGGTGGCAGTCCTCGTGCCCGCGAGCAGCTTGGAGAGGATGCTCTTGAGGAGACGCTGGTGGTGCCGCCGCGTTTGTGGCCTCTCCTGCTGGCTCGTTTTCGTCCCCTCCCCCGCGTAGTCTGGCCACGGGGTGGGGGGTCGTTAGCTGCGGGGGCCAGGGTTGTTGGGGCCCATGAGACTGTGCTTTGGAGAGGTGTGCTTCTCTCCTCTTCATGAATTCTGGGGGTCTCTGCCTTGGGCCCTTTAGGGGGGCGCTGAGGCAGGGGTCGGGGCTGGAGCGGCCTTGGCTGCTGGGGGTTCGGCATTTCTGGAAAGGGTTCCCTTGCTGCGGTGGTGGTCGGCCTTCCTGCTTCGATGGTGGTGGTGGGGGGAGTGTCCTCTCTCGTCTCCAGAGTGTGGAGCCTCCCCTTTCCCCTCTTCTTTGTAGGTTTGGGTGGCTCTATGGGAGCGGCGGCGCTGCGTTTGGCAGAGGTCGCAGTGGTAGGGGTGCTGACGGCTCCTCTCTTTTTGGCCTCTTGGGCCCTCTCCAGTTTGCGGTAGATTGGGCAGCGGCGGCGGTCGTTGGCTGTGTGTGCCCCGTTGCAGTTGGCACACGTCGGCGTCTCAGTTTTTGGCTTCGGGCAGTCCGTTGCGAAGTGATTGCCCCCACATCGCACACACTTTTGCGGGCGGTGACAATTGTGGGAGGCGTGCCCGTAAGCCTGGCACCTGTGACACTGCGGTGGCCCGCCACGTCCCTTCCACGCCTCCACTATAACCCCCGGCATCCACAGCAGCATATCCACCGCGTACAGCTGCTGCAATTGTTCGGGGGCCAGGTGCTCAAGCTGCACGTGGAAGAGGCAGCCCGCTCTTCCCTGCCGTCCGGGTATCGCCTTCGCATGAGTGGCCGGGAAGCCCAGCTCCTTGAGGGCCACCAGGATCCTGCTTGGGTCTGTGGTCCCGGGTAGGCCCCTTATGGCCACCTTGGTGGGCAGCTCACTGTGGGGGGTGTAGGCGTACCACACTAGTGATGGGTCTTCTTTTGACGCCTCCACCATGTGCCTCTGCACCACGCGGTACTCCTCAGGGGTTTTGGGGGAGAAGCGGATCCCCTTCCCAAAAGGTCTCGCATTGGGCGCCTTCCCCAATTTGGTGACCAGCTCCTCGAAGTGTCTTTCCCAATCCGGCATGTTCTCTACCACAATGGGAGGGTAGGAACGGCCGGCGGGGGCGGGGGGACCTTTGTGCCGGTGGTCGTCGTGGGTGCGGCTCTGGAGGCCGCAGCGGTGATCTCGTGCGCTGCGGTGGCGGGGGGTGAGGTGGCGGTGGCCGCGGTGGTGGTCGCTGTTGGCGGCGATATCCCGCGGGAGGGGAGGGGGCGGTTGGTCGCCCCGGTCGAAATGTAGGACGTTGAGTCCAAACCGACCGGTTCCGCCCCACCCTTCGGTGACGACGTCACCGCATCTCTATATGAAATTGCCGGCGGGGAGCTGCTGTGCCGGCGGGCCGGTTCCTCTAGGCTGAAGGAGGCCATTGAGTCTGCGTCACTATTTTCGTATTCCGGCAGTTTGCCGGATGGTTTTTCGCCGGCCGGCGAATCGCCGGAGGAGTTTTTGGTAGTCGCCGGGGACCATCCCGACGGGCATTCATTTCCGGGATTCGTTTTTGGTGCTTCCCTACGTTGGAAGTTCTCCATTTGTGCTTCCCTACGTTGGAAGTTCTCCATTTGTGCTTCCCTACGTTGGAAGTTCTCCATTGGTGCCTCCCTACGTTGGAAGTTCTCCATTGGTGCCTCCCTACGTTGGAGGTTCTCTATTGGTGCTTCCCTACGTTGCGAGTTCTCATCACGTGCTTCCCTACGTTGGGGGTTTTCTTTTAATGCATCCCTATGGGATGCATTTTTGGTGCCTCTCTACGTTGGCACTGGTCTTCCTGGGGGGGCGTGGGTGTTGGGCGGGAGGGGTCTGATAGATCGCCCCGGTGCATGGCAAGCATGCGCGTCGGTGATTTGTTTACCCCTGTTTTTACCCTTGTGGGGCCACTGTGCTCTTCTTCCGAGTCCGAGTACGGCGTCTTCCCGGTTCCAGTAGCTCGTACGTCGGGTTACAGAGATTGCGAGCCGTGACTTTATCCACCGTTTTACGGCGGTCCGGGGCTTTCTTCCTTTTGTTCGGCGGCTTGTTTTATTTATTATTTTATTAATGCGCTGCCTTGACCCTGTGTGAACTTAACTGCTTTTAACCGTCTCGGCGCGTGCAGACCAACCGGGTGAGACCCGTCTGGGAGGCCCAGTTAATCGCCCGCGAGCAACGGTCAAAAACAAAAAAGGTTTTTTTTTTTTTTCTGAGTGACTGTTCCCAGTTGGCCCTGGGGCCGTTACTGCTCAACCGGACGAATGGGGAGCGCTCCGAGGTGCGCTCACCCTGCAGGTTGGGTCCTAGTCCGGACCCGGAGTGGATTGCCGTTGATAGGTTCGAGGGCCGAAGCGCTCGTGATAGTACCTATCAACTTATCTGTCATTCATGAGTTGGGGTCGGTATGCAGGGTGTCTCCTGCGTTCGCGTCTGCGTCGGCGTCCTGTTACGTCAGTCTGTCCTATTGAATTTACAGTCTGGGAAGAGTCACCCCTGTCCGTCTGTATGTTACGGTCCTGGGAGACGGCCGCAAGTGCGGCCGTGAACGGGTCGTCCTCGTCGAAGATGACGTTGAGAGGTCGTCGGTCACTATTTTTTGCCCGCATGTTAGGATGATAACCGAAGATGTTACGCAGCAGGGGGTTCCCGTGGGCCCGGATACCCTCCACGCTGCGTTGCACGGAGGAGCGGAATTGCTCTTGGACCGCCGCCAGGCCCAAATCGTCGTGTAGGTCGATATTGCGGATGTACCAGGGTGACCCTGTGGCCACTCTGATGAATTTGTTCTGCAGAGTTTGCAGCTTCCGCAACGCCGTCTTTGGGGCATGTGCGAAAACCGCGGATGCATAAGAGAATATTGGACGTACTACTGTTTTATACAAGAGGACTTTACTACGGAGTGATAATTTGCTGCTTTTGTTAAGAAGCGGATGTAACCGCCCCATAATAAAAGCAGCGCGGTTCCGGACACTTTGGATATGGGATCTAAAGTTTAGCTTCTCGTCGAGGATCACGCCGAGGTATTTGGCCTGAGGTGCCCAAGGTATGGGCTGACCAAATAGGGTGAGAGTGATTGACGATTATCAAACACAATGTTGTCTTCGTTTAATCACGTTAAGTATCTTTTTTATTTTATTTATTTTTTTCGAAGTGACTTTCTACAGTTGGCCCTGGGGTCGTTACAGCATCCACCGGATGCCACCGACCGTTGTTAAGTTGGGTTCTGATATGGTATTGTCGTCGTCTACGTCTGGTTAAGTCGGTTTGTCCGTCAAAGGGTTTTTTGCCTGTGCGTCCATGTCCTGAGAGGCGGGCCTTCCCTCAGTTTGTACGAGCAGTTGCAGTTGTTCGGGGGCCAAGTGTTCGAGTTGGACGTGGAAGGCAGCCTGCTCGTCCTTGCCGTCCGGGGATCGCCTTTGCGTGGGTGGCCGGGAAGCCCAGCTCCTTGAGGGCCACCAGGATCCTGCTTGGGGCCGTGGTCCCGGGCAGGCCCCTTATGGCCACCTTGGTGGGTAGCTCGTTGTGTGGGGTGTAGGCATACCACACCAGTGCCGGGTCCTCCCTTGATGATTCCACCATGTGCCTCTGCACCACGCGGTACTCTTCAGGGGTTTTGGGGGAGAAGCGAATCCCCTTCCCAAACGGTCTTGCATTGGGCGCCTTCCCCAATTTGGTGACCAGCGCCTCAAAGTGCTTTTCCCAATCCGGCATGTTCTCTACCACGATGGGAGGGTATGAACGGCCGGCGGGGGCGGGGGCCTTTTGGTCGGTGGTCTTCGTGGGTGCGGCGCTAGGAGCCGCGGTGGTGATGACTGGCGCTGAGGTGGTGATGGCCGCGGTGGTGGCCGCTGTTGGCGGCGATACCCCGCGGGGGGGGAGGGGGCGGTTGGTCGCCCCGGTCGAAATGTAGGACGTAGAGTCCAAGCCGACCGGTTCCGCCCCACCCTTCGGTGACGACGTCACCGCATCCCTGTATGAGATTGCCGGCGGGGAGCTGCTGTGCCGGCGAGCCGGTTCCTCGAGGCTGAAGGAAGCCATCGAGTCCGAGTCCGAGTAGTTTTCGTGTTCCGGCATTTTGCCGGACGGTTTTTCGCCGGCCGGCGAATCGCCGGAGGCGTTTCCGGCCGTCGCCGGGGACCATCCCGACGGGCCGGGGATAGGGCTGTCCGGTGAGGTGCGGGGGGAGGGCCTTCCGGGTGGGCTCCCTCCCCTCGGGGGCTGAGGTGGTGACGGGGAGGCGGGCGGGCCCAGCCTCCTAGGGGCGTTCACATGGCGGGGGGGCTGGGTACAGCGCAGTGGCGCTTCCCCTCCCTCTCCTCTTCCTTCTCTTCCTCCTCCTCTTCGGGGCTCCTGTTGCGGCGTCCCGGGCGTTCTGCCGCGCGGTGTTCCACGCGGGGAGGTGCGGGTGTCGGGCGGGGGGGGTCCGATTCATCCCTTCTGCGCATAGCATCTATGCGCGGCGGGGATGAGTTCTACCTCGCTTTCGCCCTTGCCTTCTCCGAACTATCTTCCTGTTCCGGGTACGGGACCGGATCCGGGACCACACTACCCGGTTCCGCTAGCTCGTACCTCGGGTTGAATAAGTCGCGGATAGTAACATCCGTGACCGCTTTACGGCGGTCCGGGGCTTTCTTCCGTTTATCGGACATAGTGACAATATATGGGTATTCTAACTATGTTTGTTCGTGCGCTACCTTGACCCTGTGTGAACCTGCTTGCTTTTGAACGTCTCGGCGCGTGCAAACCAACCGGGTGAGACCCAGACGGGAGGCCCAGTTAATCGCCCGCGAGCAACGGTCAAAAACAAAGAAGTGATTTTTCACGTGGGTAAGTGTGATTTTCACAAGTTGCCTACTACCCACTTTTTTATTCAGAAAAAAGTGGCAGAACGGCGAGTGGTGAAATTTTTGGGAAAACAGCTGTGGACGTATTTATTGCGTTGAAGCTTCTATCATGTGCCTCTGCACTATGCGGTACTCTTCGGGGCTTTTAGGGGAGAAGCGGATCCCCTTCCCAAAAGGTCTTGCGTTGGGTGCTTTACCTATCTTGGGGACCAGCTCTTCAAAGTGACGCTCCCATACTTCCCTTCCTTTGGGGGAGGACGTCACTGCGTCCCGATATGATCCTGGAGGTGCGCTGGTTCCTCCTGGCTGAAAGATTCCAGTGACCCTTCTGCGTCGCTTGAATCTGACCGTTCGAAGGGCATGTCGCCCATGGGGTCTTCCAGCATTCTTTTCCTTTCAGTTTCCCGGTTCAGGTTGGATGCGCCGGGGGAGGGGTAGTTTTCAGTAGTGCGGGGGAGAGGACGTTTGCTTATTTCCGCACCTTTTTGATGTTGCAGCGGTGATGGGGAGGCGGGTTGACCCACCCTCCTTGGGGCGGTCACATTTCGGGGGGATGTAGGGGGGCTGGGGCCTGCGCGTTGGCGTTTCCCTTCCCTCTCCTCCTCTTCTGGGCTGCGCTGTCGGCGGTCCGGGCGTTCTTTTCTTTGGGCTTCATTTTCGGGATTCGTGTTTGGTGCTTCCCTACGTAGGAAGTTCTCAATTGGTGCTTCCCTGCGTTGGACGTTCTCTGACTGGGCACGTTAGGAGTGCCGAGCCTGAGCCGCCGAATCCCCTTTGGATGCTGCCCACCTTCAGCTGGTCTAGTGGGCAACCTCCCTGGATGGCGCACGCATCCGCCACCAGTTCGGGTGTTGCTGCCTCGTCCGTCGTTTTGACGGGGCAGTACACCCGGGCCACGCTGCCGACGGCCTCCTCCATGCGGGCGCGAAGGTTCTCGGCAGCGCGGCTGCCGTCCGCACCCGGCACCTCCAGGATGCGGGCCCCATCCACCGTCCTCCGGATGCGGAGATGGTGGATGCCCACCTCCTCCAGCTTGAAGGCAGCGGAGGCCTTCGCCATCACGGAGGCGTAAGTGGCCTCCGCCCCTGGTTTTATGGCCACGATGACGGCCGCCGTCTTCGGCACCGGGACCTTTTTGGCCTTCGGTGCCAGGGGGGGGCGGCTTAGGCCTCGAGGCCTGTGCCGCCGGAGGAGAGGCCTTCGCCTTCCCCTTCCCTTTCTTCCTCCCGACCACCTCGCTCCAGGAGGACTGGGCTGGGTTGGTCGGGGGGGAGGCCTCATGGTAGGGGACATGAGGCGCCGACAAAGGGCCTGGCTGAGGCCCAGAGGTGGCCTTTTTCTGGCGCGGCGCCTGTGTCGGCGCTGGCCTCGCCGGGGGGGCTAGGGTGCTCCCGGTGGTGGCCTTTTGCCCTGGGGCCACCGTCGTTGCCCCGCGAGGCTCTTGCCAACGTGTCCGCGACTGCCGCCATCACCTGCCCCGTCAGGTCTCCCCCCCCAGAGTTCGGAGAGGATTTACGCTCCGAGAAGGCCTGGCGGAGTGCTTTGGTCTCCGCGCGGGCGAGGGCGAGCTCCTCTTTTGGTCGGCTCGAAGGATCCGAAGGTCCTCGCCCTGTTCTCGGGCCTCCACGCAATCCATGGCCCTCATTATGGCTTTGCATGCCTTATTGCCGGATTTTCCGGCTTGGGTTAAGACGGTCTGAGCCGCCTGGCGCGCCGTCTCGATGGGGTCCGTAAATTCGACCTCCTCCTCCTCCTCAGTGAGGTTTTGGGTTCTCACCCCCACCTCCCTCTCTGGGCACTTGAGAAACGCCTTGGAAGGGGAGATGGGGGTGTACCCCGCCTCTTCGTCCGCGTCCGCCTCAAAATCGGCCAGTTCACCGGCCCTGAGGCAGGCTTTGGCCTTTGAAAGGTCTGTATGGGCCCCAGGCGCACTTTTGGCCTTACCTCCTCTCTTAGCGGTGCCCACCTTGGGCTCCACTGCCGGCTCCGGGTCCTCTCCGTGGGATCGCTTTTCCGCTGGTCGATCCTGACTCTCGGTCGGCTCCGCCCTCACAAAGACAAGGTCGTCGTCGTCAGAGTCACGACCCTGGCTCTCCGACAGTCTTTTCAGACGCTCGCGTGCCTTCCCCCTATCTTCATCGATAGGGTCAAGGCACCCAACACCCGCTGGTTTCAGAGGGGGTATTCTCAACCTCAACCCTCGTACGCGACTGCGCTCGTTCCTCTCCTCCTTCTCCTCATCTACCGTCATTTTTGTTGGTTTTTTAGTAACTTTGTCCATTTTTGTTCCCACGATTGTGGTCGGAAGTACTGTCCACCCGGCAGAGCCGCCTTACCTGGGTAAGCCTACTGCGTAACCCCGTCATTGCCTCGGCTGGTGCAATAACGGGGGGAAACACTAACGACTGGACTCCCTCCAGCCACTCATCCTCTCGCCGTGCTCCAAACTTGGGATTAGGGTAATTTTTATAGAGGTTTTCTTCCTCGCTGTCCGGCCGGTTAAGGCAAGACCCTCGTTCCTCTTCGAAGCCGTGAGACATGTCCACGACACTTCTCCAAGGTTTACGATATACGGCGGTGGCACCAGGAGAAACCTCTGTCGCCTGCCTAGCGGCAGTGTGAGTGCTCGCCAGGCCCGCCATGCTCTTCAAGAGCACCCGCCCCGTACTACCTTGGCAGCACAATCCCCTCCCCCTATCCCCATTCCCCTAACCATCCCCAAACCCCCCCCCCCATGCCTTCCCCCCCAACAACCAATCCCCTCTCTTTTCCCACTAACAACAACCCACCCCCCTCCCCCCCCCCGATCCCCCCCCCACGTCGGGTTATTCGCCATCAATCATCAATATCCCACTTGGAGAAATTGTTGATCGATGCCCTGGGTGCACCGGCCCGAGTGCTGCTCTTCCCCCCGGACGAATTTAGAAAGGAACCGCAGCACCAAAGCACACAAGGAGGTTACCCGACATAGCACCCCACAATGGAATGATCCTAGAGTGAGTCCGTCTGAGTGTAGTGGGGCAGTTTCGGGGAGTTTAGTAAGTTGGGGTCTGAATTGGGACACATGTAACGTGTTGGGTGTTTCTGTCATGATCAGCTTTCCTGTACAGATCGCATTGTAAATTTGTTTTGTTCTTACCTACTTTATTTCTACATTGCAAAATGATATGAAGCCCTAAAATGTCGCCAATATGTTTGTTTACCCTATTTATTGATTATTGTTACTACTTTAAGGTTCCGAAACGGCAGACAATAAAATAAAATACGCTAGTTAAATCCGTTTATAGTTGTTTCATGCCAACATTTAAAATTTAATTGAAATTTATTATTTAGGTACCTACTAGGTATTATTGTGTGCATTCCCTCCACTTCTATTTTATAGTCTAGTTATAGCTACCTTGTACATATTAGTGTATAAGTTATACTTAGGATAGAATAAGCTACGTTTTTATATATATTTTTTTTACTAAGATATATTAGGTAGGTACTTCCTACACATACACACTACACGATAATAGAGATATAGAACAAATATAGTAAAAATCGCACATGTCAGTACACATTGATATGCATCTATCACACACACACACACACACACACACACACACACACACACACACACACACACACACACACACACACACACACACACACACACAAAGGGAGTAGGGATAATTCTGAGTGGCGTATGGCTAAAGCTTATAGCGTAAGGTTTTAAATACCAGCATGTAAGAGACCTAAGTTAATGATTAACGCTAAGAGACAAAGCTAAATTTTTGTCCATAGGCTTGTTTAATGCTAATGGCCTAAAAGAAGCCAATGGCCTTAAATCCCAGAAAACCCAAGTAGCAGAATTCCTTTCGAATATCCACGCCTACAACAGGAACAGAAGACCGCTAGACCTTTACGACGAGGACGACCCAAACATGGCCGCACTTGCAGCCGTCTCTCAGGACCTGGACGTACAGACAGACACGGAAGTCCCTCCCCCGTTTTTAATTCAGACAGACCGACTTAGCCAGACGTAGACGACGATGATTATAGCTACCTGTACTTTAAAATTAATTCATCTCATCTTAAGAGGATTGTGAACCTGTTAATTTTCATACAAAAGGCGATAACGTTTTACACCCAGTAAATATAGTTAGATTTTTATAATTTTTGGATATGTTGTAGATATAATGAGAAACTACGTCTGTACGTTTTGATTTTTAAGAAATATTGCCTACGCTAAAATTTATTAGCATATATAGATCTATATATAGATTTTTAGATGCTAATAAATTTATTAGCAATATTTCTTAAAAATCAAAACGTACAGACGTAGTTTCTCATTATATCTACAACATAATTATCCAAAAATTATAAAAATCTAACTATATTTACTGGGTGTAAAACGTTATGGCCTTTTGTATGAAAATTAACAGGTTCACAATCCTCTTAATTTCGTTCAATCCTTCCTAATCCCTTTAAACAACCTTACAACCTTGAAAACGTAATCCTGCTATGATGATGACTTGCAGTCGGTTTTTCTACTGACTTCAACCCACCGACTGTCCCCGACGATGCCTATTAGAATCAGACTGACATACATTACAGACCAACAGAGGAAGGCGAGGACACGTGTCGACCTTCCTGTTGTTGTGTCATACCTAGTCATACCTAGAGTTCCCAAATGTAAATATTGTAAACAGTTTCGTGTTATATTGTATTTCCTCTTCTGGAATGCTCCCCTCCGGTGAAGTAGTAATAACCTCAGGGCCAACTAAAGATTACTTAGAGGGGGAACGGGGGGCCTAAGATAGTATATATTTGACTGTATCCCCCCCCTTGACTAATAAGTTGAATCCGCCCTTGCCTTTCGGGTACCTAATACCTTATAACCTGTTAGTAGTGAATAAGATTATATTACTGGTATTAGCTAGGTAGTCTTCATTTTGCACCAGCGAATTAAACACGCGGTGGCCTCCATTGTATCATAAGACTCTTAACTTGATTGTATTTTTTGTATTGAAACATTTTATTAAAAAATCCTTTATTGAATGTTGCAAAATTATATATATTGTATTGATGAATTTATTTTGACATAAAATTGTTCTGGCGAAAAAAAAGAATTATGATGATTTAATGTGTTATGCCGATTTTTTTTCTAATAGTTTGTAATGTTTTTAAATTAAGTATACAAGTTTGTTCTTTGTATTGACGGTTCCTGTATGTGCATGTAATTTGACATGATAATGTAATTATAATGTTTGATTATTGAAAAATTAATGAATCGAATATATTAATGAATTTTTATTATTAATGAAAAAAAAAATGTAGCTATTAGGAAGTCGGTGCTGTTATTTTGTTGATTATTGTAGGAAATAAGTACCTATTCTATTTTTTTGTGTTTCAATTTTATCTAGATTAGTTCAATTGTAACATGTGTGTATCACACATGTTACAATTGATATATATTATTATAATTACAATTGATATATATTATTTAAATAATATATTATTATTGCAATCAACGACTGAAAATTTTACGTTATAATATGTTTGTGAATAAACGTTTGACAGAAGTTTTGTATTTTATTCAGTGGCTAGCGGCCCGCCCCGGCTTCGCACGGATCCCTTTTTTTTATAGCCTATGTCACTCGGGAATAGTGTAGCTTTCCAACAGAATTTTTCAAATCGGTCCAGTCGTTTAGGAGCCTATTCAATCCAAACATACAAACTTTTCTTTTCTTTATTACTTATATATTAGTATAGATAAAACATGGAAAGTTTTCCCTACTCTATAGAATAGCAACAATTCATATTTTATTTTTTATAAAAGTAATAGATATAGAAATTTTGTGAAGCAAGCTATAAGGCAAGTATGATTAGAATCTTGTTTGTTTTATCTGGAGCTAGGTCTGCCGTGCTAACGATAAACGCATTAAGTACGTATGGAACTCATATGTACTTACTACGTTTATTGTTAGCACGGCCATCTGGTCTGGTAAGTAGGTATCAAAGAAACAAATATATTTCCTTGGCTTAAATTTATTAACACAGAATCCATTTCAGATTTCGCAATTGTTATAAAATTAACATTTAATATTGCTATTTTTGCACCTTAAAAGCTAAGAAATAACCAACCACCCGACTAATAAAAGATAATGTTCTGTAACTATTGATTATTAAAATCATCAATAAATAGATAATTAGTTGATTCTTACATCAAGTCGTATCATAACTTAGAATTAAAAACAATTATTTAGTGTTTGAAGTATATATGTATGTGATTTAGATGCTGGATTATAATTTAACTACCTTGTATAACTAATAATTGAATCAGGGCAGCATTTGTAATATAATTTCTCTATTAACAGTTTCCCACAGACATGAGTTTTAATAAAAATAACTATAATTTGATATTAATTAACCCAAACTTTCAGTATGCAAATGATTAAAGTGTTCAGAGGCCGTCCATTAATCACGTGATCTTTTTTTAAGCATTTTAAACCCCCCTCCCCCTTGGTGATACATGGTGAGGTTTAAGACTACCCCCCCCATCCCCCACTCAACATCACGTGTATTGTTAGTATCTACAAAAAATCTTAATTTTTTTAGAATATTATCTTAAATACATGTAAGTACCTACAAAGTATAATCTTATTTTATTCTGAAATTAAGGACCATGATAAAAATGTCTAGACAGAAAGGTTGCAGGTTGTTTTTGATTGGCATAAAAATAATAATAAACAAAAAACTAAATACACGTGATATCTTACTACACCCCCCTCCCCCCTCGTGACATTTCGTGATTTTTGTCAAACCCCTCCCCCCATTTCAAGCCTCACGTGATTAATGGATGGCCCCTTATTATAGTATATATTATTATGTCACTGTTAAAAAAATCTACCGTAAACAATGTATTTATCTGACAGAAAACCTTTCTTACCGGGACTTATCTATTATTAAACAGGACTATTATTGTAAACATAATAATGTACTATTGTTGTGTTTATCATAAGAAAATCTAGCAAGGTTTCTGATGTGCAAAATCACCATTATTCCAAACCCACACAAAGCAGAAATCTTACTAAAAAACTACTAATTTTGTTGCCAGGTTAGTTGTCTCCAGAATAATTAATTATGAACAGCATGGCATCCCCTGTAATGCAACGGAGCACAAAACTCGTTGAGAATCTATCATTCAGTCATCTGGTTATATTGTCAAAAAGTAATTTTATCAGCAGGGGTTTGAAAGTTCAAACATAATAATGTGGTTTTCTGGCGATGATGCCGTATTCCTGGAGTGCTGGCACCAAGTCATCCATAGTCATGACATATTTCTTTTCTTTGGGTCCCTTCTGGTTCTTGGAGCTCTGTGTCACCTGGCTGGAGGAGCGCATCTTGCAGTGCTGCAGGGCGTCGTTGGCTACGTCCGAGAGGAACTTCTGCGAGGCCAGTGCTATGAGACGGATCAATCTGGAAATACATCAATAAACAATATGACATCTTTCTTATATAAAAATGAATCATGGAAATGTATATACAAGCATAACTTCTGATCGGCTGAACCAAATAAGATAATTGTTATTGTCAGGACAAGGTTTGTGCAGAATAATACTATTATTAATATCAGAATATGGCGGTACAAAATTCACTGGGACAACTACTTTAGTATAAAACATGTTTCTGTAGTAGATATACTTACATGCTTACATAGTTTGTTGACAAATTCAATAATTTAGCAACATATAGGCTAAAGATTACATCGTGATGTACATGCAACGTATTGGTAGCCAAAGATAAAGGGATGAACGGTTGTGTTTGTCAATACAAGACCAGTATCTGAATTAGTATATAGATATGATAGACAGTATTGCTCATACCTTGGATCCTGAGATTCGAAACCAGACATATTTAAATAATGTGCCACAACTGAATCTGGTATTGAGGGGTTGTAGTTCTCGAGCTGTAGCAAAAAATCGCTCAAGACATGTCCAGCGCCGTTGTCGTCGTCCATGCCGACAGAGGGTGAACCCATTCGACCCATTTGAGAGGTATTAAACTTAAATTCCATCCAATATAGCAGTTACACAGTTTTATAAAAATATAATTAAACTTGTAATGAAAATGATGTATCTATTAAAAATAAATAATGTCAAGTGAGTAAATGAGTTAAAAATGACAGTCGCGTTCAGTGTGGCAACCGTAATAGCAACATTAACACTATGTTGCCATTGTTAAAAATGGAGTTTTAGTATAGTTTCTGTAGTTTATTCTACTGGACAACAGATGGAGCCTCTTTAAAAAAAATGATTGAAAGTACTAACCTTCTCAAGGGACGAATTTGAAAATTGGCACTTACATGGAAAATTTCAAATTTTCAAACTGCGTTTTATTGGTGCATTGATATCAGTCAGTCTATTTAGCCTTCTTTGTATATAGATCAGCAATAAACCTATTTAAACTATTCCGTTGAAATAGTTTTTAAATCTTATTTATTAATTATTCTAACTTCTGTCATGTCATGTAGATTTAGAATTTAACATTCATGTTGAATTTAATTTTTTAAACCCTCCTGGAGTACGTCTAGCCTAAATAAAAATATTATTTTATACTGTACTAATGTACTATCAGTTTGTTTAAATTTGTCACAGAAAATGCGCTTTATTTATTATATTATTTTCTTAAATCTTAATAAGAAAGAAGATTGCAACATTAACTTCCTGATAAATAATAATGTTATACCTTTCGTTTTTTCCTTCGTGTTTTTTAAGCAATGGTATCGTTTGGTTGGATTTGACTCATAGATAGATTTTGTTATTTTATATACATACTTTACAATATAATGTATTTTTAATATTTTTTTATATGGGTATCAACACCACGCATCCGTCTCCCCACAGAATTAAGTATTTTAACCACGATAATTAATTACAGATACTTTTATTATATAATCTTAAGTGATACACAGTGGTTTTACAGTAAACATAAAGTAAGATAAATGAAAAGTATGTTTAAAAAAAAATGCGGATTCATAGTTGAAACGATTCTGCGCATATTTTTCGTGTTAATTAACTGTTCGATTTTTAATTTAAAATGAACGCTACCTTAATACTTACCAACATAGATTTTGGAACGATTGCATAACTATACATATTGATTTTTGAAAGGAAAAACGAAACGCAATGTGTGTTCGTCATCAATGTGTGGCCATATTATGCTTGGTACCCTAGTAACAAGGGTAAAGTATAATAAAAAAAATGCTACATTGATTAATAAAATATGAAACGATAAGAATACGAAGATTTTATAAAATATTTTACAATAGTTTACAAGTAACATTTGTTATATTCGAAGTAGTATGTTTGTATTGGATATGTCGTTTAAAATTTTACGTTTGAAATACTCGTCAGAAGTGTTCTATTAAGAGTTTAAAAAATTGTGTTTAACTTTAATATTTTCATATGGATTATTGTGCAGATAATAAAAAATTAACGTCGAAAAATAAAGGCAACAAAACAATACGCACTGAAAGAGAAAAATACACCTTGTCTTTTATAACGACTATTATTTTGGTTGTAATGTCTGATATTTTTGAAGTTGGTGCCAGCTGGTGCAACAACTCTTCACTCTCAACTCTTCACTAAGGTGCTCAAGTTTGTTTGAGGCTGGCACCGACTCCAAAAATATCAGACATTACAACCAAAATAATAGTCGTTATAAAAGACAAAATTATTATTTTTCTCTTTTCAGTGCGCTATTGTTTTTTGTTGCCTTTTAGTTTTTTTTCGGCGGTTAATTTTTTTTATTAAAAAGTTATTATTTTATACTTTTCTGTGGCCATAATTTATACAAATTATTACATGCTTAATTTTTAATTATTTTTAAAATAGCTACCTACCTTGTTTTTGCTATTAACCCCCCTTTTCCCACCCTTAGGGTAGGTTTATTTTTTCCAAATTTTTATAGGATTAACTTTGAGGTATGCCCTATCTAATAAAAAAAGAATTATCAAAATCGGACTACTCTGTAAAAAGTTACCCATGGTCAAACGATACAATCGGTGCGTGAAAATTTAATCATCCCCTATTTTTCTACCCTTAGGGTCGGAATTTTTTTCCCAAATTTAAATGGGACCAATTTCGAAGTATACCCTTTCCAATAAAAAAAGAATCATCAAAATCGAACCACCCTGTAAAAAGTTATGCGTGGTCATACATAAAAAAAAAAAATAAAAAAAAAAAAAAAAAAAAATATACGCGTCGAATTGAGAACCTCCTCCGTTTTTTTCGTCGGTTGATAATTGTAAATTAATGTGAGAACTTAAACAAACTCGGGAGAAATCGTAATTTTGTATGGCAACACCGACCTCGTGGTACTTTGCCGCTAGGTTGGCAACGTTTGCCCCTTCCTCCTTCTTTTGCGCCGCTCCACGAGCAGAACTGCGAGAGAACGTGATCGATCGAATTTCAAAAAAGGCACACACCTACCCCTGTGCTCCCGCGATCACGAAATTACTCCAAATCTCCTGATAATAAAATCGGGAGTTAGTGTTTCGTGATTTCCATCCCGTGTGTGACCTGTAGTAGATATTCACCTCTACGCCCGCGAGGCATTCGACCAGTGTAGAACCCTAATCGAACAAAATGTCTAACCTCGCCGATCCGGTCGCGTTCGCGAAGGACTTCATCGCCGGTGGTGTCTCGGCCGCAGTCTCCAAGACCGCGGTGGCGCCCATCGAGCGCGTGAAGCTGCTTCTGCAAGTACAGCACGTCAGCAAGCAGATCTCCGCCGACCAGCGCTACAAAGGTATCGTCGACGCCTTCGTCCGCATTCCCAAAGAGCAGGGCCCGCTGTCGTTCTGGCGTGGTAACCTCGCCAACGTCATCAGGTACTTCCCGACCCAGGCCCTCAACTTCGCGTTCAAGGACAAGTACAAGCAGGTGTTCCTCGGTGGCGTAGACAAGAAGACCCAGTTCTGGCGCTGGTTCGCCGGTAACTTGGCCTCGGGCGGTGCCGCCGGAGCCACCTCCCTCTGCTTCGTGTACCCCCTCGACTTCGCGCGTACGCGTCTCGCCGCCGATGTCGGCAAAGGCGATGGCCAGCGTGAATTCAGCGGTCTCGGAAACTGCCTCTCCAAGATCTTCAAGACAGACGGTCTGATCGGTCTCTACAGAGGCTTCGGCGTGTCGGTACAGGGTATCATCATCTACCGTGCTTCCTACTTCGGTTTCTACGACACAGCCCGCGGCATGTTGCCCGACCCCAAGAACACACCCATCGTCATCAGCTGGGCCATCGCTCAGACCGTCACCACCGTCGCCGGTATCATCTCGTATCCCTTCGACACGGTCCGTAGGCGCATGATGATGCAGTCCGGACGCGCCAAGGCCGACATCCTGTACAAGAACACCATCCACTGCTGGGCCACCATCGCCAAGACCGAGGGCACATCCGCCTTCTTCAAGGGAGCATTCTCCAACGTCCTCAGAGGCACCGGTGGTGCGTTCGTGCTCGTCTTATACGATGAGATCAAGAAGGTTCTGTAAATCTACTGTAAGAATTGTTACCATAATTACTATTGTGATTTCTATCACTACTAATAGCCGCTCCCCTGAAATCATGTATTATTAGAAGCGAAAACAATCCTAGTAACTTATTTTTAGTTAAATAAAGTGTTATACATTGATTCCGATTTGTATTGTTTTATTAAGTTAAAATTTTGGGTGTTACATAATCGCTTCACTCTTCTAACGAAAGACAATTTGCCTTAGTGTCAGTCTTGTAACAAAAGAATTTTAAGCTGGAATCAATTTTTCTTTTTTTATTAAGAATTTTATGATCACTTGCACAGCCAGTGACAGTTATGTAACAACCTCATTTCATTCAACATCATTTGAGGCCAAGGCTGAATGATTTAACTGTCAGACTCCTGTGTCGTGCTGTGTTAAGTGATTTATATTTATTAGAAAGTGGCTAAAATAACATCAAATGAAGGCAGGTGCATGGTCTATACTTGACATAGAGCACTGAGTGAGTGTGACCTTGTACTTTGATAGGAGTGTATTTTTGAACATGTCTTATGTAACGCTAACCTTAAACTTCTGTGATTTATTTAAATCATGTGATGCTAAAGTTATGTAACATGGTTGAGTATGTGTATCTCGTGCTGTGAGTGAATGGCTAGGTACAAATTATTTTTCTTGGCTCACATTCTAAATGTGGTCCCAATACTCAATCAAATTTCGAGTAAATTCTGTATTCTGTAGGGCAAAATACAATGCAAGAGTAAGCTTTGGTAGTATAAGCGAAACAAAAGTTGATTTTGTGAACTCTTGAATCCTCGGTGTGAGTTTTTTGTGAAAAAAAAGTCATGCGCTACGAGTGATTATAATATAGATAATGTTAAAAATAATTATGGTTTTATTTATCCTGTTCTTGTGACATTTTCTAAAATACACCCTGTTTTACAATAACAATCATCAATTAAATAATTACTATAATCATAATGAAGAAAGTGAAGTAAAAGTTCTTTTATGGGTATTCTATTTGATAGATAATGAGTTAAAGTAATTAGAATGCTTAATTATGGTATATTTATTAAAATAGTAATGAGTTGATGACCCATAGAATTAATTAATTTAATTCCTAGGTAAGGTAAATGTACCATATTACGGTATATTAAGGCGTTGTACACTTTGAGGACGATTTAAAAAAAATACGAATGTGCTAAAAGTAACAACTCTTGTTTATTCTAGAGACAGTTCGTATAAGAAGGGTTTTAAATATTATTTTGCCTCATACCTCTTAATTTATAGAAATTATTGATATTTTGCTAAATCATTTATTTGGCTATAATTCCGTGATAAAATTTGGCTCGTGATTTAATTCCGGGATTTGATGCACGCAATTCCGTGACACCTATACCGTTCATATTTGGGCAGGTAATTTGAAATAAAAAATTTAAAAAATGTATATAATAAGTGTTTCAGACATTTGTATTTTAGTTTAATTTTATTTTAGGTAAATAGGTACCTAGTTCTATTTCATAATTTTGACTATAAAAAGGAAAATTCACCTCACCCCTTAGTGCCTCGTATTCGGGGTGAGAAGGATTTTCATTCAAAGGTGATTTTGGAAGATTGTGTATTTTTTATTTATTATGTGTATTACCATAACTTTATTTTAAATGAGAATATATAATTCCCTATTAGGCCGTCGATCGAACCCGAAACATCTAGCTTCAATATGACATAATGAAATTATACATTTATTGCATAAAAATATTTACAAGTGCACACACAAAATAGTTATTACATTTTTAGTTCATTTACTTAAATATTTTACTAATATCGAATATACCAGAATAAGAGACATTAGTAGAAAATCTGCGTTCATTATTGCGGGAGCGAAAAAAAGTGTGTAAATTAAATATTTTTTATTGAAAATTCTTAATTAGCTGGAAGGTGATATTACTATTATTGGCATGACATCGATATAAATAACTCTACTGGATTACTTATATAATTTATCACTAATTTATTCTTCATGTCATACTCCATTTAACTTCAGTAAAACGTGGTTATCATTAATTTTAGACCTGAATGTAAGACTAAGATTCCAAAAAAAACATATACCGTAATTACGTCTTCATAATCTACAGTCATTACTTCGCTTATTCAAATAAAATTTATAAAAAAATGTAGCCCCAGAAATATTTATAAAAATAAAACATTTCTGACTAAGTTTCTTTAATTGCGTGATACTCACGCAATTACGTACATCGCATCTCGGCTCTGTACATAATTACGGAAGTCACAAAATCGTTTATTTCCCTTAAAATACTATTTAAATAAATTTGATATGACTACAAAACCTTCTTCTAATAACTACTTAACAATAATTTTACAATTATATATTAAATAGACTTTCCGGCATCACAACAAATCCTTACGAAGTTTCCGGTGTTACCTTACGCCCACCGACAACACAGCCCTTAGAAACGACTGCGTGGTTCCGATTGGCGATTTCGGAGGCGCGTGTGGCTTTTAAAACTTGTCCAGTGGTTTAAAAAAAAATATTTTCCTGGAGTATTATAATTAGACTTGATTTAGTAATATAGGAAATATAGATTTAACTGTTTATTTTCTTATTCTACGACAAAAATCAAAATATCACGGCACAATGTACTATCCCGTAATATAGTACATTTACCTTACCTCAGTTGCTCAAGTCTAGAAGGTAATATCTCAATACAACAAATTGAGACAGTTTTTTAGATTTATTTATACATTCATCATTTAGAAAAATAAATTTGGGGGAAGTAACGAACAATCGTTGATCAATGTCGGTAGTTATGCAATCGTGACCATATATTTGATTTCCATTACGTCACAACTTGTGACGTCACTTCGTGAGAGGAAAAGTGAATGCCCTAAATGTAGGTAGATGTGACGTCGACAACTTAGTATTCTCGAATCTGGATAGCACTGCTTTGTACTAGTTTTGAAGTTATATACAATAGATTGAATAAGCGATGACGTAGGTATATAGGTAGGTGGAACACATGTACCACAATTGCCGCAGTTAATGGAACTGCATACAGACCACGCCTGATGTTAACCTAGACAGGCTACCCATTCACGATCGTGAATCATGCAATGGTGTTTGTGGAAATCAAGCAAAACTCAACCGTTTATGCCTTTTATTTGATCTTGAACTATTATCGAGACTCTGTGCGGACGGCGGCGACGTCAATACGTATCTAGGTCATCCGTTAGGTAACTCCCTGGTACCGCTCCAATAAAATTGTGTTATGATCGGAAATATCTGCCTAGTAAGATGGCAGCTAATTGTTTTAGATAATTAAATCCTTACTAATTATAAACGCGAAAGTTTGTGACCATGGTTGTATGTGTGTTACTCTTTCACGTATAAACTACTGAGTTTAATGAATTTTAATTAGTTCTATATTTATTACATTTTACGACCTGGGTACTCGGCCGTGCCCCCGCCAAGACGGACACATATAAGCGGTATGGCTGTACCTACCATCCTTTACTCGAATCAGTTCAGGCCACTTTCGACCCCTACTTATATAACAGCATTTCAAATATGTAATACACTTCTACTAGTTAGGTACCAACTAATTTTATCACCAAAACCAAATCAAATCATACAAATCCAAGATTCTTGAACGGATGTTCGTATTTATCATACAACATCTGGCACTAGCAGGATTCGAACCCGCATCCCTCGATTTCGTAGTAGGTATTAGGTAAGGATCTTTGACAGTACACCTATTTTGTAGTAGTGTGAGTAACGTACTTATTTGTACGATGTGTGGGTGCACAATGCATATTAATTAACGATATTATGTCTTTAGTTTCATTATTCTGACTAGGTAATACAATACTGAGAAGCGTTGATGCTTATAAATATAAGAAGGAGGCGTACCTATGTGATAAGTCGACACCAAATTTCTTGAACTACCTACCTACCTAATTTCAAAAGACACTGATTCAAAATTAAATTAATTTAAAATCTCGTGGGCGCATTACGCTTTGTTACCTAATATGGAGAGATCATTAGTCTGCAATAAATGCATTACATTTTTTTAATTTTTTATTTAGCAGCAGGTAGCATGTGTAACAATAGCTTAACATCGACCAAGTTAGAACTTATAGTAGGTATATACGGTATATCTACTCAGGTATAGTTATATCCAAATGAATAATAGAACGCAGCTTAACACCTACTTGGCGCTAGTTAAGTAGTTAGTCCTTATTGTATCAAAACAATCTATTTAACAAACTTCAAAAGGAATCCTCGAAACTCCTTTTAGGTTTAAAAGTCTGCTTTTATTCTTTTATCATGCTTTTTGTTCGTACGTTTCAAATAGAATAACTGCAGGTGTCTGTACCTGGTTTGCGAAGATTATAGGAAAAAAAAAACGGCCACGACGTGACTCATAGCGATTTATGTAACCTACGAACCGGCCGGCGGTCGCCAAGCTGTTACTAACCACATTGGGAAGCTAGTTTTAACAATGCATTTTTATAGGTTAGGTTAAATATTTGTAATTTATTAAGTAATGATTACTTATTAGTTAATTATAATTAAGTGTAGGTAGCTAATAATATCTATGAAAGCCTCTTGGGTAATTTGTGACGTAATTGGTTTAAATTTCAATGGCAATGGACTCGCTACTACTGTACTCTAGACGGATTGAGTTCATTGACACTTCCAGCAAATGATGCTGAGTAATGGATTTACGGTATTTTCTCGTAACTACCTTTATTCGTACCTGCGCACGTATTTTTTGCTATGCCAAATTAACTATTCCTCATACCTGCTTACTTATTGTTTGCAAAATTCCTTGAGACCATTTCTCAAAAATGTACCTACTTACCTATAATTCTACCTGAAGCCTATACAGGCAAGGTTTGTCTTGCCTACCTGATTATTAAAATTGTAGGTAAGTATAAAGTTAGAAGAAAAAACTTTTTTTCCATTTTTTTTTAATGGTGGTCAGGTAAACTCTATTAAGTACGTGCTGTATATAATTATTATTTACTAGCTTCTGCCCGCGACTTCGTCCGCGTGGAACCTCCTTTTTTGCAGTCGGTTAAAAAGTAGCCTATGTCCTTTCTCAGGCTCCAGACTTTCTTTGTACCAAATTTCATTTAAATCGGTCCAGTAGTTTTAGCGTGAAAGCGTAACAGACAGACAGACAGAGTTACTTTCGCATTTATAATATTACTAGCTTCTGCCCGCGACTTCATCCGCGTGGATCTCCTCCTTTTTTGCAGTCGGTTAAAAAGTAGCATATGTCCTTTCTCAGGCTCCAGACTTTCTTTGTACCAAATTTCATTTAAATCGGTCCAGTAGTTTTAGCGTGAAAGCGTATCAGACAGACAGACAGACAGACAGAGTTACTTTCGCATTTATAATATTAGTAAGGATTATAAAATTTATTATATTTTGTGGTAGCAAGGGCGTGCATTGGATATAGGAACAATCTCACTAATATCTCGGGTGCCTCATGAGATAATTTTATTAGCATCAACAGTACCTAAATGATACAATTTGTAAACCCAATTGTAGCTTGTTGGCAGTGTCGACATACTGCGGACTCTGGTGAGTACCGGCCCAATCCAGGCGACATGTCTCCGACACAATGCAAGCCGTTTTAAACTGTTATAACGAGTTTATAGAATTCAAAATAGAATGGCGGTGGCGTTGGATTTATACCTGCTGCTTTGGAGATTGTTTTTTATGCGGCGCTTGGAGTATAAAGAGTCGTTTTACATATCCTACGTAAGTACGTACCTACCAGGTTTAAGTGTTCTAAGAAGTCATTAGGTTCCGAAGTTGTTGTAAGGATATTCCAGCTAATCAATTCAATATAATAGGTACCTATATAAAAGCTATGCTTAGTACCTATCCCTATTATTATTTTTATAATCCCTACTAATATTATAAATGCGAAAGTAACTCTGTCTGTCTGTCTGTCTGTTACGCTTTCACGCTAAAACTACTGAACCGATTTAAATGAAATTTGGTACAAAGATAGTCTGGAGCCTGAGAAAGGACATAGGCTACTTTTTAACCGACTGCAAAAAAGGAGGAGTTCTTAGGAAGCTAGTAGTATATATACTTATCTACCGACCTCGTTGTTTTTTGAGAAATATCTTTTGCGTTTCTTTACCTAAGGTTTTTACCGCTGTCGTTTAGCGACACAAGGCGTCCATATTTCAGGTAAATAATAGGTAATAGTGATATTATTATCCTAAATACTTAAGTATACAATGAAACTGAAATGACGGCCATGGTCAGTGAGAGAGAGACAGATGTTAAAACGTGTGCTAATAATATAACATCAAGGCAGTCTATACTCGTAATAGAGTGAGTCTACATCTCTCAAACAAAACCACGTAATGTTTTTCTTAAAATATTACTATTTTCCTCATTTAACCATGCTCCTTGCCGCTTCGTTACTGGCATAATATCTTTGAAATTGTATTCTTTTTAAAACTTGAATGAAAGGTTTTTGCGCAGTAGCAGTGGCGGATTTACCCTAAAGCCTAATAGTACTGCCTAGGAAATAATAATCGAAAATAAAAACACTGATGAGCTGAAATGCGGTTGGTATTATTTTAGATATCTTCGAGCGTTTGACGCTGTCATTGTTTTTAGCAATATCTGTAATTATTGCAAATAAATATTACCTAAGTTATTCTAAGATTTAAATGAAATTTGGTAAAAAGAAAGTCTGGAGCCTGAGAAAGGACATAGGCTACTTTTTAACCGACTGCAAAAAAGGAGGAGTTCCATGCGGACGAAGTCGCGGGCAGAAGCTAGTGTATAATAACCGCGAAGGCATCAGAAATTATTAATATTTGTACCAGTACCAGCAATAAGTAAAAAAAAAAAGTGAAATTACCTAATTTCACCTAGGTTTTTTTACTTATTGATTCTGTTCTTAAAATAATCTGAGACAACAACGACGACATTTCAAACGCTCTAAGATCACCAATCAACTAAGCGGTCTAGGGCCTTACTGAAATCCGGCACTGCGTAATGGCTTGGCCTATATGCAAGGACCGCCAATTTTCAGGAGACCTTGTGGAAAATCATCTGAAATTGTCTCGTCACGATCACGCAGCGTCCTCTGAATATTTGTCACACGCCCAGAGCACGCAAAAAATCCAAATACAGGCCAAGAGTGGAACACGCGGAAGAGTCTAAAATATAAAAAGCATTGAAACTTACATTGTATTATGATATTTTTAACTCCTGATGAGTTATGAAACTAAGTGTGCCAGCGACATTTATTTGATGTATGTCTGTCCTTTTAACACAGCACACTATTTTATTTTGTTATTTATTAAGGGTTAGGTAATAACAAATGATAGGCACGTAAGTACATTAATAACTTACATCTATTAAATACATTTACTTTTGTAAACTAACATTAATGTTCACTTAATCCCTACTAATATTATAAATGCGAAAGTAACTCTGTCTGTCTGTCTGTTACGCTTCCACGCTAAAACTACTGAACCAATTTAAATGAAATTTGGTACAAAGATAGTCTGGAGCCTGAGAAAGGACATAGGCTACTTTTTAACCGACTGCAAAAAAGGAGGAGTTCCACGCGGACGAAGTCGCGGGCAGAAGCTAGTTAGTTATAAGTATCCACAGCTTATTTATTATTAAGATTCAAAAGTTTAAATCCGTTTAAATAATCGTTTCATTCCAATTAAATATCTAAGTCTTAGATATTACTTAAGTAAGTACTTAGTTTTAAACTTAGGTCCAACGCGTGCGGCTAGGTTTGTAGGTCACGACACGACCTTGTGATTAGGGATGCAACATCGTTCATAAAAAACATCGATACTGAAATATCGATATTTTTTAAAGTGCAACATTGATGTTGAAAACATCGACGTTTTAGGACGATACATCGATGTTTTTTCGATGATTTCTTTACTTATTAGCGGGGTCAGCAAATACAGCCTTGAGATACAGAGAAAAGGCTTTTTCTTATAAAAAATATTGATAATCAATTTAGATTCATTTTGGTAATCATAATTACCTACTGACAATGTCAAATAATTAATTAGGTAAGTACTTTAAATGATAAATCTATAACGTATTAGGATATGAAAAGTAGTAGAACGACAAATTAAACAAATATCAGAAAGACAAACGAAAGTTATTTAGGTAGGTAGGTACTATTTTTTCTCATCACAGAATTCGCAGCAATCAAACATCCCTATCCCTACTAATATTATAAATGCGAAAGTAACTCTGTCTGTCTGTTACGCTTTCACGATAAAATTACTGGACCGATTTAAATGAAATTTGGTATAAAGAAAGTCTGGAGCCTGAGAAAGGACATAGGCTACTTTTTAACCGACTGCAAAAAAGGAGTAGTTCCACGCGGACGAAGTCGCGGGCAGAAGCTAGTCGTTTATAAAACATCGTTGTTAATGAACGATGTATCGATGTTTTCTTGTAGTTAATGTTTTAACATCGATGTTTATGAACGATAGGTACCTCGATATTTTAAAACATCGATGTATCGTTTGCATCCCTACTTGTGATGGAATCGATCTGACAAATTCAGTGCAGTCTATAGCCTATGTACCTACAAGTCTATAGTCTACAGCTGCACGTGCCGAGCGAATTATTTTCGACACCTAAGACAGTCTATAGTTAGTTCTTAGTTGAATTTCTGGCAGATAGTTATTGGAATGGCGGCTTTGCCTTGGTATTTCTATGTAGGGAGGTGTTTTTAACTATGTTTTTATCCAGGTTACCTACTAATTTCTGATGCCTTCGCGGTTATTACACATTGGAATGAAACAACTGTTAACGGATTTAACTCGCGTATTTTTATTTTATTTTATTAGCTGACGTTTCGGATTCTTTACAGTTTCCATAATCGTAGCACGACTGAGCTGACAATAGTCTAACGCTAAAGTGCGTTACTTTAGCGGTACTTCCAGTTTACCTACTCTTCTTTCTAAGGTACCTTTACCAAGCTTTTCGAAAAAGTTTAAATTAATGTTATGTTACCTACGTAAAGAAAACTACCATGTTTGGAAAAAAAAACAAGCCTAGGTCTGTATCTACTTGTATTATACTAGCGGTTCGCCCCGGCTTTGCACGAATACCTTTTTCAAAATTGTCTATAGCCTATGTTAGGTACTCAGGAGGAATAGTGTAGCTTCCCAACACTGAAAGATTTTTTCAAATCGGTCCAGCCGTTCTGGAGCCTATTCAATCCAAACAAACAAACCTTTCCTCTTTATTATATTACTTAGTATAGACAATTTCAACTGACATACCAAACAAAAAAAAAATTAAACCTACTTATTGTAGATTAGCTTCTGCCCGCGACTTCGTCCGCGTGGAACTCCTTTTTTGCAGTCGGTTAAAAAGTAGCCTATGTTCTTTCTCAGGCTCCAGACATTCTTAGTACCAAATTTCATTTAAATCGGTCCAGTAGTTTTAGCGTGAAAGCGTAACAGACAGACAGAGTTACTTTCGCATTTATAATATTAGTTAGGATTTGAACTGACATGCTAAACAAAAAAAAATTAAACCTACTTATTGTAGATAACGCCATAGCTACTAAATCATAGGTAAGTAACAGACCCATTTACCTGTAGGTACATCTGACTAGTTATTCATTCAACCACGTGAATCGAGTGGAGGTCACGCACGCTATCAGCCGGTGATAACAGAGAGACGACTTCAAATACAGACACGTGTCTAATTGTTTTAAGTACGTCATCTTGTCGCCGTTTGTGACAGACACATTTAGAAGTGTGACACTTCGAAATGTGACCACGTGAGTTCAAAGTTAAATGTGCAGGGTTAGTCTTGAATGGAGTACTTACCTAACAAAATATTTGGAGATTTACCGCCATTTTGAAATTTGATTTTTTAATTTCATCCTTGAGTAAAAATATTTATTTAAGTAAATATACTATTGGACTACTAGCTTCTGTCCGCGACTTCGTCTGCGCACAATCTCTACTAATATTATAAATGCGAAGGTATAACTCTGTCTGTCTGGTCTGTTACGCTTTCATGCTAAAACTACTGGACCAAATTAAATGAAATTTGGTAGGTACAAAGAAAGTCTGGAGCCTGAGAAAGGACATAGGCTACTTTTAACCGACTGCAAAAAAGAGGAGTTCCACGCGGACGAAGTCGCGGGCAGAAGCTAGTATCGTTATAAAACATAGCCTATGTTTATTCTGATGTTGCTATAATATTGTAGTTTCATCAAAATCACTCAGTAGGTTAGTAGTTTTTGAGTGAAAGGGAAACAAAAATACACCCATCCATACATTCTAACAAATTTGCTTTTATTTATATTAATAGGATAGGGAAAAAACTTCATAGGTAGGTACCGTCTATTATCGAAATGTCAAAGTTCTAGGTACCTAATGATTTCTGATGTCTTCGCGGTTATTACGCATTGGAATGAAACAACTATAAAAGATTTAACTCGCGTATTTTTTGTTATTTGCTGACGTTTCGGATTCTTCACAAAAAATAACTTGTAACCGTTAATTTATTAATAGTTGTATCATTCCAATGTGTAATAACCGCGAAGGCATCAGAAATTATTAAATTTCTTATGGTTCTACAAATGCTATCTATTCAGATTGTAACCTTGTCTACATATCCGTATCACGTAGGAGATAAAATCACAAAAGCGATTCTGTGATAAGAAATCAAGAATTTCGTATCTAAGTAGTTAGGTACTTACCTACTAATAAAATAATTGTACTCCTTCCTATAGTAATAAATGTTATCTTCTCACATGTAGATAATTAAAAAATTACGATAAATTAATTAGGTTACATTGGAATGAAACAACTATTAACGGATTTAACTCGCGTATTTTTATTTTATTTTATTTGCTGACGTTTCGGATTCTTTACAGTTTCCATAATCGTAGCATGACTGAGCTGACAAAAGTCTAACGCTAAAGTGATTTATACAGTTATGCAAACTACCTTATATTTAAATTACACATTTTGAAAAACTACCCTATTCTAAATTATGAAATACTATTGTTACATTTTACGCAAAAAATTTTACTTTTATACATTACAATTAACTTGACGCGTCAAGCTACAATGAAAAAATCACTACTTTGTTGTCGGATACAAACACTTATCGAAAGGTAAATAAAGACCCTACCGCGAAAATACTAAAGGCCACTTCAAACTTAGTGTCTAAATATTCCGAGAAATTGAGGCTTGACGTGAAAATGTTAATTCCTTCTTGTCCTAAACCACCTAGAATGTATGGTTTACCGAAGGTACACAAGACCGATGTTCCACTACGACCAATTGTTTGTCAGATCGATACACCAACTTACCGACTGGCTCAACATGTGGCGAAAGTGCTAGCTCCGCTTTCCTCTAGGAAACACACAAGCATATGTACGGGATTCTTACCATTTTGTTAGTGAGATTAAAGACCTACATCTCACTAATAATGAAACTATGGTCAGTTTTGATGTTCAGTCGCTTTTTACAAGCATACCTGTCAGAGACTGCATTGAAATTGTTCAAAGGAAGTTAAGGGAACATAACTTGTCATTAGAATATGCAGAATTATTAGAACATTGCTTGACATCAGGCTATCTTTTGTGGAATGGAGAGTTCTACATGCAAATCGACGGTATAGCAATGGGATCACCTGTCTCTCCCGTAGTCGCCGATATATTCATGGAGGACTTCGAGGAGCGCGCTTTACCTGTGGCCCCAGCTGTGCCGAAGATGTTTAAACGGTACGTAGATGATACTTTCACCATTCTTCCTAAAGATAGTGTTTCTGTTTTTCTGAACCATCTTAATTCCATTAATAGCAAAATACAATTCACAATGGAGTTAGAACATAATAATACCTTAGCTTTCTTAGATGTTTTATTGAAAAGAAAACCCAATAACCACCTAGGTCATACAGTGTATCGAAAGAAAACTCATACAGATAGGTACCTTAACGGTGATTCACACCACCATCCATGTCAGCTAGCTACCGTGGGCAAATCTTTGTTTCAGAGAGCACGTGGCATCTGTGACAATGAACACCTGGCTGTGGAGCTCCAGCATGTTAGAGAAGTATTACAGGCCAACAAGCTGGAGATACCACGCCAACGTCGCAGACGTCATGAAAAAGCAATTACAGTTGAGCGGAGGCCTGCCGTATTGCCATTTGTGAGAGGAGTTACAGACAAGATTGAGAAGATCTTGAAGCGTGTTTCCATCAAAACATACTTTAAACCGCTGAAGAAGATTTCTCAACTTTTGAGACCAGTAAAATGTAACATCCCCTTACAAGATGCAGGAGTATACAAGCTGGACTGTGATTGTGGTCTCTCTTATATAGGGCAAACAAAGAGGAGTATTGCTACTCGTGTGAAGGAACACATAGCTGATGTGAAACACCGCCGTTTCCGGAAGTCTGCAGTCTGTGAACATGTCATGGATAAACCCAACCACTCTATCCAATTTGATAAAGCCCAGGTCCTTGCGAAGGAAGTCCGTTACTTACCTAGGATGCTTCGCGAGGCAATTGAAATTCAAAAACACCCGAATTTCAATAGGGAAGATGGTTTCTCCGTTCCAGCAGCTTGGGATCCAGTAGTCCACCTCATCAAATCCTAAGCGGACAGAAGACTGCATAGACTTAGTTTTCATTTTTAATTTAATTGAATTTTTTGGTTTTGTATAATTTTAATTTTAATGTCATAATATTTTTTGAGTTGTAAATATATAAGTGTCCTAAAAAATTACTTTCTACTGAGTTTCTTGCGGCGTTTCTTCTCAGTAATGATGGTCTTTCCGAAGCGCTAGTAATGCCCCCTATTAGGTTTTAATTGTAATGTATAAAAGTAAAATTTTTTGCGTAAAATGTAACAATAGTATTTCATAATTTAGAATAGGGTAGTTTTTCAAAATTTGTAATTTAAATATAAGGTAGTTTGCATAACTGTATAAATCACTTTAGCGTTAGACTTTTGTCAGCTCAGTCATGCTACGATTATGGAAACTGTAAAGAATCCGAAACGTCAGCAAATAAAATAAAATAAAAATACGCGAGTTAAATCCGTTAATAGTTGTTTCATTCCAATGTGTAATAACCGCGAAGGCATCAGAAATTATTAATTAGGTTATGAAAATGAAACAACTACATATTCCTTATATTATATGAATTAACACAGGTAAGTATTTTATTGTAGGTATTTGCAAAATAAATTTCTTTCCTTTCCTTATTTGCTGACGTTTCTTAAACTTCACAGTTCCATATTCACGGCACGACTGAGCTTACGATAGTCGTGATAGACTTTAGTATCGTCTGAGCTGACATGCTACGAATTTGGGAACTGTAAAGTTTTCGAAATTTAAATTATAGAGTAAAATTTAAAAAATATTTTTTTTTACTGTTGGATTATGAACAAACACGACTCGTGAACTTTTGAATTTGACATTTTTCCGCGTCGGTAACGATTGATATTTTTTATCGAAAATAATCATTGAAGGAAGTAAGACTATCTTCCGTCGTCTTAAATACCTAGTTCAACAGTTCCCATAAAATTCCAAACCCATTTCACGTTACGTCACAAGTGTATTACGGTTGAGTTTTTTTTTTCGAACTGGGCCTTTACTACAAAACCGGACGGGTGGCAAACCTCTAGAAGAGAGATTTTCAAGCCTTTAAAGGGATGTGAGTATAACACGATGCGACAGTAGAACTGGCGACTCTGAAAGACACGAATTTATATTCTCAATCAAGAGGCACAAGCTGGTGAATCTCCAGAGCCCGGAGATTCCTTGTGACGTAATCCTAACGTGACCATACGTCCCGTTTTGAACGGGACAGTCCCGTTGTAACTACGTGTCCCGGTGTCCCAGAAATAATCTCCAGAACGGAAAATTGACCCGTTTTTCGAAAACAGAACAATTTTACGCAGTTCCAGTACTTAATCCTCTTTAATATGATATCCCACTTGGGTATATTTGTAGACATTTAATAATTAAATAATTAAACGCCCCAATAATTAAACGTCTGAATCGATTTTCATGAAACATAGCTAAAAAACGGAAATTGATTCATTTGTCGGGAGCACACACACAAAGGCACGTCAAACTCGGTCAAACATATTGCGTCGGGGGTTAGAAAGTTGTTTTTTTTATTAACTACCTGTTAATTGAACTACATAAACCAATGTCCCATTTTGAGTCAAAAAATAAATTGTCACGTTACGTGATCCTCAAGGTCGTCATAATTAGCCTCTGCACTTGGTAGTGTCAAGTACGACCGAAATACCGTGTGATAGTTACATAAGGCAATCCAGATTCCGCCCCGACACGCGCTTGGCACATTTCCAACTAGCTATACGCACCAAGATCGCAAGTGGAACAAGGTCGTACGTTCCGTAGGTCAGCCGATGTTAAATGACTTATATAATGGGAAAAAAGTTTTTTTTTCTTTTGAACGAGTGCCGAGACATCTATTCTGTGGGATGTGGACTTTCGTAACAGCTGATTACGAAACGGGTTCTTAATGGGTGCATTCCACTAAGCGCCCGCAACGCTCGTGACACCCTCTGAATCGTTCCACTTAACGCCCGTGGTCGTTGCGAGCGATGGCTCGACGTCATAGATGACGTCACTGTTCGCGACCACATCGCGCCCACTTCGCCCACAAAATATTGGTGGGTCAGAGTGGGCTTTCGTCGCTCACGATGTGCGTTCCACCCGCGTGTCAGAAATCCGCTAGATGCGCTAGTGTAGAATGAGGTCCAGCTGTCATGTACCACCAATCACAGGCCAGTAGCTTGCCTCTCATTGGTGGAACATGACAGCTAGACCTCATTCTACACTGGCGCATCTAGCGGATTTCTGACACGCGGTGGCCCTCATTGTGCTGGTTTCCGACACTTATGTACTGACAATGGGCTTATAAGAGTTTCTATAGGTACAAGCTGCACTTACAACGACTGTGTTCGGTCGAAATGCGACTTTACTTAGGGGCTAGACAATATGCTAACGTTCAACGTTAACGTTAAACTCAAAATGTATGGGATTTCACATCCGTCATGTCAAATCACATACATTTTGATTCGTTTCGTTTAACGTTAACGTTGATCGTTGGCACCTCGCCTAGCCCCCCTTATCTAATTGTATTGTCTTTCACCTTTCGTTTTCAGTTTCATTTGTCCTGAAGTCCAGTAGCCAGTCCTTTTTTTCTTCGAACTGAATACTGAAGCGCAGTTGGCCAACTAATGGAGATTTACTGCAAAACCGGACAGATGACGAGCCTCCTGAGAGGAAGCTTGCTGTCACATCAGTCGCGCCAGAGCTCATTCCCGCTGTCGTCTGTCGGGACGATTTTTAATCGTGTGTCGTAGTGGCAGAACATTTAATATTAATTTCATAGAAGCTGTTCACATACGAACGACAACTATATTGTGTCAGATGCTACATATGACCAAGGTTTGACCAGAGGCGCTGACACCCGATAAAAAATCGACAGATGATATAGTGGGAACGAGCTGTCAGGTTCGACGCCGCGACAGGCTGAATATAAGGAAACAACCTGAAACTCCAAAAGCTTTATAAAGGTGCGTGTTCTTATACAGCCTCTGTACAGGTAATATACAACTTAAAATAAAAGACCATTATGAGGTAACGAATAAATTTATTGAAATAATATCTACAATTTAATTACACAGATTTACAATACTCTTGTGATTTAGCCTTTTAATTTATTTTCAACTGGAATGATTACAAGTTTATATTCAGAACTCCGGCAGTGAGCTATAAAACATTTTTTAATAAATTGTTACCAGAGCTGTTTAAAATGTTTTACAACAAAATTATCAATATGTCGTTAATCCACAGATTATACAAGTACCGAGGATGAAAACATACTCTATGGTTGTCTGTGATTGGTGGACTCATCTGACACTTGCACTGGTAACTCTAGATTGTCGATGGCAACAGCTATTTATTTATTAAAAACATTTATTTATCGCAGGACCAGTTACAACATTTAGGCTTAATAAATATGATTTTTAAAATATAAGTAATATTTGAACTTCTTACACCGTAATGTTGCCCTTAGGTACGTTGCCCTGTAACAAAATAATAAAATTAAACTATTTACTAAATACAAGATGGTGGAAGATTCTCGAGCCTTAAGACGCCTATATTGTTATTGGAAAAAAGCACGATACTACCTAATTATGTCTACATTTACTTTTTGAGTTACGTTTGAGATGTTGGAGTGAATTAATACAAATTGGAATTTTGCAAAGGGGCTCCTTTTATAACGTAGGGGAGCACTAGGACTTTTTTTTTAAATATTCACCCCTTAAATGGGTAAAATTGGGGAGTAAAGTTCTTATGAAACTTTGCCGACCAATAGAGCGCTGGTAGAAGCTGTACCTACGTAGATATATAGATATTATCATATATGTAACCGATTTCTGATATTAACCTAAAAGCACATTAAATTGAAACATAGTACGGAGGGTAAGTTATTACCGTGTTGACATCAACTAAGCACATACAGATAATGTTCCTACATAAACATTATAATTATAAGTAGGTAGATGTAATAATTTCTGATGCCTTCGCGGTTATTACACATTGGAACTTTAGCGTCAGACTATTGTCAGCTCAGTCGTGCTACGATTATGGAAACTGTAAAGAATCCGAAACGTCAGCAAATAAAATAAAAATACGCGAGTTAAATCCGTTAATAGTTGTTTCATTCCAATAGGTATATGTGTTATTAGACCAACAAGACAAGAGTGCTATCCAACAGGGTTGATATATTATTTAAATTGTGATTTTAATCAAGAGATTAAAAAAAAATCTCAATGATTTAAACCAACAAACACCTACAGATAAGGAAAGAAGGCCGGATTCTATGTCTAGCAGAGATGATAAGCGGTGTTTGCAGCGCTAGCCAGAATAGTTTGCTAAATACCTGTTTTTTGTACTTATTGAGCATTTATCGTTATATTTATGCTACTTCAGACCATACCTTCTTAATAAATTGAAAGCCTATGTTTCATTCTGATGTATAAGCTACTAGCTTCTGCCCGCGACTTCGTCCGCGTGAAACTCCTCCTTTTTTGCAGTCGGTTAAAAAGTAGCCTATGTTCTTTCTCAGGCTCCAAACTTTCTTTGTACCAAATTTTATATAAATCGGTCCAGTAGTTTTAGCGTGAAAGCGTAACAGACAGACAGACAAACAGACAGACAGACAGACAGAGTTACTTTCGCATTTATAATATTAGTAGGGATATTATTGGATCCATTCAGTACTTCTTGCTTTAAAGAGTAACAAACATCCATACATACGTATACGAAATGACGCACTTAGAACCCTGTTATTTTTGAAGCTGACTGTACAACAGAGTTATTAGTCTGCTGTTAACCGTACTTATACTGTAGGTATGCGGTTATTGGGCGAGGTATCACTGACGCTGACTGTACTATATATACTCTATACTAATCTATACTAATATTATAAAGAGGAAAGATTTGTACCTATTTTTGTATGTTTGTAATGAATAGGCTCAAAAACTACTGGACCGATTTTAATAATTCTTTCACTGTTGGGAAGCTGCGTTCACCCTGACTAACATAGGCTATAGAATATTTTGAAAAAAATAGGGATCCGTGCGAAGCCGGGGCGAACCGCTAGTAGTATTATAAAGAGGAAAGGTTTGTTTGTTTGGATTTAATAGGCTCCTAAACGACTGGACCGATTTGAAAAATTCTTTCACTGTTGGAAAGCTACACTATTCCCGAGTGACATAGGCTATAAAAAAAGGGATCCGTGCGAAGCCGGGGCGGACAGCTAGTAATCTATACTAATATTATAAAGAGGAAAGGTTTGTTTGTTTGGATTGAATAGGCTCCAGAACGGCTGGACCGATTTAAAAAAATCTTTCACTGTTGGGAAGCTACATTATTCCCGAGTGACATAGGTTATAAAAAATCCGGGCGAAGCCGGGGCGGGCCGCTATTACTAATAAAGAGGAAAAGTTTGTTTGTTTGGATTGAATAGGCTCCTAAACAACTGGACCGATTTGAAAAATTCTTTCAATGTCGGAAAGCTACACTATTCCCGTGTGACATGGGCTATAAAAACTAAAAGGGATCCAGGCGAAGCCGGGGCGGGCCGCTAGTAAGTACATAATATATAACATGTATAGTGCAATGAAGATAAGTGAGAAGGCGACAGGGCAAGAGTCATCCAGTTTTGCGTTGTACAACTGTATGATAACAATAAGGAAAATATTCTCGTACGTCACCAAATATATCTTAGGAGCTCAAGTGTCAATTAACCGCCGAAAAAAAAACTAAAAGACAACAAAAAACAATAGCGCACTAATACGAAAAAAAAAAATGTCTTCAATAACGAGTATTAATTTTGGAATGAAAGAACTATTAACGGATTTAACTCGCGGTTTTTTATTTTATTTTATTACCTGACGTTACGGATTCTTTACAGTTTCCATAATCGTAGCACGACTGAGCTGACAATATTATATGTATTCTTCTCAGTAATGATGGTCTTTCCGAAGCGCTAGTAACCCGTATTATTAGGTTTTAAATGTAATGTATAAAACTATTTTTTTTTGCGTAAAATGTAACATTAGTATTTTATAATTCAGATCAGGGTAGTTTTTCAAAATTTGTAATTTAAATATAAGATAGTTTGCATAACTGTATAAATTACTTTAGCGTTAGACTATTATCAGCTCAGTCGTGCTACGATTACGGAAACTGTAAAGAATCCGAAACGTCAGCTAATAAAATAAAATAAAAATACGCGAGATAAATCCGTTAACAGTTGTTTCATTCCAATGTGTAATAACCGCGAAGGCATCAGACATTATTATGAGTATTAATTTTGTTGTAACGTCAGTTATTTTTGAAGTCGGTGCCAGCTGGTGCAGCAACTCTTCACTCTCAACTCACTAAGGTGCTCAAGTTTGTTTGAGGCCGGCACCGACTCCAAAATTAACAGACGATACAATAAAAAAAAATGACTTAGAGTAAATTAGTAATTATTATACACGTATTTTTTCATTTCACAATCGAACAACAAATGACAAAGATAAGCGCATCAAAAGTTCGAAAGTGGGGGCTAGTGACGTCACGTTCTTGTATAAATTGTACTATAACGTGACATCATAGTGACGTGCCCCCACACACAAGCTTTAATAGTACCTACATTACGCACCAAGGCCAGTAAAATAAAAATTGTCTCAGACCACACGTAATTGTCGTCCGAGGCGAAGCCGAGGTTGACAAAAATGTGATCTGAGCCTTTTTTATTTTACTGGCCAAGCTTAGTAGGTATACTATTTTTCTGTTCGACGAAGCCAGAAAGCGGCAATTTAATTTAGCGCAGCGGCCGGAAAGTTTGCGCTTTCTGGCCGAAGGACAGAAAAAGCATTTATCCCTATCTTTTTTTGTTTGTTTGAAAAAACAAAATCGTATTTAAACAGTTCAAATATCAGTTAGAAAACCGACCGAATAATAAATAGAATTTCAGTTTTTTTAGCCAGTCGTCATTCCTGTTGATGCAAAGTTATTCTCGTTATTTATATTATTAAAGCGAAAGTTTGTAAGAATGTCTGGATGTCTGTTTGTTACAATTTCACGCATTTATTTTTTTTAAACTTTTCTATAATATAGCTTACACATCAGAATAACATATAGGCTACAATTTATGAAAGTATTGTGTAAAGTACTGATCATGCGCACATGAAGTCGGGGGCAAAAGTTAGTGTGTATAATGGCACCCGTGCAAAATCGGGGCGGGCAGCTAGTCTTTATTTTGATGGCCTGTTGGTCTAGTGGTCTGAGTCCCTGACTACGAAACTGAAGGTTGCGGATTTAATTCCCGCTAAGGGCAGATGTTTGCGTGTTGAGCACTGGCACCTGTATCTTGGATGTCTTATACGTGTTTATGTATGTTTATCCTTTGTCCAGAACCCAAAGTACAAAATTTGATAATTTGGGACAAGATTCCTTGGTTTGCATTGTCCAAAGATATTTATTACTAGCTTCTGCCTGCGACTTCGTCCGCGTGGAACTCCTCCTTTTTTGAAGTCGGTTAAAAAGAAGCCTATGTTCTTTCTCGGGCTCCAGACTTTCTTTGCACCAAATTTCATTTAAATCGGTCCAGTAGTTTTAGCGTGAAAGCGTAACAGACAGACAGAGTTACTTTTGCATTTATAATATTAGTTAGGATTATTATTTATCTACACTAATATAATAAAGAGGAAAGGTTTGTTTGTATTGAATAGGCTCCAGCTAGTTGTGTAGTATTATTTACCCATTGCCTGCCCATCCACAACAGCGTCTCGTTGGAGAGTCTGGGCCCGATGAGCGGGTTCATCTGCGCCATGTACGCGCACAGCCAGCTGGAACACACAGAATTGCATCTCAGTAACAAAACAATCTAAGGGATTTATAGTAAACTAGCTTCTGCCCGCGACTTCGTCCGCGTGGAACTCCTCCTTTTTTGCAGTTGGTTAAAAAGTAGCCTATGTCCTTTGTCAGGCTCCAGACTTTCTTTGTACCAAATTTCATTTAAATCGGTCCAGTAGTTTTAGCGTGAAAGCGTAACAGACAGACAGACAGACAGAGTTACTTTCGCATTTTTAATATTAGTAGGGATAACCTTTTAAAAACAAATATCATTATCATTAACAAATGGTGAACCATACATGTAAAAATCCAATTATAGTGTTTTCATTCCAATAATAAGCTTATTTATACTAATATTATAAATGCGAATGTGTGTCTGTCCGTCTGTTACGTGTATATGTTTAAATAGCTGCCCTGATACCTGACTATACTAATATTATAAAGAGGAGAGGTTTGTCTGTTTGGTTGAATAGGTTCCGGAACAGACATTCTGGCTGTACCGATTACTGAACCGTTTTAGATGAAATTTGGTATAGATGTAGTCTGTACCCCAGACAAAGACACATGATAGTTGTTGTCCCAGAGATCAAACCTTAAGGAAGCTTGAATAAAAATAAGTTTTCCAAATCACTAATTCTATGTAGATACAGTAAGTGGTAAAAGCTAGTGTGCAATAGTGTTTTGAAACTGTTTTATATTTGTTTTGTCTATGCTAATATTATAAAGAGGAAAGGTTTGTTTGTTTGGATAGAATAGGCTCCAAAACGGCTGGACCGATTTCAAAAATTCTTTCACTGTTGGGAAGCTACATTCACCCTGAGTAACATAGGCTATGGAATATTAAAAAAAAATAGGGATCTGTGCGAAGTCGGTGCGAACGGCTAGTTTTGATATATAATATGTCAGTTGGTAATAAACATTAGAAAATAAACCACTCTCCTAGTTAATAAGTAGATAATAGATAATTTAGATATACAGTCTATACCTGCATAGGAACAACATCATTATAAAGTTGAACTTATTTCTATATCATATTTTTCTCTTTCATGTAGTTTATTTCTTTAATATTTAGAACAGATGGCTGCCATGGAGTCACAAAGAAAAACCAAATGAGAAAATCAGTGATATATATGAAAGTATGTCACTGTTATGAGTCAGAACAGGGAAAAACAAATTAATACCTACCTATTAAAAATGGTTTTTGGGAGTGTTTCTTCGGTAATATTATTTTTAATTCTTAATTTTTATGCTAATATTGCCTGTCATCCAATTCATACATGGATGCAAAATTTCAGCTCAATTGATTTATGTTGTTTGATTCAAAATTGAATTCAAAGATTCCACCCAAACAAACTTATTTACATTGCAAGTTAAATAAAAGCTTTTAAAAGAGATCTTTTAGCTTGACTTGCTTTGTTTTAGACCTTGTAGAGTAAATTATTTTCTTACAAATAACTTTAAATTAAGTATATGTGAACCATGAAATTCATTTTTTATTGTTTTGTAAGTTCGTCATTCTTAGGAATATTTTTCAAACCTGCTGGGCCAGTTGTTAACATTTTTGAGTGTGAGAAATAAGAAATCAGTATTTTATAGTAAATTGTACATTATACTGATAATTGAGAGTGCTTTTCGATTAATACAAGGTCAGTACTCGATACTTAAACAGATCAAGATATCCTTGAAATTATGACCGGAATACGAAAAGGGTTTATAAGTAATTCACTTGTGCGACAATCATATGCTTTTCAATTTATAACTCTTGTATACAAAATACAAAGAATAATATGAACAAATAGTACAGGAGTGACAGGAATGGGCAGAGTATAAAAATAGAAAATAGAAAGCATTCTGCACTTACAATAACCAGCACGTTGCTGCTGTCAGCATCAACACCACCTGGATGATCCTGGAATACAGTAATAGAGCTATTATACGAGAGTTCTGGTAGGAAAAATATCAAATGATTCATACCTGGGGAAAGAGCCAAACTTACCCTCTGTTAGGACCTTTGGGGGCGAAGAAGGGGCAAACAATGCCGACAACACCCCACAGGATGGTAAACACAGCGATGGGAAGAATGGAAGCGCCCATTTTCTAGCTGTATTTGCGATATTCTTAAAATACTACTATCGCAAACAAATGTCAGCTGCCCCAATCAAAATGGTGGACACCTGTACTATTGGCAGCACTGCTTTCAGTCATATGACAACTCGACGTTTCGTTACTGCAGATATTGCTTCCGTGTTAAGAAAAAATAACAAACCTCATATTTTCCAGACAAGTAAATAAAGAAGAAAAATAACTTGATAGAACTTCTGAAAATGTCATATAAACATCAAAATTTTCAAAGTAATAAACATTTTTTATAAAAAAGCGATGTAGATCTTTAAAATTTTATGTAGTATGTAATGTCTAATCCAGTGAGTGTAGAAGATTATTATGCCATTTTTATCATCTGGCTTGGAATCTGCACAATTTACACAACATTATTAGCACTAACTGCACTTGGTGTAGTATACTTTCTGTAAGTTCATCATATTTTAATCCCATCGACTATAATGTTTGAGGTTTAGATTTAACTATTTATATTTTTAATTGATATGTTCGTTTCATTTTATCCAAAAATTATATTTAAACACAATTTGAAAATTATGTATCAGAGATACCTGATGAAACTATGTTTTTTTTTGTAATATTTTAATAGGTGTATATCTTAAAATTAATATAAATAGAATATTCAGAATTGGCGAAATTTTAAGAATCTAGTACATATCAATTTAAGAAGTCAGATTTGAATAGCTGTCAAACTATTCAAAAATTTATACGTTGATGTTTGTTTTGCGTCTTCATGCGTTATTTGTATATTTTTCTATGATGTATAAAATCACGTATGAATGTAAATGATGATTTTTAAAATAGTGAATTAGTGTATTTGAAGCATATTATTATTTTTCAACACAATGGACGGGAAAAAGTCACGAAAATCCGAAGGGGCCGCTACGTAAGACTTTTATCGTATAAGAAATACTCTTGGAATAATAGTTACCTACTAAGCTCAGATGAAAACAAATTATAAAATTATCTTTTCGTCAATGAAAAGTAATTTCTTCTTAAATAATTACTTTGTAAATGACAAAGTACCAAATGAAATATGCAGTTATTTTGCTACTTTGAAGAGCATTTTTTTAAAGCATTATATCAAGAATCGTTTATGTTTGTATACTTTAATTAAGTTTAATAGATGTTACAGTAGTCTACAACTGTAATCATGTAAAATGTATAGGTTTAAAAATGTAAGAGTGTGTTTGTAATAAGAGGTGTTTTTATGTGTGTTTAAGTATGTACCTATTTATAACTTTTCCAATATTTAACTAAGTTCAAGGCTGTGATGAGAACTCTCAATTTGAAAATTGAGTGTAAACAATGCTTTCCTTTACAAATAAAATGAAATTAATAATTTATTATCTTTGTTTACTTACTGTATTTATTTAGACTTAATTACAATAAAAAAAAAAACTAAAAATTTATCATTTAATAGTCAAAAAGTGCTATTCTGATTGACTGAGTGAAAGCAAAGTTTTAGATTTGCTTGGGTAGCAAGATGGCTAAGTATGTTATAAGGATGCTAGGCCCACCCTAGGATGCTAGGCCCACCCTAGGATGCTAGGCTAGCTATTTAGATCTAAGCACTTAAAACAAATATAGGACTCTCAAAGGACGGCCCCCTCTCCCCTAGAACTAGTTAAAAAAAAAATAATGACATATCATTTTGCTCGAATATTATGTTGTTTTATAATTGTGATGACAAAGACATGCTATAATAATTTCAGATGCCTTTGCAATATTTATACATTGGAATGAAACAAGTTTAACGGATTTAACACGCATATTCTATTTTATTCGCTGACGTTTTGGAGCCTTTACACATTCCATAATTATAGCAAGATTGAGCTGACACAAAAAGTGATGTAAGACTGTTACATCACTTTTTGTATCACTTAAGCATAAAACTATTGTCAGCTCAGTCCTGCTATGATTATGGAAACTGTAATGGCTCCGAAACGTCAGCCAATAAAATATGTGAGCTAAAACCTTAAATCCTTTAAAGTCGTTTCATTCCAAGAAGTGCTATTTTTAATTAGCCTTTCCATGAAAAATGCATCAGATGTGTTTTTATTGTTCGGATATGTTAATATCTAGTTCAGGGGATCCCAATCTTTTTCAACCTGAGGCGGCGCAGTTTAGTATTTTGTAACGGCGCCCTGCCCTAGCTAGGTACCTACACCTACCTACTACCATCGTTGTAAATTTAAAATCACGGTCGAAAAAGAGTGACATGACACTAAATGATTTACTAGGTAAGTAAATTATGTACTCAAATTGGTACCCGCGAATATTTGTGGTTTCGGATAATGATAGAACCCCTTTTTACTTTCTACGGTGCACCAGGGCGCCGCGACGCACACTTTGGGAACCCCTGATCTAGTTGTTCTGTAATGTGTTGCAGGAGGAAGCGTCGCTCGTCGATCCTGAAGAGCCAGCGCGCGCCGCGCACGCCCTTCTCGGAGGTGGAGCTGAACGTGGCCACGCCCCAAGACACCACCAAGAGCCGCCGCGTCAGCTTCTCGCGCCGCACCGGCGTCGCGTGAGTCACACCGCATTAACACTAGCTGCCCACCTCGGCTTCGCCGGATCCCTTTTATAGCCTACTAGCTTCTGCCCGCGATTTCGTCCGCGTGGAACTCCTCCTTTTTTGCAGTCGGTTAAAAAGTAGCCTATGTCCTTTCTCAGGCTCCAGACTTTCTTTGTACAAAATTTCATTTAAATCGGTTCAGTAGTTTTAGCGTAAAAGCGTAACAGACAGACAGACAGCCAGAGTTACTTTCGCATTTATAGGGATGCCACTCGGAAATAGTGTAGCTTTCCAACAGTGAAAGAATTTTTCAAATCGGTCCAGTCGTTTTGGAGCCTATTCAATCCAAACAATCACATATTTTTATTATATTAGTATAGATAGACTAACTCCTGCTTACGACATTCTCTGCGCACAATGAGCACTTAACCTGGGGTAAAACTTGTAATGCGCGGGGTAAAGGTAGTTGTTTCAAAATTACAAGTCTCATCACAGCGTAGCGCCAACAAGCGCGCATTTTCGTAGTTGGTAGGAGGGGTAAAATCAGTGACCCTAGTTAGGTCATAAGGGTAGCAGACCTAAAAAGGTTAGTTGTTCTAATCTATAAGCTATATTGTTATAAATTATCATCAAAATCCATTCAGTACTTTTTGTCTTAAAGAGGAACAAACATACATCTAGACAAACTTTCTTACAAACTTTGGCATTTAGAATATAAATAAATTAAAAACCCTCTAAAGAGAATAAAAATAATAATACAAAAATATTAAGTACCTTAGCAACTTGAGCATTAACATTTCCTTCTCCTAGTTGAGGTGTAATAATATTAAGAATTTAACCTACGTTCCCACGGGACGCTTTCTGTAAAGAAGTATTAATACTTAGGTAAGTACTAATATTAAGTTGTTATTTTTATTTAACATTGCTATTTGCAGGGAGTTTGAAATCAATGAAGCGACAACAGCCTGGAAGAATGTTTACGAGGAGCACAATAAATCATTGGAGTCATCGACCAACGAGTCGGATGTGAAGGACAAGAAACCAAAACACCAGATCAGCCACCTCGGCAGCCGAGTGGCCTTCGACCAGTTCCAGGACAACGAGGTGGAGCTCATCGACACCACCGGCCAGATCGGCATAGAGCTGGTCACCCTCGTGGACAACACTGAGTGCACCAGTGATGACAGAAACCTCTCCGTCCCCAGAAAAGACTTTGATCTCAGCTGCATGACTGACCGAATGACCAACAGACTGTTTGGTGATGACACCGGCCCTGTCATGAGAGAAGTGACCGACCAGTTAGACGTGAACTTCTCTGCGGTCGCCCCTATTGACGACCTGGACGAACTTCAGTTGGATTTGGACGCTCAGGACGGTTATAGAGGTCGGAGCACTACGGATTGCATAGAAGTCGATCTTAATTGCACCCATGTCACTATAAAAGCAGATGCGTCGGAGATTTCTGACATGTCCATTACGGACACTATACACAGTCCGCAAGTCGCGTCGAGGAGCGTCAGCAATGAAATTAAGAGACCAGTGGATGACTGGGTGGCGGATAAAGAGAATATCGTTGTTAACCCTTACATCGCTCCGCTGCCGGCGGAAAATTTCGCCGTCGACGACGAATGTGACCAGGTATTAGTGTTTGACGGGAAGAAATGTAAATTTCAATCGAATACAGACGATATATTGGACGATCCACCGGTACCTTCGAGTAGTAAGAGGAAAACTATTGTTTATAACGATGACGCTGGAAATATTTCGATGACGCAAGGTATACCAGCTCAAATTATTGTTCAATCGGAGTCTGAGCCACAGCTTGATAGAAGGAGAACTATTGTCTACGACAACTGTGCTGGTAACATTTCTATGACGCAGATGATTCCGACGAACATAATCAATCACCAGGATACGGCTGCCAAGCAAACGACTATATATTTCGATGATGCAGCTGATATCTCTATGACGCAAGCTATTCCCGTCAACATTGTGCCTGAAGTCGCAGAGAGAAGAAAAACTATAGTATATAATAACGATGACGGTGATATTTCCATGACGCAGGCGGTGCCTGTGAATATTTTATCAGAGAATTCGGTCCCAGATAAAAGAAAAACGATTCTATACGATAGTGACGTTGGTGACCTCTCCATGACGCAAGCTTTGCCAGTGAACATGCTATTGCCAAATACAAATGAGAAACGCAAAACTATTTTATACCAAAGCGACGGTAATATTTCCGTGACGCAAGCAGTGCCTTCGAATATTATAATATCGAAGGATGAAAAAAGAAAGACTATAGTTTTCGATGACGGTAATATTTCTGTGACGCAACCTGTGCCTGCTAATATACTGTCAAATGAGGATACCAATAGAAGAAAGACAATTGTTTATGAAGACGAAGATGGAGATATGTCAGCGACTCAAGCAATACCAGCAAATATAATAGTGGCCAAAGACCAATCTGATATTGAAGCAAATGTTTGTGAAAGTGCCAATATTGAAGTATGTGATAATATAGTTGAAAAACAGGAGAAAAGAAAAACTATTCTTTATGAAAACGACTGCGGTGATATATCTACGACGCAAGTTGTTCCGAGTGACATTCTGTCGACGAGCGCGGTTCGTAAGCAGAAAACCGTCGTTTATCACGACGATACTGGGAACTTATCTATCACTCAATCGCTGCCAGCTAATATCATAATGCTTACTGTCGAGAAAAGAAAGACGATTGTGTACGACAATGATGAAGGAGATGTCTCTATTACTGAAGCCATTCCTTCAAATGTTATTGAAGTGAAGGAAGCGAAAAGTGAAGCAGAAAGTGTTATTGAAGCCAACACTGCACCAGAACTTGTGACTAGCATACAAAATATGGAACTGACTGATGATCATACGGAAGCTAAAGATGATAGAGGGAATTTCGAAAATGCTAATAATTTAAGAAATGATTTTAATAATGAAGTTACTGATATGTCTGCCACGGAAGCGATAAAAATGGATGTAGATAAGGACATTCCAAATTATTCTACAAAGAAAAGTATGATAGACGATGCATACAATATGTCTATCACCAAACCGATACCGGCGCGGCTGCTCTCCATAGAAACAGATATTTTGGATAAAGATATAAAATATAATGAGAATTTGCATAAATCATTTCAGAAATCGATACATGAAGATATATTAGTATACGGCGCTGCAGTGGAACCTTTGAAAATACAAACGAAGTTGGAACAAAGTGATTTAAAAACGAGTCCTATTAGAAGCGCTTCTAGCGTGATTGGAAGTGATGATAAGCCCAATGACGCTACTGAAAATCAAATCATCGCTGATCCAATGGAAACTACCAACGCGGTAGACGAAGAAAACAATGTAAAAGATGAAAAAGCTGTTTCGGAAACGGAATCAGACAACACAGAGGATGACGCTAAAAGCATACTCTCTGGTCCCCACTCGCCAACCGATGACGATGATCTAGTCAACGCGGGGACGCGAATGCGCGATGACGTCATCCAGAAGCAATCTGTCCTTGATGACTTGTTGGACATGTCCAACGCGTCGATGGAAGGCGGGTTGGAGGATAAGAACTTTATGATCAGAGTCGTCTCGGAGTCCTCCGAGGAGACTGTCGCGAAAAATGAAAAACCAGACAGTACATCTTCAGAGACAAGTTATTTAGTGATTAAGGATAGTAACGAAAGTGCCGACAAAACTAAATTGGTTAAAAGTTTAATTTTAGATCAAAATCCTTTAGCTATTGAGTACCACGAAGAAGATACGGTCAGTGAGTTACAGCAGAAGCTGGGATCCATAAGGAGTCAATTGATCGATGAAGTCAATAATGATCTATCGAGGACACTGAATAAATCGGAGACGAAATATTTAGATAACACAAAAGGCAATAAGAGTAATGCTAACGATACTAAAGCTATATTGGAAATGATTTCTGATTTTACCGAAACGCTTCCGTTAAAAGAAGAGGAGACTGAAGATATTAATATTAAGCAAGAGAAAACAGATGTAAGAGACGCGCGGCGCAGTTTAGTTGGTAACAGAAAGTCTATAGTGAGAAGTAGGGAGGATCTTCTAAACGATATGTCGATGGCGCAAGCGATACTCAAATCTCGCCTCGATATCGATGAAAGTATCGATGAAACTATAGAAAGAGAACCGACACCCGAGAAGAAATCAGTAAGAATGAGTAATGAAGTCGTGAAAACTCTACACTTCGACGAAGATGAGTCGGTTTGTGAAATGAGCTTGAACTCACAAGTTAGCGCCACGCCGCTGAAGAAAACAGCTTTCGGAGAGACCACGTATATGAAGGAAGTGAAGAGCAAAGTCATACCGAGTTACTTGAAGGACGTCTCCGATGACCTCAAATCATTGATGACTGATTTAGTCAAGCCCGTCATGGACGAGCCGTTCAACACGCGACAGAATAAGGCTGTGAAAACTTCATCGACATGCAGCACCCAGGTCCAAGCGAACCTAGTGACGTCCAGCCAGATCGATATCGATGATGAATCGATAGTTTCCAATGAAACGTTGAACGAGAGACAGTCGTTAGCTAACGAGATCGCTGATATAGCAAATAAGTCGATAACGCACAGCCTGCAGAAGGGTGTAAGGCCGATATCGGAATATCCATCTCAAATCGAGGTTAAGGATGTCCGAAAGAGCCAAAGATCCGAATCGGGTCGCGTGCTGGTCTTCGATCACAATAACCCGTTGAATAATGTATTACTAGCTCCAATGGATTACTCAGAAGCACATCAATACAACCCGATTCCTTCAACTGAAACTATTTGCGGGTCGGACACCAGCAGGAACCAATCCGCGCAGATTTCTCTAAGTGATAAACCGAGTTCGATGGAAGCTCAAGTCACTAAAGGCAATATAGAGGGCTGCATGCTCGTGCTGCAGTCGGGCGACGATTCTCCGCATAGAATGGATACGCAAAGCGTTCTGTCTAATGTCAGCAAGCCGATGTCGATCGATCGGTGTGTAGACGCGAAACCGCAAGTGCAGAGCCAAGAGGTGAACACGTTGATTGCTATGAGGGATAAGGAACTCCTAGAGAGTAGCTCGTCGTTGACGATAGTAGACGACGCGCGTTCCGAACACAAGTTTGATGGGTTGGATGACAAATCTCCCCTTAAAGTTATTTTTAAGATCGAAAAGGGTTCGGACAAGTTGGACTTCGATATGACATCCAACGACGGAGACCTAGAGTCTCAGGCCTCTAAAGCCAAGAAGCGGTTCTACAGTCCCGCTAAACGAGACCCGAAGAATACAACCGACCAAATCACCCCGAAACCGCTGACGAAAATGCAAAAGATTTCAAACAGTCCAAAAGTTAATGCTATACAGAAATCACACAAAATGGACACCGACACGGAATCGAATTTAGAGTCCGACATGGATATCTGCGAAAGCATAGTCAAGGAGAGAAAATATCGCAAATCGAAAGAGAAATCTGGTGTTAACATAACGGTTCAACAACTGATGGCTGAGTACAACGTCGACACGGAGATCGACCAGAGAGAGTTGAACCGACAGATACTGGCGGCGCTGAACAAGGAGTCGGAGTCGACGATGGAGAACGCCACGGACGGCAACACGGACCTGGAGGAGGACTCGGAGGGCCCGGGCGGCGCCAGCGCCGGCTCCCGCGCCAGCGCCGGCTCTCGCGCCGGCCACTGGCAGCCGGAGCTCGTCAACGACATGAGCTCCAAGAACTTGATCGCGGAGTGCGACTCCAGCGTGAACGTGGTGGCGCAGATCGACATGCTGCCTTTTATGGGGTATGTATATGTTACCAAGTAAATTATTTGAGTTTTTGGCCTTTTGTATTTATGTAATTTATTTGTTGTTTCGATCAGCACCGGCGACTGCGAGTGGGAGTCGCGCGGCGCGGACTGCTGGTCGTTCCGGCTGCTGCGCGGGCGGCTGCGGCTGGCGGTGCGGCTGCAGCACACGCTGCACAACGCGCCGCGCACGCGCGTGCGCGCCGACACGCCCGTGCGCTGCGCCGCGCTCGAGGTGCCGCCCGCGCACCACAGTGAGTACACACACACACACACACACACACACACGCTGCACAACGCGCCGCGCACGCGCGTGCGCGCCGACACGCCCGTGCGCTGCGCCGCGCTCGAGGTGCCGCCCGCGCACCACAGTGAGTACACACACACGCACACACACGCTGCACAACGCGCCGCGCACCCGCGTGCGCGCCGACACGCCCGTGCGCTGCGCCGCGCTCGAGGTGCCGCCCGCGCACCACAGTGAGTACACACACACGCACACACACACGCTGCACAACGCGCCGCGCACGCGCGTGCGCGCCGACACGCCCGTGCGCTGCGCCGCGCTCGAGGTGCCGCCCGCGCACCACAGTGAGTACACACACACACACACACACACACACACACACACACACACACACACACGCTGCACAACGCGCCGCCCGCGCACCACAGTGAGTACACACACACGGAGTACCTAATATACATATTATGCATAGTCACACAGGTAGACGTGGGTACACACAAACGTACACATACATAGGTGTACACATATAGAGAAATAATCATACACAGACGTGTACACACAGACATACAGAGATATACAAATCACTGACGTACAGAGAGAGACCAGTATGTGTGTGTGGTGTAGTGGAGCGTCGATTATCCGAACTATTTGGGCTACTTGGATGTTTGGAAAACCGGTATGGAGCCGGTCAAGTATTACGTTATCAAATTTATTCCCTACAAATATTTTTGTGACAACTATGGAAAGGACTTGCAAATTAACCTGACCTTATTATAGTTTAGGACGGTGACATTGGGATTTTTTATATAGATGTGTAAGAAAACTACCTACAAATAATATTAATCGCATTTCTGTACATGTAGGTGTGTGTAAAATTATGTGCATTAACTGAGAAACTGAGAATGTTTTTAACTGTAATTTTGGGTAGCTTAGTTTATGTTTTTAGTTTTTTTTTTTGCTTGTATTAGATAACCCCTTTTTACTCGATTGCAAGTTAACTAAATTTGTACCATAGGCGAAGACTTGTTAATGGCTTATTTTGTGCTATTTCTTTGCAATCATATATGTAAACATTTAGCTGTAAGTCTTCCTAATAAAATAAAATAAAATTAAGAAATAACATGGACATTAACCCAACAGAAAAGGACAACCCGATCGCGTCGCTGTGCGTGCGCTTCGCGGCGGAGGCGATGCGGTGCCTGTGCGCCGGCGTGGGGTGTGGTGCGAGTGCGCGCGCGGGCGACGTGCCGGGGCTGGTGCGGCGCTGCGCGGGCGTGGCGCGCGTGGCGCTGCGCTGGGGCCGCGCCATGCACGCCGCGCGCGCGCACCTCGCCTACACGCTCACACACGACGGACTGCTCTCGCTCAAGGTCAGTGGACGCCAAGCAACGCGCTTGCCCAAGACTTTTTCCACTGTTCACAATATAATATGTTTTATATGTAATTTTTAAGAAATTATAAGATGTCATGGGGTTTTTTTTTCTAATTAGAATATTTAATTTAAAGAGTATTGCCCGTTGACTGGCAGATAATGTCCTATGGTATTGAGTTTGCCTTTTGCTGGTACACTACTTTAAGTTGTGAAATTACTAATTATTAATATTATAAATGCGAAAGTAACTCTGTCTGTCTGTTACGCTTTCACGCTAAAACTACTGGACCGATTTAAATGAAATTTGGTACAAAGAAAGTCTGGAGCCTGAGAAAGGACATAGGCTACTTTTTAACCGACTGCAAAAAAGGAGGAGTTCCACGCTGACGAAGTCGCGGGCAGAAGCTAGTTAAGTATAAACAAGTAATTTGTACATAAGTCTTAACATAGGGGCATGCACGGATAGAGTACGTGAGGTACTTCTCCCGTGAGAAATCACCTGTCACGGTCATACTTATCTAACAGTGACAGGTGACAGAGAAACATAGACCCATAGAGATATTAGACTAGAGAAGGTGAGCCAGCCAGAAACGCGTTATAATGGTAGAAAGAGAAAGAGCATTGGAATAGTGGTCGCGTCCTTGTCTGATGACGCAAGCGCAGTAAACGATTCGATTTTGATTAGAATTAATATATATCGAGATCAACAAATAGAAATAATATTACCGGTAGTTTGGAAAATTAACACACAATGTTTTTATCCACTTACTTGTGAAAGCTACGACCTTCGTTCAGGAAAGTCGATTCCTTTTTGCACAAAATGCACGCAATTAAGCTCCATCATGTCTCATCATTTCATCATCTGGTTACCATAATAATTTATACTTTACACACGAATACTAAATAAACATAAGTGAGAAATTTGATTGCGACGTCAACGGTACCATAGCAACGGACGGCGCGCAGCATGTTGCCATTGCGCATGCGGCAAGACAAGGACAGTGCCTCTATTTAGAGTTTCTGTCTCTCTTTACCGTGATACGCTTCCACTTATAGACAGTCCTATGGCTCACCTTCTCTAGTCTAATATCTCTATGCATAGACCTCACGATATCTGTAATCTGTATTCCAGGTGGCGAACATACCTCTGCGCTCTGTGTGGGAGGTGACCCTCCGCATAGAGATGATGGCGAGCGACGCGCACCAGCCGCCGTGGCCGCGCGCCGGCGACGTGACCGTCACGCGCGTGCTCAGCGACGTGACCGTCACGCCGCACGAGATAGCGCGCGTCACGCGGCACGTCGCCGCGGACTGGGGACACGCGCCGAGGACGCTGTGGTGAGTCGCTGTTGACAGACACGCGTGACCTCGATGACGTCACGATGTAAGGTCAAGACACCGGTTAGAGAGAATTAAATGAAATTAAATCAGTTATTAGTCATTATAGACCTTAAAAAAAGTAATATTTAGTACACGTTATATGAATCTGCTAGAGCTATGGTGACCAATGTTGCTGAGAAACCCTTTAAAAAAATCAGCGGGTAGTAATTATTACAAAACTCATTTTGAACTTACATACAGGAAGGGCTAGACCAATTACTAAAATAGGTACATTTAGAAGCATTTTTAATTTTTGGATATTTTTAATTTTATTCAACAACTAAATTTTTTAAAAATAATCATAATACTTGGTACAAAGTTTGCTGGGTCAGCTAACGGCAATTTAAGCTAGTCTAATTATATATTTTTGTTTCAGGAAAATATTCAAATATTTGAAGAGAAAGACGCGCGACGACGACCTGCTGCTCGGCATCTGAGCCGATAACATTTTCAAAATCATTTGTAAATAGATAAAATAAGTATTCTTAAATACTCTCCAACTGTACTCGGTGTTATGTACAATTCATAATTATATTTTCATACTGTCTGTAGATCCTTTAGGTCCATTATAGACGAGTGTCAATCGATAATAGCGAACGTAACAAACGAATGCGAAATTATAGGTATTTAGGTCTGTTTTCCTTATGACCTAACTAGGATAGCTTATTTTACCCCTCCTCCCAACGACGAACTCGCGCGCTTGTCGACGCTACGCTGTGCTCAGACTTGTCACTTTGAAATTCGGCGTTCGAGACAACAACCAGCTGATTTTTACCTCGCAAAATACAAGTTTTACCCCCACGGGGGTGATTACCCCCAGGTTGAGAACCTAGAACGTAGGCTAACGAAATGTCACATGGGGGGCTAGACAAGTGCCCAACGTTCAACGTTAACGTTAAACGTTAGGACCAAAATTTATGGGATTTGACATCCGCGAACGACTGTCACGTACGTCACAAATGTCAAATCCCATACATTTTGGTGCATCGTTTAACGTTAACGTTGAACGTTGGGCACTTGTCTAGCCCTCCTGGCCGATTCTCGTTCGTATATGTCGATCGCATACGATTTTGCAGTCGTTTATTTCGTTCGCTATTATCGATTGTCTCTCCGTCTAGGAGCGCAACTTCATCTTTATCAAGGCTGTTATATCATTCATTAAATTTTACACCCCTTTTTCATCCCCTTCGGGGTAGAATTTCGGAAAATTCTTTCTTTTCGGACGTCACGTCTTACATAAAACGCACTCGATAAAGGATTATATATATTATGTATAATCCTTGATCGAGTGCTATCTTATTAGCTGAAATCTGTTTTAGTGTAGGTGGGTTTTGCTGGAATCCGATGGTGTGCATAACTCAAATCTTCCGGTTTTTGAGTTAGATCCCTTTAGATCTAGGTGTGCGATATATAAAATAAGATAAGTAAATTTAGTGCAGTTACCAACAAATCTTCCATAAACGGCCAGTTCAAATGACTTATTAATTGATTCCGATCGTGGCACATGTCTTCTGCACTCAATTAAATTAAGACTGAATTAATTAAACTAAATTAATTTAGAATAAATAAGATGACATTAAAATAATTGTTGATTTTTTTTTACCGGCAAATCCAATTAAGTGAACAATAAGTAACTTGTATTTATAGCAGATTAAAAGGTAATCATTTCCGATGCCTCCGCGGTTATTACACATTGGAATGAAACAACTATAACGGATTTACCCCGCGTATTTTATTTTTCCCGTATTCGCAGCGCGACTGAGCTGACAATGACTAGCGTCATACTATCGTGATACGAATATGGCAACTGTGAAGCTTTAAAAATGTCAGCAAATAAAATGCGCCAGTTAAATACGGTATAATTGTTTCATTGTAAGATTAAAACGTATTTCAGTTTTTATGTATTTAGCAAATATCCAGTTCTGTTTATTTATTATTTGAAGTTAAAATAACGTTTTATCTTCAAGTAAGTTTTAAATAGATTTTCGAGCATTCTTTTATATTGCGAAATAGGCTCTAATTTAACTAAAAACTTCAATAAAGTATACAATTACTAAAAAGCTACATCGTGTAAAAATATTTTTGTATTGTGTCGATTGTCTCACAGATTATACTTCTAAGTGTTTACTTGTTTAAGATTTTGATAAAGGAAATATATTGTGTCGATTTTATTTGATTGTTTTAATTTGCGACCGCGTGTTGTGTAGCGGAGCCACTGAGAACGAAACCGTAGGTTGCGGGTTCGAATTCTGCTAGAGGCAGATGTTATTGTGACGAGCATGGCCATTTGAAACTAATAATTAATCTATACTAATATTATAAAGAGGAAAGATTTGTATTTTTGTGTGTGTGTATGTTTGTAATGAATAGGCTCAAAAACTACTTTAATAATTCTTTCACTGTTGGGAAGCTACGTTCACCCTGAGTAACATAGGCTATAAAATATTTTGAAAAAAAAAATAGGGATCCGTGCGAAGCCGGGGCGAACCGCTAGTAGGATATATAGTATTCATTGTTAACAAGTTGTTTAACTCGATAATTAAAAAATGATTAATTAGTAATTATTTGTACAAAAAGCAGTTTTCTCTGCATTCGCTGATTTGTGGCCCGCCGTTGATTGGTCATCCGCCTTTGGTCTAAATATATAACAGCCAATCAGAGATCAGCGTCAGTGTTGCCATTCGCAACTTAAGTGTACCATTACATATAAAAATAATGACATATTTCATGGATAAATAACGTATGTTCTATAAAAATAAAACTAAATTTTGACAAAATAAGCCATGTAGATTTCCGTCTCTAACAACAAAACAAACTTTATTAAAATTCCAGTACATATTTCATTATTTTTTCGTCACCACTCTAATTTTAATAAATTAAAATGACTTTATTGGGTGCTATTTTAAAAAAAGTGCAGTCCCATGAGTCCATGAAGCAGTACCCGTCGCCGCCGCCGGAGTGGCAGGAGATCCTGGCGCCCAGGAAGGAAAAGAGAAGACTTGTCAACAGAGTGAGTACCGTCTCTTAGAGCTTATACAACTGGAGAAGCTTTTGACACTATCTTCTTCTTCTTCTTCTCTTACATATAAAAATGAATCGCAAAATGTGTTGGTAAGCGCATAACTCGACAACGCCTGGACCAATTTGGCCAATTTTTTTTTTAAATGTACGTTGAAGTCCGAGGATGGTTCTTACGGCGAGAAATAATCGAATAATTGCCGGGAAAACCCTAAAAACAGCCCTTTTCTTTTCCTATACAAACGTTGTCTAACTAAAGTTACCTAATTTGAATTTCGAACGGGCAGGATGACGTCTGCCGGGACCGCTAGTTTCTCATACAAATTTTTTAGCCACTTTTAACGGGGGACGAGGTAGGAACACATACAAAAAACTGCACACTGATAAAAATAAAATATTCTCATCGTTACACACGCACACTAATAGAAACTGTAAACACTGGGCGGAATTTATTCACACTAGCAAAAACATTATAAACGATAGGTCCGTACACAAGTTTTACATGTGTGTGCAACCGATTTGAACCGATTACATAGTGCTTGATTAAGTGGCTGTCGATACATCCTTACTAATATTATAAATGCGATAGTAACTCTGTCTGTCTGTCTGTCTGTCTGTTACGCTTTCACGCTAAAACTACTGGACCGATTTAAATGAAATTTGGTACAAAGAAAGTCTGGAGACTACGAAAGGACATAGGCTACTTTTTAACCGACTGCAAAAAAGGAGGAGTTTCACGCGGACGAAGTCGCGGGCAGAAGCTAGTTTGTCTATATTTGACACAAAGAGGGGAACGTCCGTCGAAGGCCTCTCCAGTTGTATATGCTCTAAGTACCGTCTAGATAAGAGGTCTCGAACTGGTATAGTCTTATAGTGAAATAAGGTATAACTAACGTGACCATTTATTTTATGATGCAAAAGGGGACATTGGTTTAATTAATAGGTAGTACGGTCGAAAGTGATCAATTTCCGTTTTTTAACTGTTTCATGAAAATCGGTTCAAACGTTTAATAGTTATTGGGGGTGAATATGGGGATGGAAAACCAAATGTCTACAAATATACCCGAGTGGGGTATCAAATAAAAGAGGATGTTACATACGCATTGCAAAATTGAATGTACTTAGCTGAAATTTTCGTGCGGTTTTTAAACACCGTCTTTGGGAAAAATTGTTGCGTAAAATTATTCTGTTTTCGGAAAACGCGACAATTTTGTGTCCGGAGAGTATTCCCGGGAAAAACGTGATTACATGGATTTAACCCGTTCGCGTTATGTAGGTAGATTACTAAATAATCTTCTTCTATATAAAAATAAGTCGGGTTTTCCTTCCTGACGCTATAACTCCAGAACGCAAGAACCGATTTCGCTAATTTTGGTCTTGAATTATTCGTGGAAGTCCAGGGAAGGTTTGTAGGTAGAGAAAATTTTAAAAACATCTTGAAAAAGTGTAAAATCAACATCTTTCTATACTCCTATATACAAAGTGATTGACGGTAAGTGGCAGAAGACTGACAGATCTTTGACGAAACAATCCGACGGGCAGGACGACGTCTGCCGGGGCCGCTAGTTGTATATATATATTTGTAGATATTTGGTTTTTCACCCCCCGTTCTACTTCTTAATTGGATTTTGTTTTGGAATGACGTCACACAACATTGTGATCCGAACTGAACGAAATTTCAGCTCAATCGGTTAAAGATAATATCTGCTTCAAAATTTCACTCGCACAGTACTTTAGCACTTTACTTTTCTGTATTTTAGCGTTAGACTATAGTTAGATCAGTCGTGCTACGATTATGGAAATAGTAAAGAATCCGTAACATCACAATCAGCAACTAAAATAAAATTAGGCATCAGAAATTAATAATTTAGCAGCTGGGTGCAGTCCGCGCGGTGGTCGACTCGCACCCGCCGCGGCTGGAGGCGCCGCGCGCGAGCTGGCGGCTGCGCCAGTGCTCCCGCGACCTCGCCGCCGTGCACGCCGAGAACGTGCGTCTGCTGATGGCGATCAGGCGACTGCACTTCATGAGGGTATCATACTTATTACTTAACTAGCTGTGCCCGCGACTTCGTCCGCGTAGAACTCCTCCTTTTTTGCAGTCGGTTAAAAAGTAGCCTATGTCCTTTCTCAGGTTCCAGACTTTCTTTGTACCAAATTTAATTTAAATCGGTCCAGTAGTTTTAGCGTGAAAGCGTAACAGACACAGACAGACAGACAGAGTTACTTTCGCATTTATAATATTAGTAGGGATTACTACAATACAAGATCCCGGTAGGAACGACCTTCACCGAGCTGGTTAATTGATGAACAATTTAATATACCTACTAGAGGTTCACTCCGGCTTCCGCACGGATCCCTATTTTTTGCGAAATACATATTATATTATTATAGCCCATGTCACTCAGGGTGACCGTAGCTTCCCAACAGAGAATGAATTTTTAAAATCGGTCCAGCCGTTTTGGAGCCTATGGAATCCAAACAAACAAACCTTTCCTTTTTATAATATTAGTATAGATAGAGATTAAATTAATTACATTGATAAATAAATTTTAAATGGGTTGCCTAAAATTCAGTTCCACGTTTGCGTTGTCACACGGTAACAGGATGCAATTTCGGTAGTAAATGTCGCCAGGCATTATGGAACAATATGGAAGGAGTCAATTATTTAAAACCCCAGGGCTGTTGTAGGGAAAAACATAATTAATTGTCATTATTTTCACCTTGGTATTTATTTAAAAATAACACTTATATACAATGTCTCAATGACCCAAAATTAATACATTTTCAAAATAATGTTTTTCTTGTCATTTTATTTTTCACGGTAATGGCAGTTTTTCAATTTATACGCCATCTAGTGTTGAGTAGCGACAATTCACAGGTCAAAGAAAAGAAAGAGAAGGCAATATATATTTTTGAAAGCGTTTGTATTGCTATCTCTTTCTAATTTTACCGCCATCTATTGAATTTTCAATAAACTAATAGTTTTGCTATTGCACGCTAGATGTCACTTTGAAGTAACAGTTAGATAAGAGATAGCAATATATTGCTATCTCTTTCTAATTTATGAAATGAATGTTGCTGCTATTGCACACTAGATGTCGCTACTTTGAAAAGTAGTACAAAGCCACTCCAATAGATAGCGCTTGTAAAGTACAGTAAACAGGGATAGCAATATATTGCTATCTCTTTCTAATTTATGAAATGAATGTTGCTGCTATTGCACACTAGATGTCGCTACTTTGAAAAGTAGTACAAAGTTACTTCAATAGATGGCGCTTGTAAGTTACAGTTAAGACATATTGCTATCTCTTTTTAAATTATGAAATGAGTGGTACTGCTATTGTACGCTAGATGTCGCCATTTTAAAAAGTAGTTCAACGTCATTTTTAACCCCCGACGCAAAAACGACGGGGTGTTATAAGTTTGACGTGTCTGTCTGTCTGTCTGTCTGTCTGTCTGTCTGTCTGTGTGTGTGTGTGTGTCTGTCTGTCTGTCTGTCTGTCTGTGTGTGTGTGTGTGTCTGTCTGTGGCATCATAGCTCCCTAACGCATGAACCGATTTTGATTCTGTTTTTTTTGTTTGAAAGGTGACTATGCCGGGAGTGTTCTTAGCTATGTTTTAAAAAAATCGGATGAGTAGTTTAATAATTAAGGAGGTTCAAAGAGGGGATGGAAAAATAAATGTCTACAAATATACTCGAGTGGGGTATCCAATGAAAGAGGGTGACGAGCACATTACAAAATTGAAATCATAATGAAAATCGGTTGAGTCGTTCAAAAAATATTGGGACTGAAAGTGGGGATGGAAAACCAAATGTCTACAAATATACCCGAGTGGGGTATCAAATGAAAGAGAATCGCGTGTACATTACAAAATTGAAATCATAATGAAAATCGATAAGTAGTTCAAAAATTATGGGGAAGCCCAATGTCGACTAATATACCCGAGTGGGGTATCAAATGTAAGAGGATAACATGTACATTACGAAATTCCATGTGAAATGGAAATTAGTTAAAAATAATAATATGTAGTAGGTACCTATGTAGTTACCTACTTACAAAAAGTATGAAATAAAAAAATAAATTAAAAATTTAATAAACCCCCGACATAAAAACTAAAAGGCCCTCTAAAAAGTATAACAATAATAAAATCTTAATATTAGTTACCTAAGTATTAATATTTCTACAAAGAAAACGTCATGTCGGGGGGACCGCTTCTCATTTAGGGGTAGTACTACTTACTTAATATTTACAATCTACCTAAACCTACGGTCCCCCCGACATGACGTTTTCTTTGTAGAAATATTAATACTTAGGTAACTAATATTAAGATTTTATTATTGTTATACTTTTTAGAGGGCCTTTTTATAAACTAAATTGAAAACGTAAATTGAGGAACGTCATATCGGGGGGACCACTTCTCATTTACGTGTACCTACTTACTTAATACCTACAATCTACCTAAACCTACGGTCCCCCCGACATGACGTTTTCTTTGTAGAAATATTAATACTTAGGTAACTGTTCTAATATTAAGATTTTATTATTGTTATACTTTTTAGAGGGTCTTTTAGTTTTTATGTCGGGGGTTTGTAGGTACCTAGTACATATTATTATTTTTAACTAATTTCCATTTAACATGGAATTTTATAATGTACATGTTATCCTCTTACATTTGATACCCCACTCGGGTATATTTGTAGACATTTGGTTTTCCATTCCCACTTTCACTCCCAATATTTTTTGAACGACTCAACCGATTTTCATTATAATTTCTTTTTTGTACTGTACACGTGATCCTCTTTCATTTGATACCCCACTCGAGTATATTTGTAGACATTTATTTTTCCATCCCCTCTTTGAACCTCCTTAATTATTAAACTACTCATCCGATTTTTTTAAAACATAGCTAAGAACACTCCCGGCATAGTCACCTTTCAAACAAAAAAAACAGAATCAAAATCGGTTCATGCGTTAGGGAGCTATGATGCCACAGACAGACACACACACACACACAGACAGACAGACAGACAGACAGACAGACAGACACGTCAAACTTATAACACCCCGTCGTTTTTGCGTCGGGGGTTAAAAATAGCTATTTAAATGCCGGTTGGTGGATTACACGTCAATCATGGCGTATTGTTTTTTTTTCAAAGGGAAGATGGGATAAGGAACCGTTATTTGAGTAGGTTAAATTATAAAACAAATCTCTCATTATTTTTATTTATTAAATAAAAAATAATTACAACATAATAACATATATCTGGTCGAAAATTGTCACAAAAAAGTTTTTTTTTTTAAACTAATACTTAGAAAAGTAATCATTCTTATTTCAAATTAGTGATTTGGCGTAAATATATTTTTTTCTTATAAAAACTGTGTTTTTGATTTATTTAAAGTCATTAAAGTAAAAAAAAACAACATTTGGTGCTGAAGTTTTTCAAAAACTACAGTTACCCAAATTACAATCAAGATTATTGAGATACAAAAATAAAAAAAAAATACAAATATTCATTTTAGAAATATATAATATTATTAAATCGATCGAATTTCGATAATCGCTAGTTAAAAATCAGTTTCTTAAAAACGTAATTGTACTAAAAACAATAATAAATATTACAAATAGAAACAAAAATTTCCTTGAAATATTTACAAAATTATTTTCATTACACTTGTGTTTTTAATGAAAATTAAATTATCTATTTTGATAAAAAAAAATCAGTCTCTGTTTATACCTATAGTGCATCTGTTAAAATTATGAAAAAATATTGAACACATATTTTTTCTTTTTTAAATAAACAAAAATAGCAAAGATTGCAAGTGGGGGGCTGGTGACGTCATATTATTGTATAAACTATACCATAACGTGACGTCACGAACCACTCCCGAACTTTAACTGTCATTTTTGGTTTATTTTATAAAAGTAAAAATGTGTCCAAATTTTTTTTAATCTACTTTATGCTACACTAGCTTCTGCCCGCGACTTCGTTCGCGAAGTCCTTTTTTGCAGTCGGTTAAAAAGTAGCCTACGTCCTTTCTCAAGCTCCAGACTTTCTTTGTCCCAAAATTCATTTGAATCGGCTAGTAGTTTTAGCGTGAAAGCGTAACAGATAGACAGAGTTACTTTCTCATTTATAATATTAGTAGGGATATGTCCATTTTTTTTAATCTACTCGATAGAGAAAAAACAGCAGTCCTCATGTTTGCAATTTAATTCTCTTTTAGGAGTAGATAATAACAAAGTTTCCAGGCTACTAACGGAGGAAGATTTTTTTTTAATATTAGCATCTCTTATTTCTTTAAACAAATCATTCACTTCTCTTTCTCGCGTTTTCTCTATTCTCATATTTTCCATACTTTTATGTATGTTATTTACTTTTGTATGTATTTTTGCTTTTTTGTTCGGTGTTCCAGACTCTGTGTTTGTTAGTTTGCGTTTTCTGCCTTTTGACGTTTTCCTGTCGTCCATTTTGTTGTATCTAGAATTTGAAAATTATTGGTAACTAGCTGTGCCCGCGACTTCGTCCCCGTGGAATAGTAATTGTTCTTAAGGCTTCATATTTTCCCCGTTTTTTACACATTTTCCACTGTTTCTTCGCTCCTATTGGTCGCAGCGTGATGTTATATAGCCTAAAGCCTTCCTCGATAAATGGTCTATCCAACAGAAAAAGATTTTTTGAATTCGAACCAGTAGTTCCTGAGATTAAAAAGAAGAAACAGTGGAAAATGTGTGAAAAACGGGGAAAATATGAAGCCTTATGAAGAATTACTATTCCAAGGGGACGAAGTCGCGGGCACAGCTAGTATTTAATATAGTCTATGACACTCGGGAATACTGAACCTTCCCAACAGTGAAAGAATTTTTCAAATCGGTCCAGTCGTTTTGGAGCCTATTCAATCCGAACAAACAAACCTTTATTATATCTTCTTTATAATATACTAGCTTCTGCCCGCGACTTCGTCCGCGTGGAACTCCTCCTTTTTTGAAGTCGGTTAAAAAGTAGTCTATGTTCTTTCTCAGGCTCCAGACCTTCTTTGTACCAAATTTCATTTAAATCGGTACAGTAGTTTTAGCGTGAAAGCGTAACAGACAGACAGACAGAGTTACTTTCGCATTTATAATATTAGTTAGATAGTTAGATATAAAAATGAATCGCAAAATGTGTTGGTAAGCGCATAACTCGACAACGCCTGGACCAATTTGGCCAATTTTTTTTTTAAATGTTCGTTGAAGTCCAAGGATGGTTCTTACGGCGAGAAAATATCGAATAATTGCCGGGAAAACCCTAAAAACAGCCCTTTTCTCTTCCCATACACACGTTGTCTAACTAAAGTTACCTAATTTGAATTTCGAACGGGCAGGATGACGTCTGCCGGACCGCTATTAAGTATAAATATATGTAGATTACTTACTGTTCATTATTATTAATTTTCTGTGTTTCTTCATTATAATGAATCTCTTTCTGTCTGTCTGTCTTCGGACGACATATCGGAGTACCAGTCACATTATCTGTCTGTCCAAATTTCTTGTGCTTGTAGCTCTAAAAACAAGTATGATTAGCTATCGAGTAAATAATTAGTAAGTAATGTATCTAATATATAAAAAAAAGATCTTTGGAAGATAACAACAGGTTTAACTTGAAAGTTTTACAGTCACCATATTCATTATTCCAATAGAGAAAGCATCAGAAATTATTAGGTATCAATACTCACATTAACAAGTCTATCCTCAGCATCAAAGTTATTGTATTTTGACACAGTATTAACAGTCCTTGACAGGTCCCCATTGTCATATTTATTGTTTTTCAACTTAGATTGTTTTTCTGTTAGAGATGAGGTGCGTCCAGAGATATTTTTTGTTTTTTTACCTGTAAATTAAAAAAATATCTGTAGTAAAATATCATAAAATTAAATTATTATTCAATTATTTTGGGGAGAAAGTTGATGAGCTAAATCAGTGACGATGCATAGTAGGGGCAAAGTTTAATAATAAAAATATTCAATACTTACTATACACTACACCCCTACTAATATTATAAATGCAAAAGTAACTCTGTCTGTCTGTGTGTCTGTTACGCTTTTATGCTAAAACTACTGGACAAATTTAAATGTAATTAGGTACAAAAAAAGTCTGGAGCCTGAGAAAGGACATAAGCTACTTTTAACCAACTGAAAAAAAGGAGGAGTTCCATGTGGACGAAGTCGCAGGCAGACAGCTAGTATTATATAATACTAGCGGCCCACCCCGGATCCACATGGATCACTGTTATTTTTTCAAAATTTTCTATAGCCTATGTCACTTGGGAATAGAGTCGCTTCCCAACAGTGAAAGAATTTTTCAAATTGGTCCAGTCGTTTTGGAGCCTATTTGCAAGCCTAGAATCTAGATGCAAACAAACTTTTCCTCTTTATTATATTAAGAAGTATAGATACCTATATATTTAATGTAATCTACTAATAATAATATTATAAAGAGGAAAGGTTTGTTTGTTTGTTTGGATTAAATTGGCTCCAAAACAGCTGGACCGATTTTAAAAATTCTTTTACTGTTGGGAAGCTACATTCACCCTGAGTGACATAAGCTATATAATATTTTGGAAAAAAAATAGGGATCCGTGCGAAGCCGGGGCGAACCGCTAGTGTAATAAATAAATAATATGGCGGTAAAATTTTCTGACTGATTGATATAAATTAGCGGAGTTCAAGTTAAATATAAAAAAAGTAAGAAACTGTTAAACTCATCTGATAATTGCCGGAGTTCTAGTATAATAAAAAACTCACCGGAATTCAACGCATTTTGAAAATATTTCGAATACGATAAGTTGAGTTTCTGCAAATCAGCACTTAATTCCTTTTCAGCAATGTTTAACTCCATCTGCGTTAATATCGACTGTGATCTCGAGAACGCCATTAATGCCTCCAGTTTGTCTCTTTTCAGTTTTATCAGCATTAATTTTGATTCAAACTCCGTGTGAAGTGAAATATCACTGTAACTCAAATTACGCTGCATTAATTTCATTATATTTCTATCTATTCCTTTTATAGTATCTCTTTTGTCTCTCAACATTGTGTTGTTCTTTGTTGTAAAAAAATTAAAAACCGATTTCTTAAATTTCTTATGACAAGATATAGAAATATTTAGAAGAATAATGTTTGGAGAAACGGGTAGTCAAGATTTCATAATTTTTGAAGACTTTGAACTTTGAAGTTTAAAACTTTTAAATATCCACAGACTACATCGTCCGTTCAGAAACCTACAATTATAGAACAATTCAAATATTTTAAAATGATAATAACAAAGCGTATTTTCAAAAAATAATGTGACGCCATTACTTATAGTAATTAAAATAATACTAACATTATTTTATTGTTTTATATAGTAATTAAATGAAATAATAATAATGTTATGTTTTAGTTTTAGCGACTGGCAACTTTTGACTTTGAGTTTAGCGACTCGAATTTCTAGGAATTGGCAACACTGCGCGGGCGGCATTGAATTATCTCGAGAATCTGTACTATTCTGTACCTTGTTTTGTTGATGTTTTGTTGTGATTAGTTATAAGTAGGTATATTATGTTTATACTCTTAAATTTATGGACTTACGGTCATTCTTGTCCTGATTTACTCTTGCAAAAAATATTGTATTGTAACTCTTTGTAACCGCGTAGGAATCAGGAACTATTGCATAAGTAGGTAAGTATTAAATATTATTCTTTTTGTATTGTAATTTGACATGAAAAAGAAAATACTCTAGGTACCTACCTACCTATAGCATATTTCGGTTCTCCAATTACCTATTTACCGAATATTTAATTTTCTTTCATTTATTTGTATTGTATAGGTACCTACGTATTCAATTTAGTTATTTGACATCTGGAGACCTTTTACATCTTCAGTTTTTTTTGTACCTATTTATTTAGGTTTAGGTTTAAAGATCATTTATTCTCATGAAGAATTTTACAATTCACTTATGATGAGAACTTAAAACTATAATTATAATAAAGAACGGGCGTTAAGAAAAATAAAAATAGTATTTAGAGGGTAGTTGGGTACAAATACTCGGACAAGTGCGCTGCATGCGATACGCTTACATTGTAAACAAGATGAGTTACAGAGATACTCGGCCTGGAAGTGGCTTAGCGTAGTTGTACATTTACCTACTTACTTATATTAAATTTAAATGTTTTTTTTTTTTTATCATGTTATGTTTATGTATTATTACTTATGTGTATTATTTAATCAATTTATTTAAACAGGCATTATGTTTTGTTTGTTATCTGTAAAGACCATACAGCTAAGAACATTAGGTGTAGGTATACTTATTGTATTCTTAGTTGTATATATTGCTGACGTGTTGTATAAGCCGTTTTTTAAATAGATGTAATGATTTACAGTGTTTTATACATTTTGGTAGCTTGTTATAAAGCTGAGCCCCTTCATATAACAGGCATCTTCTGCCATAATTGGTGCGTGATGACCGTAATATTATGTCGTTTGCATTTCTAAGACGAATTTTTTGTTTTGTTTTCTTTTTTATGAAATTGATTTGGGTATGTATCTTTTTATTTAATATTTTACGAACTAAAATACAGGTCCTGTATATATATAACTGTTTTATATTAAGCAACTTGGATTCTTTATATATTATTCTCGAAGGTGTTAGATAGTTGTACTGAAATAGTGTTTTAATTAATTTGTTTTGACTGATTTGTTAACCCCCGACGCAAAAACGACGGGGTGTTATAAGTTTGACGTGTCTGTGTGTGTGTGTGTGTATGTGTGTGTGTGTGTGTGTGTGTGTGTGTCTGTCTGTGGCATCATAGCTCCCAAACGCATGAACCGATTTTGATTCTGTTTTTTTTGTTTAAGAGGTGAATATGTCGGGAGTGTTCTTAGCTATGTTTGATGAAAATCGGATAGGTAGTTTAATACCTAGAGGGGGGTAAAAGAGGGGATGCAAAAATAAATGTCTACAAATATACTCGAGTGGGGTATCCAATGAAAGAGGGTGACGAGTACATTACAAAATTGAAATCATAATGAAAATCGGTTGAGTCGTTCAAAAAATATTGGGAGTGAAAGTGGGGATGGAAAACCAAATGTCTACAAATATATCCGAGTGGGGTATCAAATGAAAGAGGATCGCGTTTACATTACAAAATTGAAATCATAATCAAAATCGGTTAAGTAGTTCAAAAATTATGGGGAGTAATAGTGTAAATGGTAAGCCCAATGTCGACAAATATACCCGAGTGGGGTATCAAATGGAAGAGGATAACATGTACATTACGAAATTCCATGTGAAATGGAAATTAGTTAAAAATAATAATATGTAGTAGGTACCTACGTACCTACATACAAAAAGTATGAAATAAAAAAATAAATTAAAAATTTAACAAACCCCCGACATAAAAACTAAAAGGCCCTCTAAAAAGTGTAACAATAATAAAATCTTAATATTAGTTACCTAAGTATTAATATTTCTACAAAGAAAACGTCATGTCGGGGGGACCGCTTTTCATTTAGGTGTACCTACTTACCTAATATTTACAATCTACCTAAACCTACGGTCCCCCCGACATGACGTTTTCTTTGTAGAAATATTAATACTTAGGTAGGTAACTAATATTAAGATTTTATTATTGTTACACTTTTTAGAGGGCCTTTTAGTTTTTATGTCGGGGGTTTGTTAAATTTTTTATAGACTTAAGATTACTTTTAGCAGCTGTTCCCCAAACTTCAATCAGGTAGTCTAAATGAGGCTTGACCAACGCGTTATAAATAGTATACCTAACCTGTTGTGGGAAAAATCTAGCATTACTTCGCAGTGCTCCTGTTACTGACGATATTTTAGTTTTAATTTTTTCGATATGTGGCTTCCAATTTAGGTTTTTATCTAAAATTAAACCAAGGTATTTTTCTTTAACTACATTTTTGATTATTTGACTGTCTATTTTTAAAGGTTCGTAATCAGTGATTTTCTTGTTTTTTGCGTGAAAAATTACGTAGTTAGTTTTATCAGTGTTAATTGTAAGTAGGTTGTTGCGAAACCAGTCGTTAAGAAGATTAAGGTCATTTTGTGCTTCTTGTATGACATTAGTAATGGAATCACCAAAGTAAAATAAACTTGTGTCATCGTATTATTTTGTGTATCTAAGTAGACATATTATAAGTAAGGTAGGTACGTACAATGACGAGAAATGGTAAGAATACCTACTTGTATGTACCTACTTATTTAAAAAAAATGAAAGCTCATTGAGTTTCTTGCCGTTTCTTCTCAAGTGAGATTTATTTGTAAAAGGTGGTACTTAGGTACCTACTTCTGACCTTTATAAGAGATTGTAAGAGAACCTAATTTGAGTTATTTTGTATACTAATGGTACTTATTGAACCAAAAATATATTGATCGAATTTCGATTGATAAATCGTAGTATCCTTACTAATCCTTACTATCCTTACTAATATTATAAATGCGATAGTAACTCTGTCTGTCTGTCTGTCTGTCTGTTACGCTTTCACGCTAAAACTACTGGACCGATTTAAATGAAATTTGGTACAAAGAAAGTCTGGAGCCTGAGAAAGGACATAGGCTACTTTTTAACCGACTGCAAAAAAGGAGGAGTTCCACGCGGACGAAGTCGCGGGCAGAAGCTAGTATTGAATAAATATACTTTTGATTGTGCCAGGGCTACGTGGAGTCGCGCTGGGAGGGCGGGCGGCCGCCTGGCGCGCCGCAGTACTACGCGCGCCGCGTCGCGTTCGCGCGCCGCGTGCAGCGAGACAACCACCAGCTGCACCGCCTCATCACCACCACTGTTAGTGCACACATGCATAAGGGGTTATTCAAGTATTACGTAACGTAATTTGGGGGGAGGGGGTTGTTATAAAACGTTGCGATGGGGAGGAGGGATAAAAATATTTAAAAAAACATCAAGTAGGTAATACTTGATGGCCTCATAGGTAAGTGATTCGTAATATATGAACTCTTCCTTTTTGCAGTCGGTTAAAAAGTAGCCTATGTCCTTTCTCAGGCTCCGGACTATCTTTGTACCAAATTTCATTTATATCGGTCCAGTAGTTTTAGCGTGAAAGCGTAACAGACGGACAGTCAAGAGTTACTTTCGCATTTATAATGTTAGTTAGGATTCTATTTTGTTATGAATAAATTTCAGGACTGCTCATTACACTTGGCACTCATTTAGATCTTATTTCTTTTACAACACAATGGCCCAGGCATATATTATATGGAAATTCGCTTTCATTGCACATGTTTTTGATGAGATATAATTATCATGGCTCACTGTAGGGCCCCATCGTGACCCGCGCGTCCGAGCACGCGCGCGAGTGGCGGCGCGCTCGTGCGAGCGCTGCGCCCGCGCCGCGCGCCAGCCTCGAGCTCGACGCGTTCCGCCCGCCAGAGGGCGTCACACGACCCAGGTCACTAACTGATACATCCCCACAAATTAATGAATATTGATATTAGTAGTACATCTTGGAATGAATCAACTGTTAACGGATTTAACTCGCGTATTTTTATTTTATTTTATTAGCTGACGTTTCGGATTCTTTACAGTTTCCATAATCTTAGCACGACTGAGCTGACAATATTCTAACGCTAAAGTGATTTATACAGTTATGCAAACTACCTTATATTTAAATTTCAAATTTTGAAAAAACTACCCTATTCTGAATTATGAAATACTAATGTTACATTTTACGCGTAAATGCGCGATTATGGAAACTGTAAAGAATCCAAAACGTCAGCAAATAAAATGAAATAAAAATACGCGAGTTAAATCCGTTAATAGTTGCTTCATTCCAATGTGTAATAACCGCGAAGGCATCAGAAATTAGTAGTACATTTTATAAACTGGGCAAGTGTGAGTCGGACTCGCAATATTAGTACAGGTTCCGTGGAGTATTTTTTTTTTTGATTACTATCAAGCTAATTTTCCGTGAGTAGCTTCATTTTGATAAGACGCCCAACAATTTCCTGTGCGAAAATTTTTGATTGTGGTAGCTAACAGAGGTAGCAATAATAAAATATGTCGATTTGATGATTCTTCAATATTTATTACTAACTGAATTGTTTTTATTAAATCTTAAGATAATTATCTAAATTATTTGAAAAAATATTTGTCCTACAAAATCTATGGTTTCATCAAAGAGTCCTCCCTCTTCAACATGTGTTGATAACGACATCACCAAAAATGATTACTAACCAGCTGATTTTTTTTTTATTACTTAGTTAATATTTATATAATGTAACGGTCATATTGTCCTACAAATTCCGTGGTATGTTATCCCGGTCCTACGCTCAGAAATTGTTAATACCATAAGACCATTTTTCTCATTACTAACTGTAGGACAAAAATATTACATAATAGGTTAGGGTCTTCAGTGCCCAAATAAAACAATGTCCTACAAAAAAACAGGTATGTATCACTAGTCCGACAAGAATTGTCATTTTTTTGTTTTCCTATTTCTAACATAACATAACACATAACAGCCGGTGGAATTTTAAACTCGTTGTGTCTTGTACAAAAAAGGACGCTAACCACAGACTAAAAATTATAGATAAGTACAAAACAATGCAAATTTGGGGAGACAGATTAAATATATATAAATTTACAAATAAATAGGTAATAATCGGTTGGCAACAATAACAAAATTATGATCAATTCTATGCACGCAGTCGCCCATCTGTTTATGATTCAAGTAATTAGTTGTAGAATTGGATTTACTACAAGGATATAGATAGTTAATTATGAAAAATTTTGTGATGAAACAATTATAATGGAATAAACCCGCGTATTTTATTGTATTAGCTGACTTTTAGAAAACTTTACAGTTCCCTTATTCGTAGCCAACTGAGCAGACGAAAATCTAACACTAAAGTGATTTGACATTATGCAAAGTACGTTATTTTACAAATTGCAAAATGTAACTCCTACCCTGTTGTTGTTTGTGTCTGTTTCATCTCGTCGTCTGTATGGCATCATAAATTATAATGAAGAGTTGTTTTCAAAATTTTAATTAAGTTACTAAATATGTTTAGTCAAAATAAAATGGCTACAGATACAGATAATCCTTATAAATCAAATTTTTATAGTAATACTGTGTACAATACCCGTATACCGACACTATACTGCACTTATCTTGGGAATTATTGCACGTTATTTTATTATTTCATCACAAATGATGACGTACACATATAAAACAAAGAAAAACAAAAGAACTTATAGAAATAAACAACAAAACACAGTAAAAACGACTATTATTTAGTTAGTGTATAGGGGTGTAAGCCCATGATTTTTCAAATCAGCCATTTTTTAGGGGTGTAAGAGTCATATATATTCAATTTTCCGGGGCGTAACGCAAAGCTATTTTTGTTACTATACACTTTTCTTAGATTTTTATTATTTAATAAGTTGCATCACCGAATTTTAAGTGGACTTTGTCTTGGCTTCGTTAATTTATTTATAAAAACAAAAAAGATATGAATTTTATTGTAAAAAAAAAAAGTTTTTTTGCTCTCCTGTAAAGTCGTATTTTGGTGGTTACGACCTTTGAGCCCAGAGGTATCGATATAAGCTGTTTATTGTTGAGTGAAATCTACCAAAAAGTCAACATTTTTTTTTCTCACGCTTGAGAAATAAATTGATTTTTAATTTCATGACTTTCCAATATATATTCAATTGGAGCACCGCAACAGCGTACCACGCTATTTTTACATCAAGGATCTGTACTACTACTTTTGACCGTAGGACCGGGACAACGTACCACGGAATTTGTAGGACAATATGACCGTTACAATATATAAATATTAACTAAGTAAAAAAAAAAAAATCAGCTGGTTAGTAATCATTTTTGGTGATGTCGTTATCAACACATGTTGAAGAGGGAGGACTCTTTGATAAAACCATAGATTTTGTAGGACAAATATTTTTTCAAATAATTTAGATAATTATCTTAAGATTTAATGAAAAACAATCCAGTTAGTAATTAATATTTGAGAATCATCAAATCCACATATTTTATTATTGCTACCTCTGTTAGCTACCAATATCGAGAATTTTCGCACAGGAAATTGTTTAGCGTCTCATCAAAACGATGCTATTCACAAAGATTCAGCTTGATAGTAATTATTTTTACATCAATGATCTGTACTACTACTTTTAAGCGTAGGAACCGGGATAACATACCACGAAATTTGTAGGACAATATGACCGTTAAATTATATATATATATTAACTAAGTAATAAAAAAAAATCAGCTGGTTAGTAATCATTTTTGGTGATGTCGTTATCAACACATGTTGAAGAGGGAGGACTCTTTGATGAAACCATAGATTTTGTAGGACAAATATTTTTTCAAATAATTTAGATAATTATCTTAAGATTTAATAAAAACAATTCAGTTAGTAATAAATATTGAAGAATCATCAAATCGACATATTTTATTATTGCTACCTCTGTTAGCTACCACAATCAAAAATTTTCGCACAGGAAATTGTTGGGCGTCTTATCAAAATGAAGCTACTCACGGAAAATTAGCTTGATAGTAATCAAAAAAAAAAATACTCCACGGAACCTGTACTATATGCTATGCAAAGCTGCAACAACTCTTCGCGATAGCTTGTCTAGTCGCCTCGTCAAATTTTCCAAAATCCCAGCCCTCCCTTTCATTTATCTTCTTATTAGTATAATATATTGTTAATGCATGGATGTGATAAATAAATAAAATAAATGAATAAATAAATATCTTTAGACAATTCACACCAATTATCTAGTCCCATTTTAAGCAAAGCTTGTGTTATGGGTACTAGACAACGGATAAATATACATAAATACATATAAGACATCCAAGACTCAGGTACAGATGCCAGTGCTCATCACATTGACATCTGCCCCTAGCGGGATTCGAACCCGCAACCTCCGGTTTCGTAGTAAGGGCCTCTGACCACTAGACCAACAGGCCGTGATATGTTTGTGCTTTAATAAACGCCAACACTGGTTGTGTTGGTTGCAGAGCGTACATAGCGCTGCGCGTGCGCGGCGGCGCGGCGCTCGGCGCGCTGCGCGTGGAACTGTTCGCGGAGGCGTGTCCACGCACGTGCGCGCTGTTCCGCGAGCTCGCCGCCGCCGCGCACCCGCACGAGCACACGCACGCGCACGCGCACGCGCACGCGCACGCGCACGCACACGCGCACGCACACGCGCACGAGCAGCCGCAGTCACAGGCGGCAACGCACTCCTACCGCGGGACTGTGTTCTTCACGTTAGTACCTATTTATTTATTTCTAAAGCGCACTTAATGCCACACGGCATTCCCTACCAGTCAACCGTTGAAGTATACAGGGAGCACGCGTAGGCGCAAATGAATTATATACATAATCTATACTAATATTATAAAAAAGAAAGGTTTGTTTGTTTGTTTGGATTGAATAGGCTTCTAAACGGCTGGACCGATTTGAAAAAATCTTTCACTGATGGGAAGCTACACTATTCCTGAGTGACATCTATAAGTACTAATATTATAAAGAGGAATACTTTGATTGGTTGTAATGAATATGCTCAAAAACTACTGGAAGCTACGTTCACCCTAAGTAACGTTAGGCTTTAATATTTTGCAAAAAAATTAGGGATCCGTGCGAAGCCGGGGCGAACTGCTATCTTTATATATAAAAATGAATCGCAAAATGTGTTGGTAAGCGCATAACTCGACAACGCCTGGACCAATTTGGCTATTTTTTTTTTAAATGTTTGTTGAAGTGCAAGGATGGTTCTTACGGCGAGAAAAAAAACGAATTATTGCCGGGAAAACCCTAAAAACAGCCCTTTTCTTTTCCCATATAAACGTTGTCTAACTAAAGTTACCTAATATGAATTTCGAACGGGCAGGATGACGTCTGCCGGGACCGCTAGTAGGCTATAAAAAAGGGGATCCGTGCGAAGCCGGGTCGGACCGCTAGTGTGACTATAAGTTGTTATCTCTCGCAGGAAGGTGCCCCACCTGTACTGGAGCGGCGGTGACGTCACGCACCGCGGCGGGTTCGGCTGCTACGCGCCGCGCGGCCGCCGCACGCCCATCCCCGCCGAGAACTACCACTACCCGCACTCTGTACCAGGTAATTGATTGAAAAGACGTTGCTAGCATTTTGTTAAGGAGTGGGGGCAGGCGTAAACAAATCTATATATATAAAAGAAAGTTGTGTTAGTTACCCCGTTTATAACTCGAGAACGGCTGAACTTATTTGGCTGAAAATTGGCGGGGAGGTAGCTTAGAGTCAGGAAAAGGACATAGGATACTTTTTATCCCGATCCAGTAAAAAAAAATATTTAGCTCATTTGTTAAAAATAGTATAACAAAACGCAACAATGACAGCTGTCAAATCGATTGATTAACGCCGCTACATTGCTTCTTTGCCGGGCGGGACGAAGTCTGCCGGGACCGCTAGTTAAGAATATATCTAAGGTAGTTTTCGACACTCGCAAGGAAATCAAAACCTACAGGGACCTTCTAGAAGGGCCGCTGGCCCCCCTCTGCCCGTACCTCGCTCCGCCCTTTTATTGGATTACGCTTATTGCCTCAGTCACACTATGCTCCTCGCGCCGTCGATTTTGCCGTCTCAGGCCACACTATACTCACGTAATTCGTCGCGACGTTTCGTTCGTCTTTGACTTGCAGCATGAGCGACATGACGAGTGGGGTGGCCACACGCATGCCCTGCATACAAGACTTCCCTCGCTAATCAGTAATCAGATTTATTCTGTCTGTCTGTTTGTCTGTCTATCTGTCTGTATTATAGTTAAATCCGTTAATAGTTGTTTCATTCCAATGTGTAATAACCGAGAAGACATCAGAAATTAATAATATATATATATATATATATATATATAAAAATGAACCCCTATTTCTCTTGGTCACGCTATAACTCGCGAACGGTTTTACCGGTGAGAAAGTATAAAAAAAACGAGGATCCGTGCGAAGCCGGGGCAAACCGCGTGTATATATATATATAATTGTGCGTCAGGTCTGTTGTCGATGCGCGTGTCGGCGGACGACGAGGTGTGCGGCTCGTTCAACATCACCTTCAAGCCGCTGCCGCAGTTCGACCTCAAGAACGTCGTCTTCGGCAGAGTGAGCAATCATTTATTCATTCACTAGCTTCTGCCTGCGGCTTCGTCCGCGTGGAATAGTTATTTTCCCCGTTTTTTACACATTTTGCACTGTTTCTTCGCTCCTGTTGGTCGCAGCGTGATGTTATATAGCCTAAAGCCTTCTTCGATAAATGGTCTATACAACAAAAAAAGATTTTTTCCAATCGAACCAGTAGTTCCTGAGATTAGCGCGTTCAAACAAACAAACAAACTCTTCAGCTTTATAATATTAATATAGATAATATTATCTAGTATAGATTATTATTTGACGGCCTGTTGGTCTAGTGGTCAGAGGCCCTGACTACGAAACCGGAGGTTGCGGGTTCGAATCCCGCTAGGGGCAGATGTCAATGTGATGAGCACTGGCATCTGTAACTGAATCTTGGATGTCTTATATGTATTTATGTATATTTATCCGTTGTCTAGTACCCATAACACAAGCAAAGCTTTGCTTAAAATGGGACTAGATAATTGGTGTGAATTGTCCAAAGATATTTATTATTATTATTATACATTGATACGCGCCCTAGACTCCTCGCGCACCGTGCACTGATGCTATTGAATGACATTCTGGACATAAACACTCGATTGGTCATTTTTTAACCCCCGACGTAAAAACGACGGGGTGTTGTAAGTTTGACGTGTCTGTCTGTGTGTGTGTCTGACTGTAGCATCATAGCTCCCTAACGCATGAACCGGTTTCGATTCTCTTTTTTTTGTTTAAAAGGTGACTATATGTTTGAGAAAACGTCATGTCGGGGGACCATAGGTTTAGGTAGATTGTATATATAAAGTAGATACCTACACCTAAATGAGAAGCGGTCCCCCGATGTTACGTTTTCTTTGAAGAAATATTAATACTTAGGTAACTAATAGGTATTAGTTGGAATAAAACAACTGTTAACGGATTTAACTCGCGTATTTTTATTTTATTTTATTAGCTGACGTTTCGGATTCTTTACAGTTTCCATAATCGTAGCACGACTGAGCTGACAATAGTCTAACGCTAAAGTCGGTAATAGGTATTAGGCTTTTATTATTGTTATACTTTTTAGAGGGTTTTTTAGAATAGAATAGAATTTATTTTATTGATTAACTGTGTACAGATATCACATAATATTATAGTTTCAACAGCCCATATATTTATACTTCTGAGTCAAGTTTTCTAGCTACTGCTAGTCTGTACCTACTTAGAGACGATTGTCACACCGAGCTCTGTTATTTAAGAGGATTGTGAACCTGTTAATTTTCATACAAAAGGCGATAACGTTTTACACCCAGTAAATATAGTTAGATTTTTATAATTTTTGGATATGTTGTAGATATAATGAGAAACTACGTCTGTACGTTTTGATTTTTAAGAAATATTGCTTACGCTAGATCTAAATACAGATTTTTAGATCTATATATAGATTTTTAGATGCTAATAAATTTTAGCGTAAGCAATATTTCTTAAAAATCAAAACGTACAGACGTAGTTTCTCATTATATCTACAACATATCCAAAAATTATAAAAATCTAACTATATTTACTGGGTGTAAAACGTTATCGCCTTTTGTATGAAAATTAACAGGTTCACAATCCTCTTAAGTAGCTCGTAATAATAATATACTCGTACTGTACCCTGGCTCAAAAATCATGAAATTCGTGTGACGTACTTTATTGATGGCCCCTAGTCTAGGGTTGCCAACTTCTATTAGAAGAAATAAAGTATATCTGGTATCGAAGGAGGTAAATAAAGAGTACAGACTTATAAAAAAGAGTATTTTTTATTTTGCAATTTTAAAAACGTAATTTTTTTTACTTCTTGCGGTATCTAATAGTTTGTCCTGTTTTTAACCCCCGATGAAAAAACGACGGGGTGTTATAAGTTTGACGTGTCTGTCTGTCTGTCTGTCTGTGTGTGTGTGTGTCTATCTGTGGCATCATAGCTCCCTAACGCATGTACCGATTTTGATTCTGTTTTTTTTTTGTTTTTAAAGCAATTATATGAATCTAAGCATCCTAAATCTAAGTTTGAATAAATCAAGCGCTCATTTTTTATTAAATTGAATGATGTTTTTTTCTGATAAAGGATTTTCATAATATTGCATGACTGGCATTAGTATTACAGTAAAAATTTATCAAAAAAGAGTATTTTAGCATACTCTATTAGTGTTCTAGATTATAGAGTACACCTACATGATAAAGAGTACAATACTCTATTTTAGAGTACGGTTGGCAACCCTACCCTAGTCTGAAACAATAAAATCTATTTGCAGGTGCTTTTTCCGTGTCGTACTTACGACAGTATCAGTGCGCTCGGCGCCGCGCTGAGCTCGCAGCCCGTCGTCGAGATACAGCACGTCAGGCTGGTCGAGTGATACACAACACAGCACATAGCGCCCCGCACATGCCCACACTCGCATTGGCTGTCACGAGCCGTGTTGACGTGAGAGCAAATGCGGAGCTTGCTACTGCGCCATAGGTTTTAAATACTGCCACTGGCACACGGCTCGTGGCAGCCAATGCGAGTGTGGGCATGTGCGGCGGGGTTAAGAATGTATTTATATCGATTATATATTTCGCACACCTAGATCTAAAGGGAGCTAACTCAAAAATCTGAAGATTTTAATTAAACACACGCTTAAAAAAAGGATCTGATTCCTTACAACAATTTCGCCTTTCCCGAAAAAAATACTTTTTTTGAGTTAGCTCCCTTTAGATCTAGGGGTGCGATTTGTTTGTAATGTACCTGTTTATATCCTTGCGCTGTTTTTGAAATTATATTTGTATTGTCTATTGCTTTCAGTTGTTCCGTTTAAGTTTTGTAAACTTTTAGCAGTGTCCAGAACTTAGGGGGTGTATAGATAATTATGTGATAAGGAAGGATTTCCAGAATTCTACCCCTAAGCAGGTGAAAAAGGGGTACAAAATTTTTATGAGACAACGTGACTCTTTGGTACTATTTAAAATTTAGCACAAACATTATTTAATAAAATTGATGGAAGATAAATAATAATATAAGGTCAATTTACAAAAAAAAATAAGTAAACGATATCGCGGGAAAAAGCTAGTTACAAATAATAACGAAATGGAAAACACTACTACTAGCCACTGTTTGGATTCCGTTCTGTCCGAATCTTGAATAAGACTGTCTCGAATTGTGAATCTGTTTATTTCTCAAAGTATCTTAGCTTGGGCACTTTTCTAGGTCTCTCGTCTTTTTCGTTTTTTTTTATCTTAACTAGCTAGCTATAGGTACCGTGTTCTATTTGTGTTTAAATACATACTTCATTATTTATGTATACGTACTTAAGTGTTCCTATTTTCTGTTTTTCTAATTTCATTTTTCTATTTTTATGCGATTAAATTTGTTAGGGAGTGAGGAAATAATAAACTTTAATAAACAAAATAAAAAATAAGTCTAAACAACATATTACATAACTAAGTAATAACTAAAATAAACAATGAACAAATAAATGGATTAGGTAAATAATAGATTAGATTAGATTTGATTCATTTATTTCTCACACATTATAATTACATAGTTTTATGTCACATTATATGCCATCATAGTGATAAATTAGCTGCACATATTTAGTAATAATTGAGGTTTTTAATTCCTATCCATATTGAAAGAAACATTTAGCATCTTATGAAGTCAGTCTAATTTCGTTCAACTATTGCTACGTATATTTTAAACTAGCGACCCGCCCCGGCTTCACACGGCTATAAACCTTCCTCCTGATTCTCTATCCGTTGCGTAGTTTTAAAGATTTAAGAGGACTGTGAACCTGTTGATTTTCATACAAAAGGCGATAACGTTTTACACCCAGTAAATATAGTTAGATTTTTATAATTTTTGGATATGTTGTAGATATAATGAGAAACTACGTCTGTACGTTTTGATTTTTAAGAAATATTGCTTACGCTAAAATTTATTAGCATCTAAAAATCTATTTACAGATTTATAATCATAAAAATCTATATTATTTAAGCAATATTTCTTAAAAATCAAAACGTACAGACGTAGTTTCTCATTATATCTACAACATATCCAAAAATTATAAAAATCTAACTATATTTACTGGGTGTAAAACGTTATCGCCTTTTGTATGAAAATCAACAGGTTCACAGTCCTCTTAAGCGTACTTACATAGAGATATAGAGACAGAAAAATCTGTCTGATCTTACGAGTATACTCGACTATTACGAGTGTACGCGTTACGTACTCGCGAATACTTTACGTGCTGGGTGCTTTTATAATAATTACGAGTGTATCTCCTGTAGGCGGTTGCGCCAAAGACTTTATAGAAATTAAGTGTATTATAAGTGCTTTTTCGATAGTGTATATATAGCCTTAAGGATTGTAAAAAACTGTAAGTAATAATATTGTAAATTCTCTTTCTCTTTGTACATATTAACTCTATTAGTGTATAGGCATGGCCTATCATATTTTGACAAACATATTGTAAATACATAGACTAACATGACTTCCAACCTAGGCCTGGAGGGTATAATCATCAGAGATCGCAATAGGTAGTGCCTATTTACCTAAACTTGGCGGGAGGAGGTGACTAAGAGTGGTTACAACCACCAAAAATATTATTTATTTTTATCGAACGCGGGATTTCCCGGGATTTATAAGAAATAGTTATGATGTGAATTAATACTTTGTAAATCTGTACCATTAGTTCAATACATTACAAATGAAATCTGAAAGATACATTCATGATAACATAATTTAAAATAAATCAATGTAACAAGATTTACAAGTAAAATAAAACGTATTAATCCTTTTGAGGAATATAGAAAATGTTTATATTCCTATGCCTGACGGACCACTCGTATGAGTCACCTTTTGAGTTCTCAACGTAAGTTTCGGCATTAAACAATTACATTTCATTAACCATTACACCCTGAGTGTGAATCTATATCGATTATGTATTCTTATAAATCCCGGGAAATCCCGCGTTCAATAAAAATAAATAATATTTTTGGTGGTTGTAACCACTCTTAGTCATCTCCTCCCGCCAAGTTTAGGTAAATAGGCACTACCTATTGCGATCTCTGATAATCAGGCTTCTAGCCGAGAGGTACCCCCAAGCCGCCGACGGAATACAGGAGTATATAAATAGCTCCGACAACGACTCTTCCGCCCCGTTGCCCAATGCCAATGGTTTACTATGTCAGAGATCAGTTTGCCAAAGACCATCAACTTGATGTTTTCCTCGTGCATGGCCAACTTTAGTCTAAATTACAAATTGTAAAACTGACAAACATGACCTCCAACATAGGCCTGGAGGGCATACTTCGGTTCTTGGCCGAAAGATACCCCCAAGCCGCCGACGGACTGAACGAGTTTATCAATAGCTCGGATAATGACTCATCCACCTCGCTTCCCCCATCCGCGTCAAGCCCGCGTGGGAACCCGGGCAAGATAGCGCTCGCGATCCCCGAATCGCTACTACTCTCCCGACAGCGACAGATATAACCTGTCCCTCTCTGTCCCTCATACTTCAGCCACTCACCCGTCAAACCAGGAGGCCCCACGCCCGAAAAGAAAGGCCTCACCCTCAGCATCGGCGAGTTAGGGACGATAATAATAGCAACGATTCACTCAGACAGCAAAAGTGATTTCACCATAGTCATTTCAAAAAATAAGGTCCGCAAATCCAAAAAAAATCAGAGACGCTGAATCTGGGAAACAACTTGAACCAATCCCATCATCAAACCCGACTGCCTCAACACCAGCCCACGTCCCCTCCCCGCTCCCCGTAAACCCCAGGTGTCTCAGCCAGCGCCGGCGCCTATCATCAGATCCTCCCCGGCCTCCCCCTCTCCCTCTCCTATTCCTCCCGTGGAGGCAATGGACATCCCACCGCCCACGAAGACAAAAATTCCCCCCCCCATCATTATTCATGACAAATCCGCATGGAGTGCCATCAACTCGGCCATGTCTTTAAAAGGCCTCTCCTTCCTCTCGGCCCGCAACATCCTCATGGGAATCAGCGAGCAGGTCCAGTCACCAAATGACCACCGAGCACTCACCCGACTCCTGACCTAGAGGAAGGTAGGATACCACTCCGACGCACTCAAGGACGAAAAGCAGCTCCGAGTGGTCATTCGGGGCCTCCCAAAAGAGCTATCGGAATCAGACATTCTTGAAGACCTCAAACTTCAGAACCTGCCTATCCGGGAGGTCCACCGGATGTCCAACCAAAGGACAAACTGCGCACGCCCCTGCGCCCGCGCCTACGCCCTCACCAACGCCGGTCGAAAATCTCCCTCACCGGAGGGAGGACGCGTACATAGAGGGTACTCCATACGAGCTGGCTCAAGCAATGGAACAGGAGGAAGAGATCCAGCAGGACCGGGTAGAGGAGGCAAAGCTGGACTGGGGAGAGGTTGAGGAGTACAGTCACCATCAGATATATCAGAACGGGCGAGGTACTCAAATACATCTGAACAACATTAAATTTCAATAAATTCGTTACGGCAAATAAGCTAATAATATCTGAACGTCCAATTCGTCACAAATATAAGAGCAGCAATTTTTCAATATAATCTGGACACATAACAACGCAAAAATATCTAAACAGTACAAGTGTTCATAAATATCTGAACACTTAAGGAAAATATACCTTAAGTCACTGACATATAGTTTACATTCTATTGTGCAGATGTAGTGAATATTCTGTCTCGTGGTATCATTACTAGGCTCTAATCAAACGCATATACCTATTATAAATTTCAAACAATCTAAATAATACTGTCTTGGCTTAATGCGTAAGATATCGCTTAGTAAACCGAGCGTCATGGATCGAATCCGACTGGTCCACATGCATTTTATTTTTATTAACGGATGGGAAATATGACATAATATATTATTCTTTTTTTTAATTTCTATAATAAATTAGGTTACCTGCTATATTAAAATTTTATTTGTCGCAAGTTTTTTAAGATTTTTTATTTTTTATTTCTTTATTTATTATAGTCTTTAATACGGTGGCAGGACATTCGGAGATCGGACATACGTAGAATCGAAACTCGTATTAGTATTTGCAGTTCGTTTATTACCCACGGACTTTTACAATTGATGAAGTTGTTGCGTACCTAATTAAACGACAAAGTATGTAATTAATTAAGCTCCATCATGTCTCATCATTTCATCATCTGGTTACCATAATAATTTATACTTTACACAAAACGCAGCTTACATAGACTAAATAAACTATAACTAGAATATACACAATTTAACTAAGGTTAGTCTTGGAAGTGTCTCACCGACGTCTTCAATACAAAATAAGATCTGAATAAAAATACAAAAGGAATAAAATTAAAAAAAAACACAAATTCTCCCTGGTCTCGAACTTAAACCAGCCGCGTTCTATGACCGCGCATCCGACGTATAAACCATGAGGCTAAGCAATCAATTATCAGGTTGACGAAAATTGATTACCAATGTTGACAACGACTTGTCAACGACCATAATATTCTTTCATAATTAAATAGGATACGAACTAAACAGTGACAGTTGAAGTTTGGCAACAGAAAACAATAGTAAGTATGACAACGTCGCAATTCACGTTTGCTTTGCTTACCTAGTAATGATACCATGAGACAGAATATTCACTACATCTGCACAATAGAATGTAAACTATATGTCAGTGACTTAAGGTATATTTTCCTTAAGTGTTCAGATATTTATGAACACTTGTACTGTTTAGATATTTTTGCGTTGTTATGTGTCCAGATTATATTGAAAAATTGCTGCTCTTATATTTGTGACGAATTGGACGTTCAGATATTATTAGCTTATTTGCCGTAACGAATTTATTGAAATTTAATGTTGTTCAGATGTATTTGAGTACCTCGCCCGCTTTGATATATCTGATGCTGACTGTACCTTATCCCGAAGGAGACTTTGCCCCCCCCCCCCCCCCCCCGGCCATATAACCAACCGGCGAGAGACGAGGCCGACGGGGCTGGATCCGCGGGGATGATGCTGGCTACTCGGGGCCCCTACGTCTGGAGAGGGAAGGGAAGTGATATCCTCCACATAACCTTCAATAATAATAAGAACCTTCCCCTTCCCCCCCAGTATCCGGCGACCCCGCAGCTGAGCGGGGAGATGCTGAACCCCCTCACCCTTACAAACCCGGACTGGAAAACCCTCACAGGGATGATCTCGCCGCGGGAAACTGCGAGTAAGATAAGAGAGGAAGTGGCAAATACAGCGGCCGAGTCCTCCCCAGGTAAAGTTAAGAGGAGGAGCATGTTCTCGCCCATAGACTCGGAGGAGGGGACCCCTGAAAACAAACCGGTGGAGGAGGGAAAGGCGGAGACTGCGGGCTCCTCTCAGGAAGTGAACTACTTTAGTGCCCCGTTGCTGCGGAGCATGTCACCGACCCCGTCGGAGGTCACCTCAACCTCGGACGCAGCGAGAGCGAAGAGGGAAGGAGTAGCACCGAGGAAGAGTGACAGAGAAGGCATGAAGATGGGGACAATGACTGAAAGGAAAAAGTTTGAAGACGACCCGGAGGCAATTTCCTTGCAGTCATTGTCGTCAAATACCTCTTGGATTCCCCCGAAAAAGAGGGAAGTAGACAGCAGCAGCGAGGACTCCGGTGAGCGAAGACTGCACAAGAAGAGACGAGCCGGGGAAAGGAGACGGATTGGTCATAAGGAGCCTATGTCGATGCACAGACAAAAGCCCCACCAGGCCTACCAGCAGTGTGTCCTGTGTGGCTTCTACACCGAACATAGGAACATGAGCCGCCACCAGCGCAGCAAACATAGGGTGCGGAAGCCGTGGGTACATCGACCTGAAGCAGGTATACTTCGGACAAACCTGGTTCGGGACGGTGGAGCCGATGGAGAAATGTCCGCCCAAATGGAGGCCTTCCCCGAGGCAGCTCGCCGGTGTGGAGGGGGTGGAAAAAGCGTGGCTGGATAGGGACGACACGTATTAAAATGACGGAGACAGATGTCTGGGTGTACTATTGTAAATTGAGAAAAAAAAAAAAACCAAAGGACAAAGGCGAAATACGACCTAGTTCTGGCCATCCTTTCACCACTAGGGAAAGAAATCTTTACCATAAAATCCTTCTGTGGCATCACAGGAATAAACATCGAAGTACCTCATAAGAAGAACAAAATAGGCCAGTGCCACCGTTGCCAATTCTACGGGCACTCGGCCAAAAACTGTCACGCCACACCCAGGTGCGTCAAATGCCTGGAAAACCACAGAACAGCGGAATGTGCCAGAACTAGGGACACAGCCGAACCTCCGTCCTGCGTCCTGTGTGGCAACTCTGGCCACACAGCCAATGACCGCGGGTGCCCAAAAGCCCCTAAGCACAACTTCCCCCTCAGATCCTACCCTCCAAATCACAAACCTAACATGACTACAGGACCTTCTACTACTGACGTAGACTTTCCAACCCTAACCCAAACCGTTTCCCGTCACACACCTCCCAGACTCACAGACAGACCTGCTCCTCAGGGATACCAGGCTGTGCCCTCTCCCCATAGGCTGTTAGGGACAACCAAAACCTACGCACAATCGACCTATACCAAGACGCAACCACAGACTTTCCACAGGTCACCCTGGGGAAACTTGAACCCTTCTGCTCCGCGCCCGACTCTCATGGCAAATAGCTACCCTCCCAAACCCTCCATGACCAAGCCGTTTTGGCGACGCTCGTCACTTGTTTATTATCTCCTAGTTAGTATGCGTTTGTCACGCTTGTTGTAAAGTTATTAAATATTAATAAACGTTGTTATTTAATTATAAAGAATTATTAATTTACGTACCTAACAATAATACAAGTGTCATTCAAGTATATCATTACTTGCGCGGCTTAAGCTACGATCCCTAAACACATGACCGTATGACACTTGGTCGCTTCGATGATGTGGCAGAGGTGGAGTATCACCGGGGTCGTCTGCTACAGAACCAGACGTGGGCATCAACAACATTAAGAGACTTTTCTGATATTCCAGAACCCTAAGCTGCTTCCTTACATTTGTCACCGTACACGTATCATTATAGAGGGTACTGTTTAACGAAGAAAGTTTTTTGTTTTTGTGTCCTATTATACCTATATTAAATAATTTAAAAATAAAAAAAAAATGTTGACTAGTTGAAAGATCCCCAATGTTCAGTTTGACCGGAGCAGTGACGGGCCCAGGGTCAACTGCAACAAATGCAAAGGTCGTTTCGAAAAAAATAATAATAGAAAGTAGCTTGTTAGGCGCGCTCCGTTCCGTCCACCTAAGTCTCTGGTATTCCCCTCTCCGAAGACAAGACAAACAAGAAGACAACCAGAGAACACAACACGCGATGAGGGCGATATAGCGGTCGCATTCGCGGCCGGACTTACCGACCTCTACTCGTAGACTCCCTATGATGCCCTATTAGAATCAGACAGACGCACACTACAGACAGACCGACACACACGACCGGTCTGGGAAGACTATTACACGCCCCACCAGGAAAACACCCCGTTGACGAAACTTTACTATTATTCTGACTATACGTATACATCTCTATTGATTGCGTTCATATTCGTATGTTAGTTAGAGCAGGATGAGCTCCTCCCCGGACCTTGCGGGGATCGTCCGGTTTTTAGCCGGGCGATTTCCGGAAACAGCCCGGGAGCTGGAGAACTTCCTCGGCAGCCCGCGCTTCCCGTCCCCGGAACCTGCCGGAAAATCCGGCTTGACCGCCGCCGCGTCCGATTTGTCGCGAGGTAAAAATCGCCTCCCCGCGGCCCCTCAGGCCCCTCAGCTCCCATTACGAGAACGCCATTCTCCAAGACCAAAAGGCCGCTCTCTTCGCTCCCCGGAGGTTAAATATTACTCCCCGGAGAGTGAGCCCGACCGCCGGGCGATCACCCGCCCGCTCTCCCGCCCGCGCACCCGCTCGCGCTCCCGCTCGTGCTCATCGCGCTCCTCGAGCGATTCTTCTTCTAACAGCACTTCCGAATCCATGAGCACGGACTCGGATTTTACTACCGTCCGCTCCAAGAAAGCGGCCAGGCGTGCAAAGCGCAAGCTGAGCACGCCTACCGCCGACCCGAGCCCGTGCTCATCTCCGGCTCATACTAGCCCGCGAATGAGCCCCCGCCTAAAACAGCAGGCGGTTGCGCCCAGCGCCCGATTCCCGGTTCGGCCGTCGTTCTGTGCGCACGTGCCGTCCGCCCGAGCAAGCTACGCTCGCGATCTTATTTACGTACATCATAGTGAAGTTCATAGTGAATGTGATTCGTTCTGTTCCCTGGATTTCAGTGCCCTAATTTGCCGGAGCTGCTTGCCGGAAAAGGTTGGTCCGTTTTTTCTCTCGCCCCGGGAGGATATTAACTCGACACCCCTCTGACTTAACGTTTAACTATAATCTCGACTATTACTTACTGTTCTGTGTATCTTTGTGTGCGCGTTCGTATGGTGATCGTTAAGGAATGAGTTCCTCCCCGGAACTTGCGGGAATCGTACGGTTCTTGGCCGGACGATTCCCGGAAGCGGCCCGGGAACTGGAGGCATTCCTTGCGAGCCCACGTTCCCCGTCTCCCGAACCCGCGGCGAGTGCCGTCTTGACCGCCGCTGTGCCCGAGTCGCGAAATGAGAGCCGTCCTCTCGCGGCCCCTCAGGCCCTACCCGTACGCGAGCGCCGCTCGCCGCGTCCGAAAGGGCGCGTATCGCGTTTTCCGGACGAGAGGTACTTCTCCCCGGAAAGCGAACCCGACCGGAAAATACTTACTCGCCCGCGTCCCCGATCGCGCTCCCGCTCTCGTTCGTCGGGCGCGGCCTCCTTCTCCCGATCCTCGTCTGATGTGATGAGTACGGACTCGGAGTTTACCACCGTCCGCTCCAAAAAGGAGATCCGACGTGCAAAGCGAAAGCTTAGCACGCCCACCGGCGACCCGAGCCCGCACTCCGTCCAAACCAGCCCTCAGCTGAGCCCCCGGAATAAGCGTCCGGCAGTCGTGTCCGGCGAACGAGATGCGATTACTCAATCATCGCCTTCATCATCACGCGCAATTGGGCGCACAACCCGCCCGACTCAGTCCCTTGCCTCCCAAGTTGACGCACAGACTAACAATACTAACACCGCCCGTCACGGTAAGCTTCCTCCGCCCATCGTAATCCGTAACAAGGACACCTGGATTGCCCTTGACAAGACTATTTCGAACAGAGGGCTGAATTATCTCTCGGCCAAAAATGCAACTGTAGGCATTAAAGTTCAAGTTCAGACAAGCGCGGATCATCGTGCTCTTACCTCCCTCCTCCGCGAGCGCAAGGTGGAATACCACACCTTTGCTCTCGAGGAGGAGAGACAACTGCGGGTGGTCCTGAGGGGGGTCCCGAAGGAGATCCCGGAGACAGACGTGGCCAAGTCACTAACCGACCAAGGCCTCCCGGTAACATCGGTTCACCGCATGTACCGGGCCAGGACCAAGGTCCAATTCGATCTTGTCTTAGTGGTACTGGACCTCTCACCAGAGGGAAAGTCCAATTTTAACGTCACCTCCGTTTGCGGACTTTCCGGGATCTCGGTCGAGGCCCCCCATAAAAACAATAAGATCGGGCAATGCCACAATTGCCAATTATACGGTCATTCGGCGCGAAATTGCCACGCAAGGGCGCGATGTGTGAAGTGCCTCGGCGATCATGGCACCGCTGAGTGTAACAGGAGGCCGGGTATGCTAGACCCGCCGGGATGTGTGTTGTGCGGTGAGTTGGGGCACACCGCGAACTATCGTGGATGTCCCAAGGCGCCGCGCACGACGCGCCCTAGCGTCCGGGTACCCCCCGGCATTCCTGCTGCAACCGGCGCCAGGCCTAGGCGCTCGGCCCCCGTTCCTTCCGCGGCTAATTTCCCGCCGTTGCCACAGACAGGACCGACAGACAACCCGGCACGTCCAGGTGTCTCTTCTGCTCCCTCCCACCTTGCAAGTTAGGCCCCTAACAAAAAAACAAACAGACACGACATGGACCCGTAACCCCCTAGTGGTTCCGCGACCATCCCTTCCACCCCCTCCTGTAAGTAGACCTCCTCACGTCAGGTCAACTCACCCCACTTCCCACTTTGCGGCGGACTTGGAGCTGGTGCAGGACTTCGTTAGTGTTGCTGTGCTGGCCACCAAGATCCGTACCGCAAGGACGGGGCAAGACCGACTGACGGCAGCACTTGAACACGCGGCGCTCATCGCTGCGATCAACTGCTACTCCCCACCTAAGTAAATTCAAGACGGTATGGACGTACAAAGACTACGGAACAAACCCAAATCCTTGGCCATTGGCTTCTTTAATGCCAATGGTCTCAAATCCCAAAAATCCCAAGTAGCTGAATTCTTTCACGATAACAGACTAGACATTTGCTTAGTCCAGGAGACACTCTTAAAACTTAGACACAGAGACAGCGGGTAGACGTTTTCGCGGCGATGTTGGAACACGGAGCTTGGGAGTAATGAATCAAATAACTCAAGCACGACTCGACGTAATTCACCAAACAGCACGCAAAAGACTGTCCTAGACAATGTCAGATCTCTTTATTGTACAATTAGGTACAAGAAAGAAAGCTCCCAATCATTGTGAAGTATTAATAGCCCTAAATCTAATAAAGCAATAACCTTTTTGGCTATATATATAAAGTTTATATTAGTAAGTAGTTTTATAAGTCTCTTTTTATTTTTATTTTTCTTTTCTATTTGCTGTAATTACTAGATTAGTGTAAGTTATTCATAACCAAATAAAATATTTTCTTTCTTTGAATTGCATTTTTTTATGTAAAAGAAGCGAAATACTCCTTACATGACAATAAATGTCTTTGTCTTTTAATACCTAGTAGTTATGCAATAGTAGAACAAAGTAGACTACGACTTCATTAGGTAGTTTATTTTGGTTAAAATTAATTTAATATCATAATTTTAACTACGATCTATTCGAAATTAGATTGATGTTTTTGGTTCAATACCATTACTGCAAAAATATAATTTTAGTTCATATTTTTTAGTACCTAAGTAAACCCGTTACCAAAGCCAATAGACATCGAGTGCTTTTTTTCTTAGTCCAAGTAGATTACAATAAAATACTCTGCTATACCGTGACGTCATCACCCCCCGCTCCCAAACAAGTTTGTGTTTTTTTTATTTGTTTGAGAAAAGAAAAAATACGTTATCACAAGCCAGCTTGTCTCTTATTAGTCTCACTCAAAACTATTGACATTTTGACTTGCCATAACACATTTTTTTATATTATTTTTTTCGGTACTGTGACGTTGATTTTTGAGTTAAATGTTTAAAAAATCGACACACCTAACCATACAGTTAAGTAGCATTTACAAAAAAAGAGAACAATATACCATATCATCATCACACTTTTACTAGAAAAGTGAAAATACTTGAAATATTTTGCTATTCCATTTAAGACTCTAAGTCTGCACATTTAAATTTGTATTCATGTTTTGACAATCTTATAGTTGTGACACTTTTCTAGTAAAGGTGCGATATTACAAATTAATTCACGTCATAATTTTGTGCTTGAAATCAAATGAATATTTGGTAACTAACAAAGAAAACTTATAATAAAAAATAACAAAAAAGCTGTCATAAGTTATGACACAAATCAAAATACGTCATTACTCCAATTCTTGGCTTATTTAGAATTGGAATGAAACAACTATTAACGGATTAAACTCGCGTATTTTTATTAAGTAGACTTTAGCGTTAGACTATTGTCAGCTTAGTAGTGCTACGATTATGGAAACTGTAAAGAATCCGAAACGTCAGCAAATAAAATAAAAATACGCGAGTTAAATCCGTTAATAGTTGTTTCATTCCAATGTGTAATAACCACGAAGATATCAAAAATTATTATTTAGAATTGTGACATTTTTAGCAACAAAATATAAATAGAGATCATTGAAAAATAACATGTTTGTCATTCTTTTATTTTTTTTTAATAAATATGATTACATGATATATAATATTTTGTTTACAAATCTCAAATATTTTAAAAATAAACATTTACAATGAATTCGTTTTTAATTTTTGGTTAAAATCACAATATCTAAAGGAAATTAAAAAAAAATCACTGGAATGTGACTAGTATAGTTAGCATCATTATAAAATAACTAATTAATGATTATATCTAATTAATGAAATAATACTTTTCATAAGCAACACGCACATTTGTGAATTTTCAACCACTTTGGGCATTTATCTAAGGGGGTGAAAAATAAAAAATAAACAGTGAATTAAGCTATCATACTAGATTCGGCATTGAAAAATACACACAAACCTTATTTTTTACTCTTTTACCGTGAACCCCTATTTTTTTTTTTTTTATATCTGTAGGGTTCGTGGTCGCTGGGTTTAAATTAAACACCTACATTAACTTGTGGACTGTATAATTTTAATTTTAAATAGGATTGCGGATGAGTCGCCTCATCGCATCCTTGGTAGGAACAAGACTGTCTAGTGTTGCCACTTTATGTATGTATCGTACAATATCCCTAAATGTTAAAAGGGCGCAACCACAAGATTTTATTAAATATTTGGACAATTCTTTTCAGTGTATGTAATACATCCAACCCTAAATTATTTTTTTTTAAATTTTCACTCTTCTACCCATATTTAAAAAAAAGAAAAAATCTCAAAAAACGTAGTTCAAAATTAGCCGGATCATCTAGTAGACACGTACATACTTACATATATATCTAAGTATGTATATGTACGTGTGTGTGTGTGTGTGTGTATATGTACGTGTGTGTGTGTGTGTGTGTGTGTGTGTGTGTGTGTTTGTGTGCGTGTGTCTAGGTGCGCTGCCTGGTGGCGGTGTGCGGGCGCGGCACGGCGCTGGTGTGCGGCCGCGGCGCCGCGTGCGAGTTCACCTGCGAGTACGACAGGTAGCGCTCCGACAGGTCCGGGGGCTCCATCTGTAAGGGCACACGCGTTGTGTAATACGGGGATTTTGCACTCCTAAGGGGGTCAAATGGGGTGTGAAAGATTGAAATGATTAGTCTGACCAAGACCTGCTTGAAATTATGAAATTGCTTGAATTTATTACTTTAGCGTTAGACTATTGTCAGCTCAGTCGTGCTACGATTATGGAAACTGTAAAGAATCCGAAACGTCAGCTAATAAAATAAAATAAAAATACGCGAGTTAAATCCGTTAATAGTTGTTTCATTCCAATGTGTAATAACCGCGAAGGCATCAGAAATTATTATTATGAAATGTATTAAGGAGAGATATTTGAGTATTCATCCCGCGGCACAAAATTTGTAACTTTTAAATTTGTGTATTGAAAATCATTAGAGAAAATATGTAATTCAATGTAGGTGATTGTTTTCATAAAAACTTGGGAGTGAAACAGTTATTTTGTATGGTAAAAAATATAAAACGTGTGTGATTGTGTGTGTATGTTAATGTTTCTCTCTCTTTTCTTGTTTGAAAACGGTTTATATGAAACGATGTTCAAGTATTACGTAACGTACTGTAGGGGAGTTTTGATGAACTAAGGGGAGGGGGGGGGAAGATCACATCACATTCCTTGTTATATAGATATAACAAGGAATGTGATGTGATCTTATGATAACAAGGAAGATAAACTATTGTAATTAACCTGCTTGCGTAATACTTGCACGAACCCTAACTGAACATTTCTGTATCTCTCGACTTTGTGTGTTTGAGTGTGTGTGCGTGCGGTTATGTGTTATGTCTCTCTCTCTCTCTCTCTCTGTCTCCTTGTCTAAGTGTGTGTGTGTGCGCGTGTGTGTGTAACTCACGTGCTTGTGGTGCGGCTGGTGGTGGTGCGGCGCGGCCATGTTGTTCCCGGTGTACGCGACGCACTTCACCTGCCACTCGCCCAGCTGCTCGTTCCAGTGCACGTACTGCTCGATCAACGCCTACCAACACACAGACAGACATATTAATATATTACTTTTATTTCCTTATGTCTTATTGGTTTTTCTCTTCGTACTGTAGAGCGTAAACCTGATTAAAATGTTAAAAAATAGCACTCAGGGAGTGCCGACAGAAGTGAAAACTTCAATATGAACGTTGTGTTTAATTATAAGTACAAAAGGACTATCATTTATGAGGTAGAATACAATGTTTATTTATTGCGCTATCGTACACAAATATGACAATTTGTCACCATCCTCGGATACGCGAGGCACGCTGTACATAAACACACACGACATTCGCGCAAGCGCCCTGTGCCACCTAAACGGAGCAGCACACTCAGGCACGGTAGAAAGAGTGGGAGATACTAGTTCCTCTCCCTTCCCCATCTTACGCATTTTCAATCAGCATCACGTGACCCTGACGCGAGTTTGAAAGTTTTTACCCATGCTCAGCGCCGCTAAAGAAGTTTTCACTTCAAAAAATGTCAATGGGCCGTTCTTTCGAGGCAGCGGGTCTAATACTTTTATCGAATCGAAATTCCAAAATCGTCATAGTGACACTGGAATTATATTTAAACGCCAAAACGTAAAAATGTGACATTAACTGTAATGCTGAAGTCGGGAATTGTTAACTGTAGATGGTATAATATAGGTAAAATAACATTGCCCTCCGAGCGCACCCGAACTTAACCGAAAGCGACTTGATAGTACGATGTTATAGGTTCGGCCGTTTTGTGACCGATACCGAACCTTCAGCCGAAGAATGTTTCTTACACAGAAAAGGTTGAAATCCTATTGGAATCATTTCCCCAAATGAAACCTGGACTAAAAAACTCTGGCTTCTAAACAGAAGACAAATCCGACTTATAACAGGAGTCTTCACCGGTCACCTAGGAGTCAACGAACTCCTACATAAAATGGGACTTACGAACAGCAGCGACTGCAGAATGTGTGGAGAGGAATGCGAAACTGTGGAACACCTGGTGTGCTACTGCGACGCCCTCACCAGACGCAGAATGAAGATACTCGGCTCCGGGTACCTAGAGCCTGGAGACTTCAAGGCATTGCGACAGGGAGACATAATACGATACATGGAATCGGTTATGGAGAACCTGGAGTAAGCTAAAGGAGGGGCAGGCACAAAAGATCCCAATGGGTCGAAGTGCATCCGAAAGGGCCCCAACGATAAGATAAGATAAGATTGGAATCATTTTCGAGATATACAAGTCTTGGGTAAGAGCCGGTGGTGAGCTGGTACTCCGCCAGCTCGGCTGTACGCTCACCTGGTACTCCCTGGGTATGTACGAGTCGAGCACGAGGTCCGCCAGCTGGATCTCGCGGCGCAGCGCGCGCACGCTGTCCAGGATGCCCTCCATCTCGCGCTGCTGCTCGCGCTGCTGGTCAGCCAGCTCCGCCTATACAATATACAAAGGATCATCAGTATAAAATACTAAGTTAGCTTCTGATAATGGGTGCGTTCCACTAAGCGCCCGCAACGCTCGTGACACCCTCTGTATCGTTCCACTTAACGCCCGTGGTCGTTGCGAGCGATGGCTCGACGTCATAGATGACGTCACTGTTCGCGACCACATCGCGCCCACTTCGCCCACAAAATATTGGTGGGTCAGAGTGGGCTTTCGTCGCTCACGATGTGCGTTCCACCTATAAACATTCGCTTACAACGCCCGCGGTGTTTTCTCGTTAGTGGAACGGCAATTTCAGCGGTCGTGGTCGACGGCGTTGCGAGCGTTAAGTGGAACGTACCCTATGTCTCTCTCTCTCTCTCGCTCTCAGTGTTTGTGTGTCCGTGGGTGTATGTGTGTCTGTCTCCGCGTGTGTGTCTGTCTGTGTGTCTGTCTCTGTATGACTATCTTTCTCTCTCTCTCTCTCTGTGTGCGTGCGTGCGTGCGTGTGCGTGTGTGTGTGTGTGTGCGTGTGCGCGTGCGTGTGTGCGTACCTTGGCCGAGTTCAGCAGCTGCACGGCGCGCTTCAGCTTGCGCGTCTTGGCGGCGCTCTCCTCCTGCAGCGACGAGTAGCGCTCCTCTATGTCGAGCCGCTCCGCCTGTCGCAGACATAGCGAGATGTGAAAACTTACACGATATAATGCTTATGATATAAGTACATATACAAGAGTAGAAAACATCGACCTCTAAGACTTCAACTTATATACACCTATGCCTTTACGCGAGGCCTATACTCCCATTTACACCAAGGCGTGCATTCCATAGAGGCACAGAGTCACTAATATAATTATAGAGTGCCTAACCTGGCCGCCATACTTACACACTCCCCACTGCCCGCGTCTGGTGAAGCCGCCATATTACCGTGCCGAGTGCACCCGAAGTTAGCCGAACGCAACCCGAAGGTATGAGGCGCGGCCGACACGGAATCTTCGGAAGGACACTAGGTGCTAATGAGCGCGTACCTCTCTCTTCTGCAGCTCCTAGCGGTGCGTACCTCTCTCTTCTGCAGCTCCTAGCGGTGCGTACCTCTCTCTTCAGCAGGTCCTAGCTGTGCGTACCTCTCTCTTCTGCAGGTCCTAGCTGTGCGTACCTCTCTCTTCTGCAGCTCCTAGCGGTGCGTACCTCTCTCTTCTGCAGCTCCTAGCGGTGCGTACCTCTCTCTTCTGCAGCTCCTAGCGGTGCGTACCTCTCTCTTCTGCAGCTCCTAGCGGTGCGTACCTCTCTCTTCTGCAGCTCCTGGCGGTGCGTACCTCTCTCTTCTGCAGCTCCTAGCTGTGCGTACCTCTCTCTTCTGCAGCTCCTAGTGGTGCGTACCTCTCTCTTCTGCAGCTCCTAGCTGTGCGTACCTCTCTCTTCTGCAGCTCCTAGTGGTGCGTACCTCTCTCTTCTGCAGCTCCCGGCGGTGCGTACCTCTCTCTTCTGCAGGTCCTCCCGCAGGCGGCGCTCGTTGATCTCCCGCTGCTCCAGCTCGCGCGCGGCCTGCTCCAGCAGCCGGCGCTGGGCGTCCGCCTTGTCCAGCAGGTTCTCGCCGCCCACCAGCACCTTCGACTCCAGCCGCTGCAGCTTGTCCTTCAGCTCCTCTTGCTGTTTCCTATAGATTCATCAACAAAAAGCTTGTTTACATATCTATCTATACTAATTTAATAAAGAGGAAAGGTTTGTTTATTGGGATTGAATAGGCTCCAAAACGACTGGGCCGATTTGACAAATTCACTATTAGAAAACTACACTATTCCCGAGTGACACAAGCTATTAAAAAAAGGGGATCCGTGTGAAGCCGGGGCGGACAGCTAGTTTTTTTTAAAGGACTGAATGACTGACTGACTTTCTAAAGTTACATCTGTCTACATACTTGGTTCTCTGTAGTTCAGCCTTCTTCTCCTCCAGAACCTTCCTCGCCTGGTGCGCCTTCTCTCTGTTCAGTTTCTCCTGATAACAAAAATAAACGATTATAATTATTTTTATTCAGAAAGGTCTTTAAACGTAATTATCTTTTGCTTGACAGTTGTATTTTTTAATACATGAATTTTTCTCGTGTCAGTAAAATAACGAGAAAGAAAATTGTCTTTACAGTTCGCGGGTAGCGTTGTGACGTCACTTCCTTGTGAAACCTGGGTGTGACGTCATGCGAATTTAATATTTTCCAGTATATTCTACCTCAGCCTACTACACGTGTATAATTTGTAGGTACATGGGCATACTCTATAACATACTAGTCTCTCTGTATGGGTGTGTCCATGGGTGCGTTCCACTAAGCGCCCGCAACGCTCGTGACACCCTCTGTATCGTTCCACTTAACGCCCGTGGTCGTTGCGAGCGATGGCTCGACGTCATAGATGACGTCACTGTTCGCGACCACATCGCGCCCACTTCGCCCACAAAATATTGGTGGGTCAGAGTGGGCTTTCGTCGCTCACGATGTGCGTTCCACCTATAAACATTCGCTTACAACGCCCGCGGTGTTTTCTCGTTAGTGGAACGGCAATTTCAGCGGTCGTGGTCGACGGCGTTGCGAGCGTTAAGTGGAACGTACCCCATGTGTACGTCTCTGTATGTATGTGACTATGTGCATGTCTCTATATGTGTGGATCTGTGAGTATGTCTCTGTCTGTGTGACAATGGGTAATATGTTTCTCTGTCTTTCGTGTGTGTGTGTCTCTCTCTATCGCTGTGTGTGTGTGTACCTTCTCCTGGCGGCGCAGCGCGCGCAGCTCCCTCCGGGCGCGCGGCGGCAGGTGCTCGTCCGCGGCGAGCTCGCCGTCGCTCTCCGAGAGCGCGTCCTCCTCCTCCTCCTCCTCGCCCTCCTCGCCCTCCAGCTCTGCACGATTATTAGATTAGATTAGATTTATTTTTTTAAAAATTCATACGGTATAATTACACTATAATGTCAAACTAGTGGTCCCGGCAGACTTCGTCCCGCCCGGCAAAGAATCGATTTGACAGCTGTCATTATATATTTTTTTCACTGGAACGTGATAAAAAGTATCCTTTGTCCTTTTCCTGGTTCAGCCAAATCGGTTCAGCCGTTTTCGAGTTATAAACGGAGTAACTAGCACGACTTTTTATATAATATAACTAATATAAATATATAATACTAGCTTCTGCCCGCGACTTCGTCCGCGTGGAACTCGTCCTTTTTTGCAGCCGGTTAAAAAGTAGCCTATGTCCTTTCTGAAGCTCCAGACTTTCTTTGTACCAAATTTCATTTAAATCGGTCCAGTAGTTTTAGCGTGAAAGCGTAACAGACAGACAGACAGACAGACAGACAGACAGACAAAGTTACTTTCGCATTTATAATATATAGAGCAATAGAGCAAAAGTCCCAACCAAAACGACTAAAAATCACTATCTCAATTTAGTTATCTGCCTACTGCCTACCCCCTAAGAACGATGGCGTGATTATTTATAGCCTATGTCCATTTCTAGGTTATCATCTATTACCATACCAAATTTCATCAAAATCCGTTAAGCCGTTTAGACGTGAAAGAGCAAAAGTCCCAACCAAAACGACTAAAAATCACCATCTCAATTTAGTTATCTGCCTACTGCCTACCCCCTAAGAACGATGGCGTGATTATTTATAGCCTATGTCCATTTCTAGGTTATCATCTATTACCATACTAAATTTCATCAAAATCCGTTCAGCCGTTTAGGCGTGAAAGAGCAACAGACAGACAGACAGATTTACTAACGCATTTATAATATTAGTAGGGATATAATTATAATATAAGAAGAAGATAAGATATAAGATAGATAAAAGATTATACGCACTCATATTGAGATCGTCATAACAAAAATAAAGAATATATCGCACACCTAGATCTAAAGGGTGCTAACTCAAAAATCTGAAGATTTGAGATAATATGCACACCATCGGATTCTTTACAGCATAACCCACCTACTAAACCAGATTTAAGCTAACTCTTCTAGTTTCATTATAAAAAGCATATGTCTATACAGAAAACTCATGCATGCGTATGGACATATTAAACAGTTTTTCGCCTCTCCTGAAAAAGTAACTTTTTTGAGTTAGCTCACTTTAGATCTAGGTGTGCGATATAATATAAACAAATTACATTTTAAAAAACACTGATCTGGAATGTAGTTAAAATAATCAGTTATCCCTTAGCAGCTGAAGGAGTAGTTTCATTGGTAACCTATTAACTGTTACAGAGACTAGTACCGGTAAACTTGAACCTTGACCGCTGCAATACATTTGACGCTTATTTAATCACTACATAGTATATAGCGGCCCGCCCCGGCTTCGCCCGGATCCCTTTTTTTATAGCCTACTAGCGGCCCCGGCAGACGTCGTCCTGCCCGTCCGATTGTTTTGTCAAAGATCTGTCACTTACCGTCAATCACTTTGTATAAGGGAGTATAGACAGATGTTGATTTTACACTTTTTTAAGATGTTTTTTAAATTTTCTCTACTTACAAACCTTCCCTGGACTTCCACGAATAATTCAAGACCAAAATTAGCCAAATCGGTTCGTGCGTTCTGGAGTTATAGCGTCAGGGAGGAAAACCCGACTTATTTTTTTATATAATAAATTACTCAGTGATAATGTAGTTTTCTAATGAAAAAAATTAATTATTAAAATCGGTAAGTCCTTTTTGAGCTTATTCATTAGTTCATTACATACAAAAATTCAAATCTTTCCTCTTTATTACATTAGTATAGAAAACAAAGTCGCTTTTTCTGTCTCTATATCCTTATGAACGCTTAAATCTTTAAAACTACGCAACGAATTTCGATGCGGTTTTTTTTTTATAGATAGAGTGATTCAAGAGGAAGGTCTATGTGTGCAGCCGGGGTGAGTCGCTAGTTGTTTATAAATTAATAAATACTGACCATTGGTATTCTCTTCCAACTGTTTCTTCAGTTGATCGATCTCCTGTTGGAATCTGAAAAAAACAATAAAAACATGAATACCTAAAATTTCGTACTTCAACTAACATTATCTTAAATGTATAAATCCTTTGTCCTGAGTGACTGAAGGATATACGCACAGCCAAAACCGCTGGACGTAGAGAATTTTTTTTTTTTTCGAACTGAATACTGAAGCGCAGTTGGCCAGCTAATGGGCCTTTACTGCAAAACCGGACGGGTGGCCAGACTCCTGAAAGAAGACTCTTAAGCCTTTGGGTTGGGTTTAGGGTTTTTAGCCCTGACCGACCCGAGGGCCCCCCAAGGTGGGGGTCGCACCTCGGCTCGGGCCGTCAGGAGGTGTGTTGACACGACTATTTTGTTGCAAGGGAACAGAAGGGATAAGTCCGACGGATAAGTCCGACGCGCGCCGGGTGTATGTGGACGTCTTCGACCCCGCCGGCGGGGCCGCTGTAACACTATCGAGTATGCTAGGTGTGGGTGAGGCCGCATGCCGCGCGGCAGCTGCCTGTGTGTCGGTGTTCGGTTTGTGTCCGTGGGAGGGGGCGCGGCGGCCGCTATGGCAGCCGTGATCGAATCGGGAGGGGACGTAGAGACCAGAAACTTGGAAAATGTGTTCTTTGTAAGACGTATGTCCGATAAGAAAATATTTTTCTGAAGTTCTAACCTCGAAGGGATAAAAAAAAGGGGTGGAAATTCAGTATGAGACGACTTGTGTGATCTTTTTCTAGTTTTGCATAAACATTCATTAGCAAAATTTACGAAAGGTGTGTTTCGTATCGTAGACGAAGTCGCGGGCAGAAGCGAATTAAGTATCCCCACTAATATTATAAACGTGAACGTTTTAAGAATGTAAAGATAGATGTATGTTTGTTACTCTTTCACACAAAAACTACTGAATGAACTTAAATAAAACTAAACAGTAATATAGCTTACTAATAAGAATAACACATAGCCTCACATAGGCTATAAGTTTATAGTATGAATTATCATTATAAATATAACGATAACTGTCGAGTAGAAAAAATATCTACCATATGGGAGCTATTCTGGTGTGCGTTACTATATCCGTTGAAACTACACGTCGTATATAAAGTACTAATACTGCGAAGTCACGGATAGAAGATAATACATGTGTGTGTGTGTGTGTGTGTGTGTGTGTGTGTGTGTGTGTGCAGGTGTGTGTGTGCGTGTGTGCGTGCACGTGCCTGGTGAGCAGCGCGTCCCCGGGCTCGCTGTTGACGTGCGTCTTGTTCTCGATGTTCTTCGCTCGGTTTGCGTACCGCAGCGTGCTGATCGTCTCCACGTAGTTGCTGTCCGCGGGGCCTATCGTCGCTATCTGTACACACAGACAGACATACACATAGAGATATAAGACTAGAGAAGGTGAGCCAGCCAGAAACGCGTTATAATGGTAGAAAGAGGAAGAGCATTGGAATAGTGGTCGCGTCCTTGTCTGATGACGCATGCGCGGTAAACGATTCGCCTCCAGTATTGTACTGACCCTTCCGCAAACTTATGTCAAAAAAGATATTTTATTTTATATACTACTAGCTTTTTATCCACTTACTTGTGAAAGCTACGACCTTCGTTCAGGAAAGTCGATTGCTTTTTGCACAAAATGCACGCAATTACCATCTTTGTTTTTCATATTTTATTTTTAATAATATCGATAATAAACATAAGTGAGAAATTTGATTGCGACGTCAACGGTACCATAGCAACGGACGGCGCGCAGCATGTTGCCATTGCGCATGCGGCAAGACAAGGACAGTGCCTCTATTTAGAGTTTCTGTCTCTCTTTACCGTGATACGCTTCCACTTATAGACAGTCCTATGGCTCACCTCCTCTAGTATAATATCTCTATGGACATACAGAACTAAAATGTGTAGGTTAAAAAAAAAACTTTTATCATTTTACAATTTTACATGTGATCCTTTTTCATTTGATACCCCAATCCGATATATTTGTAGTTATTTGGTTTTCTAACCCCCTTGCACCACTTTTAATTTGATTTCAGCTTGACGTCGCACAGTTAACCATGCATCGTCATCCAAATTGAATGTGTGTACAAAAAATTGCTCAATTGGTTAAATTATGTGCTGTAAAACTAAGTTGCACATACTGACTTTGCTAGTTAAACAGAACCTTTTAAAAATTTCTGATGCCTTCGCGGTTATGTACACATTGGAACGAAACAACTATTGACGGATTTAACTCGCGTATTTTTATTTTATTGGCTGACGTTTCGGAGCCTTTACAGATTCCATAATCGTAGCACGGCTGAGCTGACTTCAGCATAAGACTATCAGTTTAAAGCTGTTCACACTAATGTATATCACGTTAATAGTTGTTTCATAGTTTAAAAAAAAAAAAAAAAAAATCAATAGTTGTTATTTACCATGACAGTCTTGGAGTTTCCTCCCAGCGAGTCCTGCAGCAGCCGCGTCAGCTTCGAGTTCCTGTAGGGTATGTGCGTCGACTTGCCGTCCACCAGCGCCGAGATCACGTTCCCCAGCACAGAGAGCGACTGGTTGATCTTCGTCGCTTCTTTCAGCCGGGTTCCCGTTGCTTGCGTCTTGCTCTGCCGCTCCGAGCCCTGGGGGATAAAGGGGGTGTTCAAAGTAAGGTTCAGGTAGGGTTGCCAACTTTTATCAGAAGAAATAGAGTATATCTGGTTTCAAAGGAGATAAATCAAGAGTACAGACTAATAAAAAAGAGTATTTTTTATTTTACCTACATTTTTAAAAACATATTTTTTTGTACTTCTTGCGGTTACTAATAGTTTTTCCTGTTTTTTAAAGCAATTATATGAATAAGCATTCTAAATCTAAGTTTGAATAAACAAAGAGGTCATTTTTTTATTATATTTAATGATGCCCTTTTCCGATACTGGATTTTCATAATATTGCATGACTGGCATTGAGCAATTGAGCAAAAAAGAGTATTTTAGCACTCTATTAGTGTTCTAGATTATAGAGTACACCTACATGATATAGAGTACAATACTCTATTTTAGAGTACGGTTGGCAACCCTAGGTTCAGGTAAGATATTTTAACATTTATACCAATTACGAGATTAATTCAAATTGTATTTGTTTATTCCATATACTAGCGACCCACCCCGGCTTCACACGGGTGCTACGATCAATGACAAAAAGCAGAATACATAAAGAAAATGCGTATACCCAAGTACCATTATTTACGGACGCATGGAGGACGGGGTAATAGCTTTGATTACTTTTGCTGGCTAGGGGGACGGGGGTAAATAATGGTAAAAACCTGCTTACGTGATACTTGAACGGCCCCTTACTAAATATGTTACATTAAATCCATAATTTAAAACATCATTTTAACAATTCTTTTACGTTTTTACGTCCTTCTCTTGGTTTTAAGCTATCTGTCCACCAAATTTCAGCCAATTCGGTTCAGCCATTCTTGAGTTATAAATAGTGTAACTAACACGACTTTCTTTTATGTATATACTAGCTTCTGCCCGCGACTTCGTCCGCGTCGAACTCCTCCTTTTTTGCAGTCGGTTAAAAAGTAGCCTATGTCCTTTCTCAGGCTCCTGACTTTCTTTGTACCAAATTTCATTTAAATCGGCCAGTAGTTTTAGCGTGAAAGCGTAACAGGCAGACAGAGTTACTTTCGCATTTATAATATTAGTATGGATAGGTATACAAGCACACGATTGGCCTCACCGCCAAGTCAACAAGGTGCAGCTTGCCCATCTTGACGTGCGTCTTGTTGTCGGCGCCGCGGCGGCTGCTCTCGACGGTGATGCTGAAGATGGCGTGCGAGCGCGAGGACTCCGTGTTCATGGCGGTCGCGCCGTGTGAAGCCGGGGCGGGTCGCTAGTTATAGTATAGATTGTGCCTCACCGCCAAGTCGACGAGGTGCAGCTTGCCCATCTTGACGTGCGTCTTGTTGTCGGCGCCGCGGCGGCTGCTCTCGACGGTGATGCTGAAGATGGCGTGCGAGCGCGAGGACTCCGTGTTCATGGCGGTGGCGCCGTGTGAAGCCGGGGCGGGTCGCTAGTTATAGTATAGATTGTGCCTCACCGCCAAGTCGACGAGGTGCAGCTTGCCCATCTTGACGTGCGTCTTGTTGTCGGCGCCGCGGCGGCTGCTCTCGACGGTGATGCTGAAGATGGCGTGCGAGCGCGAGGACTCCGTGTTCATGGCGGTGGCGCCGTGTGAAGCCGGGGCGGGTCGCTAGTTATAGTATAGATTGTGCCTCACCGCCAAGTCGACGAGGTGCAGCTTGCCCATCTTGACGTGCGTCTTGTTGTCGGCGCCGCGGCGGCTGCTCTCCACGGTGATGCTGAAGATGGCGTGCGAGCGCGAGGACTCCGTGTTCATCGCGGTGGCGCCGTGTGAAGCCGGGGCGGGTCGCTAGTTATAGTATAGATTGTGCCTCACCGCCAAGTCGACGAGGTGCAGCTTGCCCATCTTGACGTGCGTCTTGTTGTCGGCGCCGCGGCGGCTGCTCTCCACGGTGATGCTGAAGATGGCGTGCGAGCGCGAGGACTCCGTGTTCATGGCGGTGGCGCCGTGTGAAGCCGGGGCGGGTCGCTAGTTATAGTATAGATTGTGCCTCACCGCCAAGTCGACGAGGTGCAGCTTGCCCATCTTGACGTGCGTCTTGTTGTCGGCGCCGCGGCGGCTGCTCTCGACGGTGATGCTGAAGATGGCGTGCGAGCGCGAGGACTCCGTGTTCATGGCGGTGGCGCCGATGTGCCGGTTCTTGTTGCCGACCGCCATTATCTTCTCTAGCTCGTCCGCGTTGTGGACCACGTAGCCTGGGAGACACAAAACATACTTACTAGTAAATAAACATTAAAAATGTAATAATTTTTGATGCCTCCGCGGTTATTACACATTGGAATGAAACAACTATTAACGGATTTAACTCGCGTATTTTTATTTTATTTTATTTGCTGACGTTTCGAGACTTAGTTTTCATTTTTAATTTAATTGAATTGTTTGCCTTTGGTTTTGTATAATTTTAATTTTAATGTCATAATATTTTTTAATTGTAAATATATAAGTGTCCTAAAAAATGACTTTCTACTGAATTTCTTGCGGCGTTTCTTCTCAGTAATGATGGTCTTTCCGAAGCGCTAGTAACGCCCCCTATTAGGTTTTAATTGTAATGTATAAAAGTATTTTTTTTGCGTAAAATGTAACATTAGTATTTCTTAATTCAGAATAGGGTAGTTTTTGTAATTTAAATATAAGGTAGTTTGCATAACTGTATAAATCACTTTAGCGTTAGACTATTGTCAGCTCAGTCGTGCTACGATTATGGAAACTGTAAAGAATCCGAAACGTCAGCAAATAAAATAAAATAAAAATACGCGAGTTAAATCCGTTAATAGTTGTTTCATTCCAAGATTGATTTTTTGTTTTATTTCTAAAGAATTAAACAAGTATTAACGGATTTAACTCGCGTATTTTTATTTTATTTGGTGACGTTTCAGATTCTTTACAGTTCACAATCGTAGCACGACTGCGCTGAAAATGGTCTAGATTTTGAAAAGTAACGTCACGAAACTTAGGAACCCTTCCAACCCCTTGTATCACGAGTTAATTATTATACAATTAAAACTGACATACCATTAGTGTATTAGTAAAAGAACCAAGTCACTCCAGCCTTACGTTTCAGAGTAGGTACTTGGTCGAACCCCCCCCCCCCCCCCAACGTATGACGTATTTAATGGATGACCCCATATATTAGTATAGAGGGTGTGTCACTTACCGGTGAGATCCTTGACGAAGACCCCGATGTCGGGGCGCTCCTTCACCTCGAGGCTCTGGTGCGGGTTGTTGCCGAGCAGGTCGCGCACCTCCTCGTTGTATATCTCCAGGTACGTCACGCACACCAGGAACCTGACCAACGAACACACATATACAACACTAGCTTCTGCCCGCGACTTCGTCCGCGTGGTACTCCTCCTTTTTTGCAGTAGGTTAAAAAGTAGTAAAAAGTAGTTTTAGCGTGAAAGCGTAACAGACAGACAGACAGACAGACAGAGTTACTTTCGCATTTATAATATTAGTTTTTTTTTTTTTTTTTCGAACTGAATACTGAAGCGCAGTTGGCCAGCTAATGGGCCTTCACTGCAAAACCGGACGGGTGGCGAGACTCCTGAAAGGAGACTCTTAAGCCTTTTGGGTTTGGTTTAGGGTTTTTAGCCCTGACCGACCCGAGGGCCCCCCAAGGTGGGGGTCGCACCTCGGCTCGGGCCGTCAGGAGGTGTGTTGACACGACTATTATGTTGCAAGGGGACAGAAGGTCCCTGCGGATAAGTCCGACGCGCGCCGGGTGTATGTGGACGTCTTCGACCCCGCCGGCGGGGCCGCTGTAACACTATCGAGTAAGCTAGGTGTGGGTGAGGCCGCATGCCGCGCGGCAGCTGCCTGTGTGTCGGTGTACGGTTTGTGTCCGTGGGAGGGGGCGCGGCGGCCGCTATGGCAGCCGTGATCGAATCGGGCGGGTCCAGGAGGACGTTACGAGGGCGACGTTTACGAACAGTTTCGTCAGCGCGAACCGTGTATTCGGAGGCTTGAACGACTAACGGATTTGGATGATGCGGAGCTTTATCGAAATAACCGCGCGACGCGGTTTGCATAAAAGTCCCCAGAGTGGGGAGATCGAGGTCCCTATGGAGATCCCTATTCCTTTCGTAACGACGCGCGCCTACGGCCATACGCAGAAATTTGTTTTGAATAACTTGCAGACGTTGCACTACGCTAGCGTAAGTCATGATGGGATATAATATTAGTAAGGATAGTAAGGAAAAAAGGATGAGTAAAGGACGGGAAAAAAAAATATGAAAAGAAAAATCTGCCGCCCTAAGGGCAAAGGCGGTAGGTATAAAAAATAATAATTATTAATTACATAGACGAAGCCTGCAAGTGAATTGCTTTTTGTAGCTTAGGTAATTATTGAATTTTTTGGGTGAACAAAATATACAGTACATATTTCAACTTGATCGGTAGTAGTTTGCAAACAAATTAGCTGTGACAGACATACAAACACACGAGGGGAGGTACGGATCTATAAATACCGGTCATGTGTGAGTCGGATTCGCGCACAAAGGGTTCCGTGCCATTATCATGTCTGTTTTATTGAAACTCCACTTAAATGTTTATTTTATTCTGTTTTTTTAGTAATTGTTGTTATAGCGACATCAGAAATCTATACTAATACAGTGAAACTTGTTTAAGAGGGACCTGGATAAGTGAAAAACCTCCATATCTGGAACACATGCTGAGGTCCCGGCACCTTGGCTATGAATTACCTCTGTTAGTAAGACAAAAGCAACCTCTTTATCTGGGATAAGTTATTTCTATTTTCTTGTCATAATTACCTCTATAATTGAGAAGTCGCGTGTATTTATCTCTGTAACTGGGATAAAGTCAGTAGGTACACATAGGCTACCTCGGACCTCGGATGTTTCCTCTCTCTTTTACCTAGGTACTCGAACTTCTCTAAATCGGCCCTTATATAACTTAGTTTTAATGCGGTTTTTCTATTAATCGGGTATTTATTTCAAAAAGACCGAAACGAGGACAAAGTCTTTATTATTACGAAAAAAAACTAAAATTAATGTCAGTGCCCGAATCAGTAAAATAATCTGCCTCCAACTTTTAATAATTTTGTAAACGTCAACAACGAATTATTAGTTTCAGGAGAACTGTCTTTAAACCACATTTTTGATATTTTTTATGGAAAATAGTGAATTGTTTACAAAGTAAATACGTTGCTTTGTTGAATACACCTCTATAACAAAGATTACCTCTTTTCTTACCTCTGTTAATGAAACCCTCTGTAAATGAGACAGGTATTTTTTTATACCTAGATATCTGGGACACTGCGTAAGTGGAATACCTCTTTAAGTGAGACTAATTTACAGGTCCCTTGGAAGACCCAGTTAACCAGGTTTCACTGTATTATAAAGCTGAAGAGTTTGTTTGTTTGTTTGAACGCGCTAATCTCAGGAACTACTGGTTCGAATTCAAAAATTCTTTTTTTGTTGTATAGACCATTTATCGAGGAAGACTTTAGGCTATATAACATCACGCTGTAACCTATAGGTACGAAGAAACAGTGGAAGATGTGTAAAAAACGGGGAAAATATGAAGCCTTATGAAGAGTCACTATTCCACGGGGACGAAGTCGCGGGCACAGCTAGTACATCATCAAATTTCAACTGACTAACTATAAAGTTTCATGAGATTCTGCCTAGTGACAGACGAACGGACGGACAGAATCTCAGTAATCTGATCATGTTTTCCACTATGGGCACGAAATCCTAAAAACGTCGTAATCCTATCCGAATGAAAACAATCATATACGTTGAATTGAGAATAGACGTTCTGTTCTATTTAAGCGACATACTTACATATTTCAAAATTAAAACAACACAATTTGAACTTAAGCGTAAGGCGTTAAAATTGCTTTTGCTACTTGAATGTAAAGAATACATCTACATGTTACACCTAAGTATCTATACTAATATTATAAAGAGGAAAGATTTGTATTTTTGTATTTTTGTATGTTTGTAATGAATAGGCTCCGAAACTACTGGACCGATTTCAAAAATTCTTTCACCTTTGGAAAGCTACATTATCCCCGAGTAACATAGGCTATATAATATCACGCTAGGTCTTATAGTTGCGGAGCAGTAACCGAAAATGTTTCAAAAACGGGGGAAAAGTATCGTTTCTGAGGCCTTAAAAAAATCTTAAGTCCCCCCGTGCGAAGCCGGGACGGGCCGCTAGTATTAATATAAACAAGTAAGGTACCCATATCATTTATTTTAATACAAAGAGTAACCCTTTTTAAAGTGTCGCAGGTGTTTCGGTGTGAAGGGGGTCGAATATAAACAGGTTATAACTACGTATTGTAATAAGTATGAATGTTGTTCTTTGTCCATCAAGTAAAAGTATGTGGAGTGAGTTCCCAGTGTTATGTTATATTAAAAAAAAAAATGATTTATTTAGGATTTGTAGGCTATGGGTCTATATTAAAACGCATAAAATAAATCGTCATAATTTGAAGTAGCATAACAATTCTAAGCATAATTGTAAATCAGCATAACATTAATAAGCATAATTGAAAAATTTAACAAACCCCCGACATAAAAACTAAAAGACCCTCTAAAAAGTATAACAATAATAAAATCTTAATATTAGTTAAGTACCTAAGTGTTAATATTTCTACAAAGAAAACGTCATGTCGGGGGGACCGCTTCTCATTTAGGTGTACCTACTTACTTAATATTTACAATCTACCTAAACCTACGGTCCCCCCGACATGACGTTTTCTTTGTAGAAATATTAACACTTAGGTACTTAACTAATATTAAGATTTTATTATTGTTATACTTTTTAGAGGGTCTTTTAGTTTTTATGTCGGGGGTTTGTTAAATTTTTAATTTATTTTTTTTATTTCATACTTTTTGTAAGTAGGTATTTAGGTACCTACTACATATTATTATTTTTAACTAATTTCCATTTAACATGGAATTTTGTAATGTACATATTATCCTCTTACATTTGATACCCCACTCGGGTATATTTGTCGACATTGGGCTTACCATTTACTCTTTTACTCCCCGTAATTTTTGAACTACTTAACCGATTTTCATTATGATTTCAATTTTGTAATCTACACGCGATCTTCTTTCATTTGATATCCCACTCGGGTATATTTGTAGACATTTGGTTTTCCATCCCCACTTTCACTCCCAATATTTTTTGAACGACTCAACCGATTTTCATTATAATTTCATTTTTGTACTGTACACGTGATCCTCTTTCATTTGATACCCCACTCGAGTATATTTGTCGACATTTATTTTTGCATCCCCTCTTTCACCCCCCTCTAGTTATTAAACTACCTATCCGATTTTCATCAAACATAGCTAAGAACACTCCCGACATATTCATCTTGCAAACAAAAAAAACAGAATCAAAATCGGTTCATGCGTTTGGGAGTTATGATGCCACAGACAGACACACACACACACACACACACACACAGACACGTCAAACTTATAACACCCCGTCGTTTTTGCGTCGGGGGTTAAAAATGCATAATTTTAATACGCATAATGTAAATACTCATAACGATAAACTAGCATAAAAATAAAAAGCCTAAAATTATTTTTTATAAATATGAAAAATTATAAAAAGTTTAAGTGTCTGTTCATAACCTCAACTGATTTAAATATGTTTTTTATGTGCATAATGTATACCAAATTTTCAATATTCAATATTGAAAAAAAAAAGTTTTCATAGATTTACTTTTATTTTCATCTATTGGGGCCAATAAAATGAAAAAATATGTTTAAAAACTGATCTACTTTTCTGGTAGCAAATCGATCCTGTAAGTGTCGCAGTTTTAACCTAACCTAACCTACTTTTCTGATAATTTTGGAATAAAGACAAGTATGATTAATAATATACACGAACCTAAATGATATGTCTAAGAATAACTATTGAAAGTTTCTAGAATTGGTGTAATAATTTATGATGAAAAACTGTCTGAGATAATTTTCGGTATCTCAATAATCGACTTTTCCATTTTATGGAAACTGTGGTGCCCCCTTGTTTATGCATTTATTTTATTATGCATATTAAAGTTATACCAGATAAAGTTATACTAATTAAAATTATGCTTTTTCATTATTATGCATTTTAAGCAGTATGCCATTTTATAATTATGCATATTGTATGTTATGCATAATATTGTTATGCCAAGTCTGTTATGCGTTTTCAATATATGACAATTAATGTTATGCTATATAAGGGGCACCCGTAGGCTATATCTATACTAATATTATAAAGAGGAAAGGTTTAATAATTTCTGATGCCTTCGCGGTTATTACACATTGGAATTAAACAACTATTAACGGATTTAACTCGCGTATTTTTATTTGATTTTATTTGCTGACGTTTCGGTTTCTTTACAGTTTCCATAATCGTAGCACGACTGAGCTGACAATAAATGTCTAACGCTAAATTCTTGATTATGGAAACTGTAAAGAATCCGAAACGTCAGCAAATAAAATAAAATAAAAATACGCGAGTTAAATCCGTTAATAGTTGTTTCATTCCAATGAGGAAAGGTTTGTTTGTTTGTTTGGTTTGAATAGGCTCCAAAACGATTTGAATTATTCTTTTACTGTTGGGAAGCTACAATTCCCGAGTGACATAGGCTATAAAAAAAGATGATCCGTGCGAAGCCGGGGCTAGTGTCACTCGGAAATAGAGTAGCTTTCCAACAGTGAAAGAATTATTCACATCGGTCCAGTACCTTTTGAGTTTATTCGTTACATACAAAACTACAAATCTTTCCTCTTTATAATATTAGTATGATATCATGTTAGACGAGTGGCACTCACTTCTCATCATCCTTAGCCTTGGCTATATGGCTGAATATATGGGCGAAGGAGTTGGGAATGATCCCCCGGAGCTCGGGGGCGGAGTTCCCGCCGGCCATGGTGTACGTCTTGCCGGTGCCGGTCTGGCCGTACGCGAATATGGTGCCGTTGTAGCCCTTCAGGACCTGCTCCACTATGGGGCTCGCTGTCTGCACGTATATGTCCATCTGTGGAGAGATGGGGAACGTCGTGAATGTCGTGTTGATGTCATCCTGAGTTACTAAGACCTTTATTGCACAAATAAATAAATTCAGAAATGAAAGAGATAACGAAACGAAAATATCACTGAGGGATCTCTTACAGTTAACCTATTAGAAACTGAAGTTATGGAAGTTAGAGCGTGGGTAAGACAGAAAAAGATTTCATCTACAATAGGGTGACGACTGGGTAAAAAAAAACTAAATTCTATTTAGTCAGTCATTTAGATTATTAAAAACTAGTCGACGCGTATTTTTTTGTATGTACTTCTAAAGTTCGGGAGTGATGTCACGATATAGTACAATTTATACCTAGCCGTGACGTCACAAACCCTCACTCCCAAACTTTGGAAGCGCTTATCTTTGTTATTTATTGTTCGACTAGCTGTGCCCGCGACTTCGTCCGCGTGGAATTTAAGTACTGGGACATAAGTATGGATAATTAAAGATTTTTTTCTAAAATGAGTTACTCTTTATTACATAAGCTATCTGCCAGTGAAAGTCCCGTCCAAATCAGTCCAGCTGTTCTATAGATTAGCCGGAACACACAGATAGACAGGCAAATAATATAAAAAATATAATATAGGTATAGTATTTAATATTTCAAATGTAAATTATAAAATGTCTTTATAAACCACATTAACAGTTTTTCCTTCTGGGGCTAATATGAAAAGGTTATCCGCATTACTAACCCGCGAGCAAGCCACGTATAGTTGGCCGTGTGAAAAACAATTCGACCTGAGATCAACTCCAACAGCCTTTAGCGTCTGCCCCTGAGACTTGTTAATTGTCATAGCAAAGCAAACGGACACTGGAAATTGTGTCCGTTTGAATTGGAATGGGAAATAATTGTTGGGGATGATTGATATTCGTGGTATGTATACAGTTTCACCTGCACTACATCCAGTAAGAATCTCAGCTTCGATTAAGTTTCTTTGTAAAGAAGTTACTCTAAGTCGGGTTCCATTGCACAATTTAGGTGGAGTAAGATTTCTCAATAGCGATGCGTTGTAAGCGTTTCGTCTGGGCATTTTTAAAATCAAAGCAAATACATACAATAATACATATATTTATTTCAATAAATCTACGTCTACGTAGGCAATATTTTTTTAGATTATATCCGATATTTTTCAACCAATTCACAAAGCAAGTTCAGAGTCCGTATTTTCATATCCAAGTATAACATCAAAATCATCAACTAACCGAATCGCAAGACAAACAAAATTATATACCTAGTTTTAAACGTAGAGAAACAACTAAACCAGTTTGTATTTATACTTTTCAGAGAAAAAGCTATAGCGCGTTTTAATTGCCTTGAGGCGCCATCTAGTACTATATTATGTAACTAAAAATCTCCTATAGAAAAATTACCTTTAAACTTTAAAAGACGATAGCTTTTTTATTTGACATCCGATTTTGATGAAACAAAGCCTATATGTTGCTCAGGGAAGAGCTTAATCTATTAGTGAAAGCCGCGTCAAAATCTGTTCAGTAGTTTTCAAGATTAGCGAATACATACAGACAGACAGACAGACAGACAGACAGACAGACAGAAAAGAAAATCTAAAAAATCATTTTTGTGTTCTGTTACTCTTTTATTATTGCCCACACCCATTTTTTGTTAAAAATTTCAATTGTACAGACACGCGGTTTCTACTGTTTTATTATATGTAAGATTACGAAATAGTACATTACGCACCAAGGCCAGTAAAATAATAAATGTCTCAGATCACATGTATTGAAAAAATGTAAAATGTGATCTGATAAAAATTAAAAATGTGATCTGAGGCGTTTTATTTTACTGGCCGAGGTCAGTATACTATTTTTCTGTTCGACGAAGCCAGAAAGCGGCAATTTCATTTAGCGCAGCGGCCAGCAAGTTGGCGCTTTCCGGCCGGAGGACTGAAAAGAAAAATTACGCGTCCAATATTTTTTGAAAATCGACTGTATCTATCTCTCGACAAAGAAAAAAATCGTCATGCCTATCGTGAAGATGAAAGATTTTAATTTTTGTGCGTGTACGTTTGTAATGAACAAACACAATAACTGTGCCTACTTCAAAATCTTTCACTATTTTAAAGCAACGTTTACTCTGAGTAATATAGGCTAGGTATAGAATATTTAATAATAATAATATCTTTGGACAATTCACACAAATTGATCTAGCCCCAAACTAAGCATAGCTTGTCCTATGGGTACTAGACAACGGATAAACATACATAAATACATATAAGACGTCCAAGACTCAGGTACAGATGCCAGTGTTCATCACACTGACATCTGCCCCTAGCAGGATTCGAACCCGGAACCTCCGGTTTCGTAGTCAGGGTCTCTGACCACTAGACCAACAGGCCAATGGGCCTGGGCGGGCCGCTACTAACTACTACGTATACCTACCTATTAATATTCACACAAGTCAGTTCCCTTATATACGTGAATTATTTTTGAAAATCGTTAGAAAGTTTATATCAGTAGGTATATTATTATGTATTTTATTAATGTCCTATTTTAAGCCAACTTCATTTTATGTTTTAAATATCATATTTTGTACTGTGTTTTTATACTGTAGAATACAGGTTGATATTATAATGACCCTCCATTTTTTTGGTAAGTATTGAATTAATTTAGACTTCATCTTTTACTAGCTGTCCGCCCCGGCTTCCCACGGATCCCTTTTTTTTATAGCCTATAGCGGTCCCGGCCGACGTCATCCTGCCCGTTCGAAATTTAAATTAGGTAACTTTAGTTAGACAACGTTCGAAAAGAAAGTAGGTAGTTAGAAAAGAAAAGGGCTGTTTTTAGGGTCTTCCCGGCAATTATTTTTTCTCGCCGTAAGAACCATCCTTGGACTTCAACGAACATTTAAAAAAAAACTTGGCCAAATTGGTCCAGGCGTTGTCGAGTTATGCGCTTACCAACACATTTTGCGATTCATTTTTATATATAAGAGAAGAATAAGAAGAAGATAAGATTTACAAAATTCTAATTATCAAATGAATATATTTTGGTAAGAATTGAACATTAAAATTTTATTTGACATAGAAATATCAACCTGTATCTATATAGGTATGAAAAACATTTATTTTTTATGTATTCTGGAATAAAATAAAATATTGGATAAATAGGGTCATTTATTAATAAATCAATTATATACATAATACCTATACAATTAATTATATAATTACATATTAACGTATGTTATGTAAAAATGTGTTTTTTAAAGATAAAAAAAAATATTTATTACACTAATATTAGACAGCTATTACATATTGAAATAAAACTATTATAAAAGATAACTTTTGCTCGTGACTTCGTCTGCGCATAATTCTTTTCTCAGTGCTCCCCCTAAGTATGTTATAGAAGGAAATGTAAAATTTAGAATTTAACTCTAATAGTTTAGGATAATTTGATATGTCAATAACTAAATCAGCTTTTATCTTTTTATATATTTTACACCTATATCTAAAGGAAGCTAACTCGAAAACCTGAAAGTTTGAGTTCTGCAAACCATCAAATTCCTTACAGCAAAACCAATAAAACAGATTTAGGCTAACTCTTCTAGCTTCATATGAAACAAACAAAACTATACAGAAAACTCCTACAGTACTCAACTACACATAGACTTATTAATAAATTTTTCACCTTGCCTGAAAAAATAACTTTTTTGAGTTAGATCCCTTTACATCTAGGTGTGCGTGCAGATACATAGATCCCTACTAATATTATAAATGCGAAAGTAACTCTTGTCTCTCTGTTACGCTTTCACGCTAAAACTACTGGACCGATTTAATAGAAATTTGGTACAAAGAAAGTTTGGAGCCTGAGAAAGGACATCCTACTTTTTAACCGACTGCAAATAAGGAGTTTCACGCGGACGAAGTCGCGGGCAGAAGCTGGTTCAAAATATTTTAAACCTCGTTAGAAAAATATTCAAGCGACATTCTGCCCACATGTCGGGGTCAGATATCAAGGCGTTAGCAGAACGACCTCGCCTAGCTAACTATGCCACTAGGGCAAATAACCAGGTCAGCAGCCGTCCCTCTCGCACACACACAGAAGCCACAAGAGAGAGAAGGACGGGCGAACAAAGAACAGAGATGGTATCGATTTGGGCGCGGATGTTTAATTCGACCTCCCGTTGCTGAAATACTAACTCACTGGGCCTTGTTTATTACGAATTCAGTACATCGTTCGCTTTGTGAACGTTTGACGCCTTACATAAGCGGTCTAACAAATACTAATACCTATTACAAACACGAAAGTTTGTAAGAATCTGTGGATGTAAGGATATATAGGTACCTTACTGGATTCTGGAGCTGAATTTGACTCGCTTCTAGCATCTTCTGCATTTGTATGATGTTCTTATGACAATATTGTAGGTATCCCTACTAATATTATAAATGCGAAAGTAACTCTGTCTGTCTGTCTGTTACGCTTTCACGCTAAAACTACTGGACCGATTTAAATGAAATTTGGTACAAAGAAAGTCTGGAGCCTGAGAAAGGACATAGGCTACTTTTTAACCGACTGCAAAAAAGGAGGAGTTCCACGCGGACGAAGTCGCGGGCGGAAGCTAGTATTTAATAAGCTGTCTTACAAATAGGTATGCTGTTTCAAGGGTTCTCGTCTTAAAACCATCCATGGACTTCAGAGAACATTTAACGAAAGAATTGTCCCAATTGGTCTAGGTGTTGTCGAGTTATGCGCACATTTTGCGATTCATCTATACTAATATTATAAAGCTGAAGAGTTTGTTTCTTTGTTTGTTTGAACGCGCTAATCTCAGGAACTACAGGTTCTAATTCAAAAATTTTTTGTTGGATAGACCATTTATCGAGGAAGGCTTTAGGCTATATAACATCACGCTGCGACCAATAGGAGCAAAGAAACAGTGGAAAATGTGTAAAAAACGGGGAAAATATAAAGCCTTATGAAGAATTACTATTCCACGGGGACGAAGTCGCGGGCACAGCTAGTTTTTATATATTCCCCTTCTTTTTATAACCTATGTCACTCGGGAATAGTGTAGCTTCCCAACAATTTTCGAAATCTTTTCTCTTTATAATATTAGTATAGACTAGCGACCTTCCTCTTGAATCACACTATCTATTAAAAAAACCGCATCAAAATCCGTTGCGTAGTTTAGATTTAAGCGTACATAGGGATTTAAGGACAGAAAAAGCGACTTTGTTTTACACTATATCCAAACTTTACTGAAAATTATTTTTAGACCGAACAGGGAAATAACAATTCGACCATGAAAGTGGCGCTACGCCAGTAGATTTAACGTATAATCGTAGCAAATATACAATACATTATGTACATAGCGGCAAGGTCTGTACAGATACGCTGTGTAAACAACGCGGAATAGTGAAGGACTGCATTATATAAATAACAAACTGTATATATTTGCTGGTTAATTCCATGTGCAAAACATTGTAAGGTCCTTTCGGTTTAAATTAACCTTGAAATATCTATACTAATATTACTAGCTGTCCGCCCCGGCTTCGCACGGATCATCTTTTTTTTTATAGCCTATGTCACTCGGGAATAGTGTAGCTTCCCAACAGTGAAAGAATTTTTCAAATCGTCCAGCTGTTCTGGAGCCTATTCAATCCAAACAAACAAACCTTTCGTCTTTTATACTCTATACTAATATTATAAGGGGGAAAGGTTTATATATATGTTTGTTTGGATTGAATAGGCTCCAGAACGGCTAAACCGATTTCAAAAAATCTTTCTCTATTGGGAAGCTAGACTATTCCCGAGTTACATCCCTACTAATATTATAAATGCGAAAGTAACTCTGTCTGTCTGTTACGCTTTCACGCTAAAACTAGTGGACCGATTTAAATGAAATTTGGTACAAAGTCTAGAGCCTGAGAAAGGACAAAGGCTACTTTTTAACCGACTGCAAAAAAGGAGGAGTTCCACGCGGACGAAGTCGCGGGCAGAAGCTAGTAGGCTATAAAAAAAGGGATCCGTGCGAAGTCGGGGCGAACAGCTAGTTATATAGAAGTAGGTACGCTTGTTTTAAAATTATGTATATACGGTTCTGGATTGACAAGCAAGAATTGAATTTTGTAAATATATGAACTATGAAAAATCAGCGACAATGTACGGTTGTATTAAGGACTAATATAATAATGAGGAAAGGTTTGTTTGTTTGGATTAAATAGGCTACAAAACGACAGGACCGATTTGAAAAATTCTTTCACTGTTGGGAAACTATATTTCTTGGTGTAGGCGTCTTCAATATTTAGAACAAGGGACCGACGACGGCTGAAATACCTACTACAACTTTGGTAGGTACTTATCAGCGATAGCGGCCCGTCCCGGCTTCGCACGGGGGGACTTAAGATTTTTTTAAGGCCTCAGAAACGATACTTTTCCCCCGTTTTTGAAACATTTTCGGTTACTGCTCCGCAACTATAAGACCTAGCGTGATATTATATAGCCTATGTTACTCGGGGATAATGTAGCTTTCCAAAGGTGAAAGAATTTTTGAAATCCAGTAGTTTCGGAGCCTATTCATTACAAACATACAAAAATACAAATCTTTCCTCTTTATAATATTAGTATAGAAGTATAGATGAAAAATCAATGTACGGTTGTATTAAGGACTAATATAATAATGAGGAAAGGTTTGTTTGTTTGGATTGAATAGGCTACAAAACGACAGGAAAAATTCTTTCACTGTTGGGAAACTATATTTCTTGGTGTAGGCGTCTTCAATATTTAGAACAAGGGATTGACGGCGGCTGAAATGCACGTGGAACCCGTACTACAACTTTTGTAGGTACTTATCAGTATATTGTATTATCTAGAATACTTTACAAATACACGCTCGTAAGTAGACAAGAGTCCGTTGAATAATTGAAGTGATAAAAACGTAGTTGTGATAAAGCGCGCACTTCCGCGGCCTTGTGCGGCGGAACGTTAATGCAGAGTGTACGAGTAGGTACTGATTGTGCAAAGTGGGTCGATTGTAGTCTTGATATTAGTTATCTACTTCACATTGATAATGCCAGTAACATACTGTATCAAATCTATACTAATATTATAAAGCTGAAGAGTTTGTTTGTTTGTTTGAACGCGCTAATCTCAGGATCTACTGGTTCGAATTCAAAAATTCTTTTTTTGTTGGATAGACCATTTATCGAGGTAGGCTTTAGGCTATATAACATCACGCTGCGACCAATAGGAGCGAAGAAACTGTGGAAAATGTGTAACAAAACGGGGAAAATATGAAGCCTCATGAAGAAGTGACAGAAGACTTTGACGAAACAATCGGGCGGGCAGGACGACGTCTGCCGGGGCCGCTAGTACAGTACTCTATACTATTAATTTCACAGATCTTTGGAATGAAACGACTATTAATGGTAATGTCTGATGCCTTCGCGGTTATTATACACTAGCTTCTGCCATCGACTTCGTCCGCTTTTTACACATTTTCCACTGTTTCGTCGCTCCTATTTGTCACAGCGTGATGTTATATTATAGTCTAAAGCCTTCCTCGACAAATGGTCTATCCAACAAAAAAAGACTTTAAATTCGAACCAGTAGTTCCCGAGATTAGCGCGTTCAAACAAACAAACTCTTCTGCTTTATAATAATAGTACAGATTGGAATGAAACAACTTTAACGGATTTATCTCGCGTATTTTATTTAATTGGCTGACGTTTCGTCGTAGCGCAAAATAATCGTGTCAGCTCAGTCGTGCTACGATTATGGAATCTGTAAAGGCTCCGAAAAGTCAGCCAATAAAATAAAATACGCGAGTTAAATCCGTTAAAGTTGTTTCACTCCAACTATTAATGGATTCAACTCGCGTATTTTATTTTATATGCTGACATTTCAGATTCTTTAGTTTCCATAATCGTAGCATGAATAAGGTGACAATAGTCTAACGCTAAAGTCAGCCAACCTATATAGGAAAGTAATACCTATTCAATTTGTATTATCATTAAAATTTGTCAACAAAACTGTCGTATACCTAGTAGGAAAATTTAAATCAGTACTTATTACCTCATCAAGGATATTTATACCAGAAAAAGGGAATAAAATAAAAAAATAAATATCAATTTAATATACATAAAATACATAAATACATTTTGCTTCTACAATAGCTACTGTATTTGTTAATTGAAAATATTAATTATTATATTAATTTTTGATACTTTCCAAGTTATTACACATCGGAATAAAACGATGAATGTTATTGTAACGTTTCGAAAACTTTACATTTATCATATTATATTCAACAATTGAACACCAGAACCAGATAGTGTTAACCAAAATTTTATTCCAATGTGTAATAACCGCGAAAGCATTAGATATTAATATTTTTTTAATTATGAATTTATAAACTAAATATTATGTTGCTTAATTAGTAAGCGTTTAGCATTAAGGTCAATAAAAGAAAAAAAAAACTGATATATAACGAGAAAAAAAAAAACTTTGCATAATCAACACATTAATGTCGAAAAACATGGTTCCAAAATTTTATAATTGTGTCTAATTACTTTTAATAACAAGGAAATAATGCATATTATTTTAAAAGCCCGCTTCTTAATGTTTTGTTGTTTTTTGCACGAAACTGCGTTGAGTAATTGACCTGTTTTTATATACTTTAAATTAATATTCTTAATGAGGGTAACTTATAAACTAAACATTAGTATGAATTTGACAAAATTATGAAATAATCATTATATCGACTTAATATTACTAAATTATATACATATTAAAACCACAATATAAGTTACAAACAGAAAAATAAAGCTCTTTAGTGGAACTTTCTACAAAGTTCTAAGATAAAACAGTGAAAAAATTAATCATGTAGAATGAGGTCCAACATATTCCACAGATAAGAAACTATTATACTACTGGCTTGTGATTGGCGGAGCACGATAGCTGGACCTCATTCTACACGACTCACACAGACACACAACAGCTCCAATAAGGTATCAGTTCATTTCCCACTGGAGTCTAGATTTTTCCAACGTCATAGAAATAGGCTTTTTGACAATGCGAAAAATAAAGTGTAAATTACTGTTAACAGTATATATTAAGAGTTAAAAAATGATTATTCATTAACGTAAGTTGAAAATAATGATTGATTTATTTAAAAATCCTTAAATAAAAATTACATTTTTTAAAAGTTTGTCACGTGACACAAAACGCTCCTAATTAGCCGAGTTTTTCGTGACGTCACATGCCCGTAAACTTTGTTTACCTAGTTGTGTTGCGCCTAGTTGTCAAACAGGCATGTGACGTCACCGACCTCATTGCGGCGCCATATTGTCAAAGTAGCGTTTTGGCACACTATTTAAATATTGAATTTTTAATTCGATGTTTTTCAGCTAATACATACCAGATTTAAAAAAAACAACTTTTGCTGGGTTCCTTAGACTCTACTACATAATATAAAATGGATTTTAAAAACATGTCAAATACCCTATTATAAACACACATATACACGCAAGTTCTTCTTTTCTTCATTGCTGTTATCAGACGCAACATTCCCGATGCATGGAGCATTAAATAAATAATGTCTTGCGCTCGCAACTCTCAGCAAGCTGTTATCGGAAAATGCTATTTTCAACGAACAAATGACGGCGCACGCGCAACTATAATTACGGACACGCGTGTACGCACTGCGTAACGTGTTTCTATTTTAAAAGTGAATAAATACTTCAAGGTTTTTCTAGACATAAATATTCGGTACAAGCCGAGCAGAATCCATTATAACAAGACCAATAGAAGTTATCTATACTAATATTATAAAAAGTAAAGGTTTGTTTGTTTGGATTGAACAGGCTTCGAAATGGCTGGACCAATTTGAAAAAATCTTTCACTGTTGGAAAGCTACACTATTTCAGAGCAAAAGGCTTAAGAGTCTCCTTTCAGGAGTCTCGCCACCCGTCCGGTTTTGCAGTGAAGGCCCATTAGCTGGCCAACTGCGCTTCAGTATTCAGTTCGAAAAAAAAAAAAAAAAAAAAAATCAGAGTAAAAAAGGGAACCGCGTGAAGCCGGGGCGGACAGCTAGTTACAGATATAATTTATCACGTCTAGATTCGTCAAGAAGCGAAACAATCGCGCTGAGTAATGGATTTGTGGATAATTTTTAGTCACATATGCGCTCAAAGTAGTAAGTTTGCCGCGAAGGCGTTCAAAAGTCATGTCCATTATATTTAATTGCGTGTATGACGTCATTTGGTAGTTGAAAACTGCATTTCATCCGATGCCTGGTCACAAGCAACGCAAGATGCATGCGGAATGTTGCATCAATGTCATGTCCATACAGTTCTAACTTCATTGGCATCTCTCGAAGTTAGAACGTTAACTTTTCATCACCTAATTGAACCTATTGCAAATTTCTTTCAATGAAATCGCATTGGATATAATATAGGTAATCCTTACTTAGTCTAAACATATGTAGAATAATAACCTCCTTTTTTCAAGTCGGTTAAAAAGTACTCTTCATTAACCTGTGACGAACATTGTTCGGTATAATATACGTAATTAAATTACGCACACACGTATGCGTAGGTAAATCAATTTCGTATAATCAGTTGTGACGTTACTTCTTTAGTTCTGGTGAGTGGATAAAAATAATACGGTTGTGTATTAGGTTGTACTCACACATACATTTATACGATAAAAAAAACTTCACTAACAATGAAATGTACTGTTTGAATCAAGAACAGAGGTTTCTTTAACTAAATACGTGTTTAATAAAAAATGGCGACTGGGTAAATAACTAAATTATATTTAGTCCATCAGTTAGATTATCAAAAATTATAGAACACTGCATTTTTTTTTTCTCCAAGAAACAAAAAAAGACAAAGATAAATGCTGTGTACAATAGAAATGACGACTGGGTAAAGAACTAAATTATATTTAGTCCATCAGTTACATTATCAAAAATTATAGAACACTTAATTTTTTTTTTCACCAAGAAACAAAAAAAGACAAAGATAAATGCTTCTAAAGTTTTGGAGTGGGGGCTAGTAACGTCACTTTAATGTACAATTTATACCATAACGTGACGTCACAAAGCCCGACTCCCGAACTTTAGGAGACCTTATCTTTGTTATTAACTATTCGATTGAGATAAAAAAAAAAGTGTCCACTAATTTTTTTAATCTACTTGACGGTCAAAAGTCGTCATGCCTTCCAGACCAGTTCAGACCACTAACGACATCTATAAAAAATGTACACAAAGCAATATTTAAAAAAAAACACTGTTTGGTTCAGTGGTGTCTATATGCATTCTATTTGACGCATAGGTCCTTGCAGGCCTGGTCCCATTTCAACGCGACAATTGTCGGTGACAAGTGAAATTTATAATTACACTAGAAACACGATAAAAATCTACGCCGTTTGGCTTCATATTGACTGCGCATTGCATTTCCAATTGTCAATTGTCATCTACAATGTCGCGTTGGTGAAATAGAGCCAGGCGCGCGCAGTGAGGGTCGCGCATGTACCACGTCAGGGTAGGCACTTAATACATTAATACCATTGTGCCTATGTGGAATGCACGCCCTTGAATAGGGGCAAGTACCTATCAGAGCTGTGGACTATTTAAAAAAGAAATGTTATATGATAGATTATTATATATATATATTCTTCTGTGGTACTGGTTGAATCTTCTGTAGAGTAGTCCTACTTGCAGCTCCCACCCACCATTCGACAAGACTGATGCACGGACAGCAGCAGTCGAGAGGAATGGCGGACAGAAGAATGCATAAATCTTCTTTTTCATTCTTCGCTGCAGGATTCAGAAGTGTCTAACTCTAGACTTCCAAGAGGTGACCATTGTATTGGAAATGGAACGAGTTGAGCAGAAAAAACAAGCATATATTCACAATATCATTTTCTTTGTCTGATATTTTTTTTTTAATATAAATTGCCTCAAGGGTATTTTTTTAAAGCTTTGACATATTTATTCAGAAATTGTTAGATGTTAATTCGATGGAGCACAAGCATTTGTAGTGTAGTAGGTAAGTTGAAAAAAAAAATGTACGGAATTTGGATTTGCTTAGTTTGGTACTAAGTACCTATATCAAAGAGGTGAAATTGACCAAAGTCATCAGTTTATATTAAAATAGCTAATGCAATTAAAAATAACCTACTTAACATAGATAAGAAGTATTATTAGTTTCTATAAAATGGCCGATTAGAACCATAGACAAAATATTTTCCAATGAACCACATTGCTTGCTGATAACAGCCTACATAAAAAACTAGTTTCCCTTTCCTACTTCCTCAATGAACATTGCAAACAGATTCTTATTGGAATAAATTAATAATTATAAAGTTGCTTCCTACACTTTCATATTAAAATTTAATGTATTTTAAAAAAAACACTAAGATTCTAAACACACTTTTCAGTACTATTTATTCTTGAACAGAGACAATAGACTACTAGAGTAAATTACTGCAATTAGCTTTGAAGCTATCATTTGTTGCAACACCTTGACATCATGGCAGAACAAAGGTTTTTCCAATGCCACTAATTTGTTTCCTATGTTGAAATGATTAGAAAAATTAAATTTTGTAATACCACGATTGGCTAATGCGTAAGTAGGTCATATCTAATTATATACGGCCTTGGTGTAAATATTAGTGAATTACAGTTAAAACTTGTTTAGTTATATATCCAATGTTAGAACATAATGTAATAAAATTACACATATTTAATAAGTAACGTTATATACCTAAACCAAATAAAATCCAATAAGAATTCCAATAGAAAGTGCAAAAAATCTATATATCTCCATTTGTACACACTGCTACCTATAATATAATCAAAAATACTTGTGCAAAATATTTAAAACAATTTACCTGACTGGTGTTAGAGTCGAAGGCGGCGTCATAGCCGTACACACGCGGGGGCTCCGGCGGCGTCACATTGTTCCTCGTGACGGCGACCGTATTATTCACGGAGTCCACGGACACGCAGTTGTAAGCACCCTCCAACTTCTCCCGCTGGTCCATCGGGCGAACCCGAACGACCACGCGGACATTCTCCACCGTCGGACCTCCCAACTCCGCATCCTATCGGACAAAGAAAAAATATTACCACTAGGACACGTCCACAGTCCACGGAAGGGCACGGTGATGTAAAAATTTCAACGCGAATCAATCCCCAGTGCGCAGTTACTATGTCGTAAACGCCTACGATAATGAATGACCCTGAAACTCGAAGTACGTTATGACTCATGCAGAAATAACTAAAATTAACGCTAATAACGGCGAAATTAAACCTAAATCGACTAGATGAGACTAAAAAGTACGTACACGGTTACACACATGTGGTTATGGTTACGAATAAAAGGAAATGGATAGTTATGAAATCATCGTGACATGATTTCCGGAAATCATGTGATAACTCCCAACAGTCCCAACGGTTATACTCACGGGCATTTTGGTGATTGCACCTCGACGAGATCACGAAAACAATAAGTCTGGTAGCACAAAGACGCGCACGGCGCGCAACGCGTTTCGTTCGGTGGATATTAGGCAAAAATCAATACTCACGACCTAGTTTTTCAGGGTTTCCTATTTCCTTTTGAAATGAAATTGGAATGACAAGACGTTTTCTCTAATGTTGCCATATCAAGGTGGAAGTGGGGATTAAGGGGTCTATACACCACTACAACAACATAACATTTTAAGTAGTAGGTATAAAAAACAAGGAGAAAAAATATATAAACCAACTTACCTTTCACATGTTATAAAAAGAATTAAGACAATAATTATTCATCTCCTATTACTACAAACAACTTACTCATTCATTTTTAAATTTAAGTAAATACCACTCGTGTGTAAAGCCCTTAAAGTAAATGTATTGCCAATTTATTGAGTATGGATTTTAAAGATCACATTCATTAATTAAAATGAGATTTCTTAAAATTGATCCAATGAAATTTAGCATGTTCCTTGATTTGGTTCTTGAATTGAAAATATTAAAATAATATATTTCGAAAAACCTGCTCCATCCATCTAATTATTAGTAATTATAGTTATTAGTTGGTAACACTGGACTGATAAACGTCAAAAATGCTGTTTATTTTTGTTCATAAAAGTTTTTATTAAATTCCACAATTAATGGCTTACAAACCTTTGAAGGAGTACTTAAAACATATAGATCTAAAGTATGTAAGTTAAATGTTGACAAAATGTCCACAGACACATCTAATGATCCTCAGAATTTGACCCATATTGATAGTGTCGACGTCGACTTATCGACTAAAGAAACTCCTCTAGGACATGAAAATTCTTCAGATTCGAGTCCAGAGATTAAACCAGAATGCCCTACGGACGACCTATTTTCCATAGATACAAATATTTTACCAAGTAAGCCCTCGGAAAATAACGCAAACACTGATTTTGATCCAGTCGCGAATGCGGGCCAAGAAAACGGTAACATTTCTATATTATCGGTTTCTGCTGATTCTGCGCCTGCAAATATTACAGACAGCATTATCAAGTATGAAAAATCTTCAGTATGCGACGAGAAAGTATCTATACAAAATACAACATCACCTGAAAAACTGTCCATGCATAGTTTAGAAACTAATAATGATTCAAATTTTGTTCCTAATATAACTGAAAACAATATAGACACTCCCATAAATATACCACAGACATATCTTGATTCTAATAAAGGTTTAGCTACATCATCGGTGAGTTTAAATGAAACAAATTATAACAACGTTACTATTTGTAAGTCACCATACAGCCGTAGTGCTGAGAACATATCCAGTATTGAAACTAACGATCAAAACCACAAAGAGGTAAACAAAGAGTCAATTCTGTCAGAGTTTTCTTTGCAAAAAAGTAAAATAAGTGCTACTCAAGTAATCACACCTACAGAAAACAATACCAGCTTAGATGTAAGATATGGCAGAATTCCAAAAGAATTATTATCCCAAGACATAGGCAGTATTGTTAAAAATGTACACGGGATTTTCTCATCTGTGAGTGGTAGCTTAAAGAACGCGTACACACACAGAGCAAGTGTGCAAATACCTTACATGAAAGCTGTGAAGACGGTCCCTAATGGTAAGGTAATGAATGACATATTCGAAGATCAACAGACTGAAGAAAAAGTTCCAATTTCAAATGGAATAGAAAATGACATTCCAAATTTAAATGAGATTACAGCTAGTGATGGGAACGTAGAGGGAGATGTGAAAAGTGATGTATTGAGATTACAAATTGAGTCTTTAGAAAGAGTTCTAATGGAACAGAGAAAGGAGAATATGACTTTGAGAGAGAGAGTCAAACAACAGACTGATGAGCTGCAGGAGAAAGATCAAACATTTAAAGAGTTAGAGAATAAGATGGATTTGGTAAGAAACTTGTATTGTATTCTTAGTATTTTAGCATAGCCACTGAATATACATATCTATGTTTCTAGTTATACTAACTGACCAAGCAAACCTCTTTTTTTTAGAGAATTTTTATTCAAAAATAGGGGTTAATGGTTGAAATGTGAAAATTTAGGATTGCATGTACATATTATTCACTTCTGAATCATAAAAAAATTTAAAGGAATCTTTGGGGTGGGCCACCTTTAAAATATTCAGGCCTACTTGATATGCACTCAAAATTTCATAAAAATTGGTATAGCTGTGACCCGAGAATTTTATACAATATCTTTACAAAGTTTCACTGAAATCTTTGGAATTCTCTCCCTCTATCTATCAGGCAGGTACCGAGTAAGCTAGCATTGAAGCAATTGCTAAGTAAGCCCATTCTTGATCATTAGTTTTCATCAGCTCTTATCGTGGTTATTTATGTATTTTTGTGTATCTAAATAGTTTATTAAGTATATAAATGTATTTATTTATGTAGTGTAATATCTTCCTATTTTATATTGTATTTTTTTGTGTATTATTTATTTGCGCCTAGACATGCTCTCTGTTTATTTATTTATTTAATAAGGAATACCAACAGATGATACATTTAAAACTCATATAGGTACTTATCTAATAACTACAATATATTACATGAGGTTGACTGGTAGAGAATGCCATATGGCATTAAGTCCGGCTTTTGTACATTAGTTTTTTGTGCAATAAAGAATAAATAAATCCATTTAATTTTTATGAAAAGCTATCAAAGATCCATAAACATGAATAACCATTTATTTCCAGATGTCGAAGCACGTGGAGCAAGCGAAGCGCGAGAAGGACGCGGCGGTGATGCGCTACGCGAGCGTGGAGTGCAGCGCGATAGAGGCGAGACGCGCCGCCGACAGCGCCGCCCGCGCCGAGCGCGCCGCCCGCGCCGAGCTCGAGCTGCTGAACGCTAAGATCAAGGCGGCGCACGCCGAGAAACAGAGGATATGCCAGCTGTATGATGATAAGGTATCTGTATACCACATACATTTTTATACATTTTTCTATAAAAAAAATAGCTAATTAATATAAAAAAACTAGCAGTCCCGGCAGACTTCGTCCCGCCCGGCAAAAAATGTTAAGGGTGGGCAACCCTTATCACTAAGGGGTATGAAAAATAGATGTTGGCCGATTCTCAGACCTACTCAATATAGACTATGGGCCCATGTTAAAAAAATGATGGGTCATTTGAACCACCAGATGACCTATGTAGAACGATATAAGAGCATAAAATAATAAGATTTAGCATTGTGCCGTCACTTGTAAGCTGTCCAACTGAGTGCAGGTGAGAATTCAAAAGTACAGGTAGAGTGAGTACATTTTGGTCATATATTTTTGAACGGCATTGTTACCATCGATAGATCCATGAAAAATAATTAATTTGACGTTGTGTCAAATCACCCCCTGGACCACGGAAAGAGAGGGGGCTGCAACCTTCGGTTTTTTCCCCTTGTCGCTTGATTTTTTTACGGCGTTGCGGAATGATGGATTAGAAGCAGTATTGAAATAGTATGAAACTGATGCCGTACTGTATCAAATGACCAAATTCACCCTGGAAATTGTCGGAAAATCAAAAAAAAATTCCGACTTTTTGGATCACCATTTTTTTACGGCACTACGCGTTTTAGTATTATTTTTCATGGATCTATCGATGGTAGCAATGCCGTTCAAAAATATATGACCAAAATGTACTCACTCTACCTGTACTTTTGAATTCTCACCTGCACTCAGTTGGACAGCTTACAAGTGACGGCACAATGCTAAATCTTATTATTTTATGCTCTTATATCGTTCTACATAGGTCATCTGGTGGTTCAAATGACCCATAATTTTTTTAACATGGGCCCATAGTCTAATACGCTCACAAAATTTCATGAGAATCGGTCAAGCCATTTCGGAGGAGTACGGTAACTAACATTGTGACATGGAAATTTTATATATTAGAAGTAGCTAATTATTAGAAAAAAAAAGTAGCTAATTAATATAAAAATTAGCGTCTGTCTGTAACTTCATCTTTGCATGATAAATACCCCTTGTTTTATTTAATCTTTAAATTAGCGATGATTTTGATAAAACTTGAGATTTATAGTGTTAACATCAATTAAAATAATATTTGCTTCTTGATTTATTGCTGTCACCCCCAGTGCAAAATAGTAAAATCTAAGAGTCATTAATTTTCGACTTGTATGTGGACGAAGTCAGCAAGCAAAACTAGTTCTATCTTTGTCATTTGCTTTTTGGAAATATTTTTTTCTTAATTATTTATTTAATTGACAAAAGGAAACTTCTACATCATACACCTAGATCTACGATCTCGAAAAATGTTTTATCAGAGGCGAAAAACGGATATAGTACATTACGCACCAAGGCCAGTAAAATAGCAGCGCAGCGGCCGGAAAGCGCCATCTTTGTGGCCGCTGCGCTAAATGAAATTTCCGCTTTCTGGCTTCGTCGAACAGAAAAATACTATACTGACCTCGGCCAGTAAAATAAAAAAGCCTCAGATCACATTTTTATCAACCTCGGCTTCGCCTCGGACGACAATTAAGTACATGTGATCTGAGACATTTTTTATTTTACTGGCCTTGGTGCGTAATGTACTATTGCATGCAGGAGTTTTCTGTATAGATTTATACTTTTTATATGAAGCTAGAAGAGTTAGCTTAAATCTTTTTATTGGTAAGCTGGTCTCGCTGAAAGGAATTTGATAGTGTACATAACTTGATCTTTAGATTTTCGAATTACCCCCCTTTAGATCTAGGCAGGCGCGTGCAGTGACGGTCGCATGTACCACGTCAGGGTAGGCACTCCATACATCTGCACCATTGTGCCTATATGGAATGCACGCCCGTGGATCTAGGTGTGCGATATATAAAGTGTCTTTGTTGCCTGCAGTGCCACGAACTGCAGACTAGCGAGAGGGAGGTGGGCAAGGTGCGTGAAGAGTTGAAAGAGATAGAGGGGAGGCTGAAGTGGACGCAGAGCAAACTGCGCATGGAGATGGACGCTTACAAGGTAAACAATTAATAATATACTTACTAGCTTCTGCCCGCGGCTTCCTCCGCGTGGAACTCCTCATTTTTTGCAGTCGGTTAAAGTGTAGCCTATGCCCTTTCTCAGGCACCAGACTTTCTTTGTACCAAATTTCATTTAAATCGGTCCAGTAGTTTTAGCGTGAAAGCGTAACAGACAGACAGACAGACAGAGTTACTTTCGCATTTATAATATTAGTAGGGACTACCCAACAAGCAAAATCAGTACTTGTAGTGTTCTTGAAGCCTATTTTTATTAGACTTATAAGATACTCCAAGTATGCTACAAACAAGGATTTGGGCGCAGATATAGGAGCATTCTTTCTTATAACGATCTAATAATGAACTAGCGGAACGTCAATAAGCCCTATAATACGCTTACAATTGTTTTACCGTAGTACAATTGATCCTATAAAGTCCTGAGACTACCCATTTATAAGTACTATAACTCTTATTACTATCTGAGATGAGTATCATACTAGAGCAATTTTAGTTACAAAGTATCTCCTACAACAGTTTAGTTATTTTTTGTTATTTTTTGTGGCCGTTTTCTTTTTAATTTATCTAATACAATTAGTAAGTAGTGAAGAGTATATCTAAGTATTGAAAATTACTATATGTTTAGTGTGTGAAATTACCGGGGAATTCATTTTTATTGTGAATGTCCACCATAATTTGTTGATTTTAACAATGCCCAAGGAAAAAGCTCACATAATCATAGTTGTTATTGAAATAATATTCGTACATTAATTGAGAACATTCGCCATTTTCTAAAAGTACTCTGCATTGAGTATATTATAGGACAATTATAGGTAAAATTGCACCTATAGCAGTTTTGATCCAGAGCAATCGTCGCCATATTTAAACGTATTAGCGTTTCGTAACACAAATTCAAACAATGATTGAATGACATTTACTAGTAAGGGATTTGGTCAAGTAATTTATAGGATTGTTTCATCTTATAAGGCTCTAACCAAGTACAATTTGGGTTATAAGAGCATTGGACAAGACTAATAGCGATGTACACTTGAAATAGTCTCAGCTTAGTATAATATAATGTCTTGTACTCTTACAAAATGCTACTATAAGATCAATATTATTCAGGACTATTTGCTCTTTCTGCAAACTGTTATAGGAGACTAAATCCTATAACTATCTTATAAGACGCTCTTGTAGCTTACTACAAGCATGTAAAATAAAACCAAATGATCTTAAGACTATCTACGCTTGTATAATGTTACTATAAGTAAAAGTATCCTATAACTGTTCTGTGCTACAATCTTGTAGCATACTATAAGGATGAATTATAAACACTAATGCTCTTGAGTATGTTACCGCTTATCCAAAGCTATTATAAGTAAATGACTCTACGTCAATGCCTTTATAGGAACGTTATTAGCAAATTAGTACTTGTAGTCTTTACTTATAGGAATACTTTGCTTGTTGGGTAGCTTCTGCCCGCGACTTCGTCCGCGTGGAACTCCTCATTTTTTGCATTTGGTTAAAAAGTAGCCTATGTCCTTTCTCAGGCTCCAGACTTTCTTTGTACCAAATTTCGTTTTAATCGGTCCAGTAGTTTTAGCGTGAAAGCGTAACAGATAGACAGAGTTACTTTCGCATTTTTAATATTAGTAGGGATTGCAGAAATACTTAAAATATTAATCATTCATTTCCTACTCATACCTACACTAGCGGTTCGCCCTGGCTTCGCACGGATCCCTTTTTTCACAGAAAATGTGTGGACAGAAGCTAGTTTTAGAGTCTTGAAGATGGTCAAAGCATTGTTTATCACTGAAGTCATATTTTAATGAGTAAAAGGTGTATTTCTACATATAGTTCAGCTGATTTGTCTGTCGTTGATAGCTGTTAATCAGTGTAGCTTTTTCTATATACTACTAGCTTCTGCCAGCGACTTCGTCCGCGTGGAATAGTTATTTTCCCCGTTTTTTACACATTTTCCACTGTTTCTTCGCTCCTATTTGTCGCAGCGTGATGTTATATAGCCTAAAGCCTTCCTCGATAAATGGTCTATCCAACAAAAAAAGATTTTTTCAATTCGAACCAGTAGTTCCTGAGATTAGCGCGTTCAAACAAACAAACAAACTCTTCAGCTTTATAATATTAGTATAGATAAGCCCCACTGCACATGCCCACACTCGCATTGGCTGTCACAAGCCGTGTGCCAGTGGTATTTAAAACCTATGGCGCAGTAGCAAGCTCCGCATTTGCTCTCACGTCAATCACACGTGACTGCCGATGCGAGTGTGGGTATATACGTCGGGGCTAAGTGTGTGTTTGTTTGTCTATGTCCAGGAGAGCGCCGAGCGCGTGGAGAAGCAATCCCAGCTGATATCGGAGCTGGAGGCGGCGAGGGACTGCGCCGCCGCCAACAAGGAGGACGCCGCGCGGGCCAAACAACTAGGTAACAAGTAATTATAATTTACGTTAGACTATCGTCAGCTCGGTCGTGCTACGACTATGGAAACTGTAACGAATCCGAAACGTCAGTAATAAAATAAAATATGAAATACGCGAGTTAAATCCGTTAATAGTTGTTTTACTTCCAATAAGTAATTATAATATATTATAGTTTTTAAATTGTTTTATGATTCCCTCCAATGAGGGCCACCGCGTGTCATAAATCCGCTAGATGCGCTAGTGTAGAATGAGGTCCAGCTGTCATGTACCACCAATCACAGGCCAGTAGCTTGCCTCTCATTGGTGGAACATGACAGCTGGACCTCATTCTACACTAGCGCATCTAGCGGATTTATGACACGCGGTGGCCCTCATTCTGGTCACAATTTCAGTATAAAAACTGTTTTTGCCATCTGCATGGGGTAGCGGGTAGGTAGAGTTTTTGTCGTTTGTTTGATCCTTTTGCAATGAGTGCAAGAGCAACAGAGACGGACGCATTATCGCGCGAAACCAAAATGATGTGAGTTGATATATCTTGTCCGCAGACAGCGAGCTGAAGGAGAGCCAGGCGGCGCTGATCCTGGCGCGGCACGAGGGCACCGAGCTGCAGCGCCGCCTCGCCGCCGCCGCCGCGCTCGCCGACAGCGCCGCCGCCGCCCGCGACCGCGCCGCCGGGGAGCTGGCCGCGGCGCTCCTGCAGGTACCGCACTACTGCAGCGACAAAAGGGCTTGTATTGACAGAATTCGGGAGCCTATGACGTCACTTCGCTGTTTTAAAGTGTGCCAGTGTGTCACGCGGAGCTTCTATATGTTCATATTTTAAGGTTCCGTACATCAAAAGGGAAAAACGGAACCCTTATTGGATCACTTTGATGTCTGTCTGTCGATACTCTTTTTTTCAGGAACGCGTGGAGGTTGTATTATATTTAATACTAGCGGTTCGCCCCGGCTTCGCACGGATTATTATTTTTTTCAAAATATTCTATAGCCTATGTTACTCAGGGTGAACGTAGCTTCTCAACAGTGAAAGAATTATTAAAATCGGTCCAGTAGTTTTTGAGCCTATTCATGACAAACATACAAAAATAGGTACAAATCTTTCCTCTTTATAGTATAGAAAAAGATGTTGTAGAAAAGTTTATGATGGTTTATTTCTTATTAGTTATTTTTATAAAAGTTACTTAAAATATTAATAATGAGTTAGTTTTGAAGTGACAGATGACGGTTTGTTAATTTTTTTAAAAGTAGTAATGGGTGCGTTCCGTTACAGCGGTATCGAACTGAAATTCATAATATCAAACACTCAGGTCTACTGTCAAAAGATACATACGTGCATTTTTTTTATTACACAAGTCCGTTGTAACTGGCAGGTGGATGAGCTGCGCGCGAGCAACCTGCGCCTGGAGGAGGAGGCGGCCGAGCTGGCGGCGCTGCGCGCGCAGGCCGCGCTCGCGGACACGCTCGGCGCGCAGCTGCAGAGGTGAGACACTCTACAACTACTTAAGAGGGCAGCTTTGGGCTATTAGCGGGAGTAGACCCGCTCTGCTTGTAGGAGCAGCTACGAGTTGCTTACAAGAGCAGTTCAGGGGGGCTAGACAAGTGCCCAACGTTCAACGTTAACGTTAAACGTTAGCACCAAAATGTATGGGATTTGACATTTGTGACGTACGTGACAGTCGTTCGCCGATGTCAAATCCCATACATTTTGGTCCTAACGTTTAACGTTAATGTTGAACGTTGGGCATTTGTCTAGGGCCCCAGATGTACTCGGGTGGATCTTCGAGCGTTTGAGACGACGTCATTATAGATGTAGAGGACAATTAAAGAACAGAGTTAATAAGTAACAAAAATTTTAGTGATATTATCCCCTGGTACTGTTACAAATACTATTTCAATCGATACTTAATAATATTATTTGCAAACATTATAGATATAGATGTAGAGGACAATGACGGCGTCTCAAACGCTCGAAGATCCACCCACTCCCGGGAGCAGCAGCTAATATCTGGAGAGAGAGGGAGCAGCTCTGCTGTACTTGCGCGAGATACCACTCTACGAGATTAGCACTGAGTTCTCACTGAGCATCCTGTAGATTCCCATCCTCCTTTTATCCATCTCGGCCTATTATTTCTTTATTAATTCCACTGTCCTCGTGTGCAGGGAGACGGAACGCGCTTCGCAAGCAGAGGAGGCGCTGAGCCGCGAGCGAGCGCGCGCCGCGACCTGCGCGCAGAGAGAAGCAGCGGCGCTGGAGCACGCCGCCCGGCTGACGGCGCAGCACGTGTGCAGCCAGCACCGCGCCGCGCAGGCCGACGCGCAGGTAACACGCCCGCAGCGCAGCGCAGCGCAGCGGAGAGAAGCAGCGGCAGCACTGCAGCAGGTCGACGGCGCAGCGCGTGTGTGTGTGTGTGCACGCAGCTGGCTGCTCGGTGTATATACAGTGTGTTGTGTGTTGTTGTGCAGGCGGCGGCGCTGGCGGCGGACAGCGCGTGTCTGCGCGAGCGCGTGGACGCGCTGGAGGAGGAGTGCCGGCAGGCGCAGGCGGCGCTCGCGTGTGTGTGTGTGTGTGTGCAGCTGGCTGCTCGGTGTATATACAGCGTGTTGTGTGTTGTGTCGCAGGCGGCGGCGCAGCGCGTGTGTGTGTGTGTGTGTGTGCAGCTGGCTGCTCGGTGTATATACAGCGTGTTGTGTGTTGTGTCGCAGGCGGCGGCGCTGGCGGCGGACAGCGCGTCCCTGCGCGAGCGCGTGGACGCGCTGGAGGAGGAGTGCCGGCAGGCGCAGGCGGCGCTCGCGTGTGTGTGTGTGTGTGCAGCTGGCTGCTCGGTGTATATACAGCGTGTTGTGTGTTGTGTCGCAGGCGGCGGCGCTGGCGGCGGACAGCGCGTCCCTGCGCGAGCGCGTGGACGCGCTGGAGGAGGAGTGCCGGCAGGCGCAGGCGGCGCTCGCGTGTGTGTGTGTGTGTGTGCAGCTGGCTGCTCGGTGTATATACAGCGTGTTGTGTGTTGTGTCGCAGGCGGCGGCGCTGGCGGCGGACAGCGCGTCCCTGCGCGAGCGCGTGGACGCGCTGGAGGAGGAGTGCCGGCAGGCGCAGGCGGCGCTCGCGTGTGTGTGTGTGTGTGCAGCTGGCTGCTCGGTGTATATACAGCGTGTTGTGTGTTGTGTCGCAGGCGGCGGCGCTGGCGGCGGACAGCGCGTCCCTGCGCGAGCGCGTGGACGCGCTGGAGGAGGAGTGCCGGCAGGCGCAGGCGGCGCTCGCGTGTGTGTGTGTGTGTGCAGCTGGCTGCTCGGTGTATATACAGCGTGTTGTGTGTTGTGTCGCAGGCGGCGGCGCAGCGCGCGCGTGTGTGTGTGCAGCTGGCTGCTCGGTGTATATACAGCGTGTTGTGTGTTGTGTCGCAGGCGGCGGCGCAGCGCGTGTGTGTGTGTGTGTGTGCAGCTGGCTGCTCGGTGTATATACAGCGTGTTGTGTGTTGTGTCGCAGGCGGCGGCGCTGGCGGCGGACAGCGCGTCCCTGCGCGAGCGCGTGGACGCGCTGGAGGAGGAGTGCCGGCAGGCGCAGGCGGCGCTCGCGTGGGTGGGTGTGTGTGTGCAGCTGGCTGCTCGGTGTATATACAGCGTGTTGTGTGTTGTGTCGCAGGCGGCGGCGCAGCGCGCGCGTGTGTGTGTGTGCAGCTGGCTGCTCGGTGTATATACAGCGTGTTGTGTGTTGTGTCGCAGGCGGCGGCGCAGCGCGAGTGTGTGTGTGTTTATCCAGCTAGCTGCTCGGTGTATATACAGCGTGTTGTGTGTTGTGTCGCAGGCGGCGGCGCAGCGCGTGTGTGTGTGTGTGTGTGCAGCTGGCTGCTCGGTGTATATACAGCGTGTTGTGTGTTGTGTCGCAGGCGGCGGCGCAGCGCGCGCGTGTGTGTGTGCAGCTGGCTGCTCGGTGTATATACAGCGTGTTGTGTGTTGTGTCGCAGGCGGCGGCGCAGCGCGTGTGTGTGTGTGTGTGTATGCAGCTAGCTGCTCGGTGTATATACAGCGTGTTGTGTGTTGTGTCGCAGGCGGCGGCGCTCGCGTGTGTGTGTGTGTGTGTGCAGCTGGCTGCTCGGTGTATATACAGCGTGTTGTGTGTTGTGTCGCAGGCGGCGGCGCAGCGCGCGCGTGTGTGTGTGTGCAGCTGGCTGCTCGGTGTATATACAGCGTGTTGTGTGTTGTGTCGCAGGCGGCGGCGCAGCGCGTGTGTGTGTGTGTGTGTGCAGCTGGCTGCTCGGTGTATATACAGCGTGTTGTGTGTTGTGTCGCAGGCGGCGGCGCTGGCGGCGGACAGCGCGTCCCTGCGCGAGCGCGTGGACGCGCTGGAGGAGGAGTGCCGGCAGGCGCAGGCGGCGCTCGCGTGTGTGTGTGTGTGTGCAGCTGGCTGCTCGGTGTATATACAGCGTGTTGTGTGTTGTGTCGCAGGCGGCGGCGCTGGCGGCGGACAGCGCGTCCCTGCGCGAGCGCGTGGACGCGCTGGAGGAGGAGTGCCGGCAGGCGCAGGCGGCGCTCGCGTGTGTGTGTGTGTGTGCAGCTGGCTGCTCGGTGTATATACAGCGTGTTGTGTGTTGTGTCGCAGGCGGCGGCGCTGGCGGCGGACAGCGCGTGTCTGCGCGAGCGCGTGGACGCGCTGGAGGAGGAGTGCCGGCAGGCGCAGGCGGCGCTCGCGTGTGTGTGTGTGTGTGTGCAGCTGGCTGCTCGGTGTATATACAGCGTGTTGTGTGTTGTGTCGCAGGCGGCGGCGCAGCGCGCGCGTGTGTGTGTGTGCAGCTGGCTGCTCGGTGTATATACAGCGTGTTGTGTGTTGTGTCGCAGGCGGCGGCGCAGCGCGTGTGTGTGTGTGTGTGTATGCAGCTAGCTGCTCGGTGTATATACAGCGTGTTGTGTGTTGTGTCGCAGGCGGCGGCGCAGCGCGTGTGTGTGTGTGTGTGTGTGCAGCTGGCTGCTCGGTGTATATACAGCGTGTTGTGTGTTGTGTCGCAGGCGGCGGCGCAGCGCGCGCGTGTGTGTGTGTGCAGCTGGCTGCTCGGTGTATATACAGCGTGTTGTGTGTTGTGTCGCAGGCGGCGGCGCAGCGCGTGTGTGTGTGTGTGTGTATGCAGCTAGCTGCTCGGTGTATATACAGCGTGTTGTGTGTTGTGTCGCAGGCGGCGGCGCTCGCGTGTGTGTGTGTGTGTGCAGCTGGCTGCTCGGTGTATATACAGCGTGTTGTGTGTTGTGTCGCAGGCGGCGGCGCAGCGCGCGCGTGTGTGTGTGTGCAGCTGGCTGCTCGGTGTATATACAGCGTGTTGTGTGTTGTGTCGCAGGCGGCGGCGCAGCGCGTGTGTGTGTGTGTGTGTGCAGCTGGCTGCTCGGTGTATATACAGCGTGTTGTGTGTTGTGTCGCAGGCGGCGGCGCTGGCGGCGGACAGCGCGTCCCTGCGCGAGCGCGTGGACGCGCTGGAGGAGGAGTGCCGGCAGGCGCAGGCGGCGCTCGCGTGTGTGTGTGTGTGTGCAGCTGGCTGCTCGGTGTATATACAGCGTGTTGTGTGTTGTGTCGCAGGCGGCGGCGCTGGCGGCGGACAGCGCGTCCCTGCGCGAGCGCGTGGACGCGCTGGAGGAGGAGTGCCGGCAGGCGCAGGCGGCGCTCGCGTGTGTGTGTGTGTGTGCAGCTGGCTGCTCGGTGTATATACAGCGTGTTGTGTGTTGTGTCGCAGGCGGCGGCGCTGGCGGCGGACAGCGCGTCCCTGCGCGAGCGCGTGGACGCGCTGGAGGAGGAGTGCCGGCAGGCGCAGGCGGCGCTCGCGTGTGTGTGTGTGTGTGCAGCTGGCTGCTCGGTGTATATACAGCGTGTTGTGTGTTGTGTCGCAGGCGGCGGCGCTGGCGGCGGACAGCGCGTCCCTGCGCGAGCGCGTGGACGCGCTGGAGGAGGAGTGCCGGCAGGCGCAGGCGGCGCTCGCGTGTGTGTGTGTGTGTGCAGCTGGCTGCTCGGTGTATATACAGCGTGTTGTGTGTTGTGTCGCAGGCGGCGGCGCTGGCGGCGGACAGCGCGTCCCTGCGCGAGCGCGTGGACGCGCTGGAGGAGGAGTGCCGGCAGGCGCAGGCGGCGCTCGCGTGTGTGTGTGTGTGTGCAGCTGGCTGCTCGGTGTATATACAGCGTGTTGTGTGTTGTGTCGCAGGCGGCGGCGCTGGCGGCGGACAGCGCGTCCCTGCGCGAGCGCGTGGACGCGCTGGAGGAGGAGTGCCGGCAGGCGCAGGCGGCGCTCGCGTGTGTGTGTGTGTGTGCAGCTGGCTGCTCGGTGTATATACAGCGTGTTGTGTGTTGTGTCGCAGGCGGCGGCGCTGGCGGCGGACAGCGCGTCCCTGCGCGAGCGCGTGGACGCGCTGGAGGAGGAGTGCCGGCAGGCGCAGGCGGCGCTCGCGTGTGTGTGTGTGTGTGCAGCTGGCTGCTCGGTGTATATACAGCGTGTTGTGTGTTGTGTCGCAGGCGGCGGCGCTGGCGGCGGACAGCGCGTCCCTGCGCGAGCGCGTGGACGCGCTGGAGGAGGAGTGCCGGCAGGCGCAGGCGGCGCTCGCGTGTGTGTGTGTGTGTGCAGCTGGCTGCTCGGTGTATATACAGCGTGTTGTGTGTTGTGTCGCAGGCGGCGGCGCTGGCGGCGGACAGCGCGTCCCTGCGCGAGCGCGTGGACGCGCTGGAGGAGGAGTGCCGGCAGGCGCAGGCGGCGCTCGCGTGTGTGTGTGTGTGTGTGCAGCTGGCTGCTCGGTGTATATACAGCGTGTTGTGTGTTGTGTCGCAGGCGGCGGCGCTGGCGGCGGACAGCGCGTCCCTGCGCGAGCGCGTGGACGCGCTGGAGGAGGAGTGCCGGCAGGCGCAGGCGGCGCTCGCGTGTGTGTGTGTGTGTGCAGCTGGCTGCTCGGTGTATATACAGCGTGTTGTGTGTTGTGTCGCAGGCGGCGGCGCTGGCGGCGGACAACGCGTCGCTGCGCGAGCGCGTGGACGCGCTGGAGGAGGAGTGCCGGCAGGCGCAGGCGGCGCTCGCGTGTGTGTGTGGTGTATATACAGTGTGTTGTGTCGCAGGCGGCGGCGCTGGCGGCGGACAACGCGTCGCTGCGCGAGCGCGTGGACGCGCTGGAGGAGGAGTGCCGGCAGGCGCAGGCGGCGCTCGCGCAGGAGGCGGACCGCCGCAACGCGGAGAACAGGCTGCTCGCCAGGAAGGTAATCCTATATCATATCTTATCTTATATTTTATACTAGCTGTGCCCGCGACTTCGTCTGCGTGGAATAGTGATTTTGGGCTTCGTCTTGATCTTCGTCTGCGTCAATTTTATCACAAAAACTATTCTTATGAGTTAATCTCAAAAGATAGACATATACTCTCGCGGACTTTTTTTTAGATCATTAAAAGAGAAAAAAATCTTTCATACATATTTTTTGTGTATCTTGAACCGTTTTCGCAGTGCACGCAACGGAAGCCCTCAAAGATAAATAATTTCCCCCGTTTTTTACACATTTACGATTGTTTCTTCGCTCCTATTGGTCGCAGCGTGATGTTATATAGCCTATAGCCTTTCTCGATAAATGGACTATCCAACACAAAAAGAATTATCCAATTCGGACCAGTAGTTTCGGAGATTAGCGCGTTCAAACAAACAAACAAACTAACAAACAAACTCTTCAGCTTTATAATATTATATTAGTATAGATAAAATCCTTTGTCCTTAATGGCAAAGGATGAAGAAAAGAGAGTAGGTACAAAATTAAGAAAGAGCAATTATAAAAAGAGACTTAATCTAAAACTTTTCACTTAACTAGGTACTTAATTTTGTATATAAATAGTTACGTATTTCTTCCTTTCTCAAACAAACAATGACAAAGATAAGTGCTTCTAAAGTTTGGGAGTGGGAACTCGTGACGTCACGATATAGTACAATTTTCCCTATTATTTCCATTATAATCAGTTAGTATTCAGTAGTAATGTTGTGTGTGTGTGTTAGTCAGTACTCAGTCGGTCAGTCAGTGATGTGTGTGTGTGTGTGCGTGTGTATGGGAGTATGTGTGTGCGCTGTCATCAGTCAGTCAGTAAATGAGTTAGTCTTATTCTTACTTAGTCAGTCAGTCGGTCAGTGATGTGTTTGTGTGTGTGTGTGTGTGTGCAGGTGGCGGAGCTGCAGGAGGAGGTGTCGGAGGCGCGGCAGCAGCTGGAGTGGGAGAAGGGAGAGAACGGCGTGCTCAAGAAGAAGCACGCCAGCGCAGTGAAGGTACGCAATACATACTTCTATCTGTACTAATACAATAAAAAGGAAAGACTTGTATTTTTGTATGTAACGAATAAACCCAAAACTGGACCGATTTTAATAATTCTTATCATAGGCTAAAAAAAAAGGGATCCGCCATGAACTGTAAAGTGCATTTATGTTTACAAATAATATACACGACCTACGAGCCTATGATGAATTGTCGAGTCGACATCTTGTCATGTGATTTATTCCCGCGGTGATCTGTCTAAAATCGGTAACGTTGTCGACTACGAGAAATCTTGTTATGTCGGTGTCGTCTCTAATGTTGACAACGAAACAATTCGACACGACAAACCTTCTCCTTGTCGACAACGTTCTTAATATTATGTCGACAAGACGTCGACTCGACAGTTCATCATAGGCTCGCTATATCTGTTATAATTGATTTATTCCAATAACCGCGAGATTTTTTCTTATCCTATTTTGTCTTATTTCGGGTATCACTACATAGTATAAATCAAAGTCTCTTTTTCTGTCCCTATATCCGTATGTACGCTTAAATCTTTAAAACTACGCAATGGATTTTGATGCGGTTTTTATTAATAGATAGAGTGATTGAAGAGGAAGGTTCATATCACCCGCGTGAAGCCGGGGCGGGTCGCTAGTCCTACTACTATTATAAAGGCGAAAGTTTGTAAGTATGGATGTTTGTTACTCTTTCACGTAAAAACTACTGAATGGATTTGAATGAAACTTTACCACAATATAGCTTATACATCAGAATAACATATAGGCTATATTTTATAACGATATAGTGTAAAATACCATACGCAGACGAAGTCGCGGGCAGAAGCTATTAAGATATAAATGTATTTAAATATATGTCTATATGTGTTACTAGGAGCTGAACCGCGAGCTGCAGCGCGCCCTGAAGCGCTGCTCGCAGCTGGAGGCGCGTCTGCCGCCGCCCACCGCGCCCTCCACCAGGACAGGCGAGTACTACACACACAAACAAACAAACATACATACATATTAACATTCATGTCTAGTCAGCATACTAGTTCTTATTATAAGAGACTAGCGGTCCCGGCAGACGTCATCCTGCCCGTTCGAAATTTAAATTAGGTATCTTTAGTTAGACAACGTTTGTATGGGAAAAGAAAAGGGCTGGTTTTAGGGTTTTCCCGGCAATTATTCGATTTTTTCTCGCCGTAAGAACCATCCTTGGACTTCGACGAACATTTAAAAAAAAAATTGGCCAAATTGGTCCAGGCGTTGTCGAGTTATGCGCTTACCAACACATTTTGCGATTCATTTTTATATATAAGAAGAATACGAGATAAGACGAGCGCGAAGCAAACACTGCCGTACCATCATTCTTATGGGCTATTTTGTCTCTTAACAAATATAGTTAGTAAAGAATGTGCAACGGCCAAGTCACACGACATTAACTATAATAATAAAGAAATCGCAGTAAGGAACCTTAGACTTGGCACGAGTTAGTCTAGATTTCATTACTTTTTAGAGATAAACAAGCTGCTTTATCGAGACTTGGCTAGTTTTTTACAGATTGTTTTTGATGGGATTACTCGTACTTCTCAAGCTGTATACTGTTTTACATTGTTGTACTAATTCTCATTGACATGCTAAAACTTTAGCATAAGACTATTGTCAGCTCAGTCGTGCTACGATTGTCAGCGAGTTAAATCCGTTAATTTCCGTTTTTTTTTTTTTTTTTTTTTTTAGTACTTGTATTTATTTGACGATATTTGTGACATTATTAATTTTTGGACCTATGGAAACCTTTTACATTTCCATAGAATTTACAATGTATAATTTTTAACTCACTTACTTACTAGATATTATTTTTTTTTGACTCCTTAAGACCTGTACATCTTAAGGTATATATATCTTTTTTCTTTTTTTATTTCTCTCTGTTTAGATTATATTTTATTTATGACCTCTGGAAACCTATACATTTTCAGTGCCTATGTTTTTAGTTCTAAGATGTGTAAAAAGTTTTACCTAACTGTACTGACATTCATAAGAGCTTGGGAAAGCCTAAATTGAATAAACATATTTTTGATTTTGATTTAATAAATAGTTGTTTCATTACAACACATGTTGATTGTTTATTTCAATTCCCATTTTTAATACAAAATATAAAAATATCGATTTCAATCCAATTCTTATTCTCATACATAATAGATTTCCACAATTTAAAACTTTTTCTTAAATGATACACGTTTTGCGCGCAGGGTCCGTGACGTCACTAAGCAGTGGCGAGAGCGCGCCGCAGGAGGACAGAGTCAATGGACACTCGGACACACTGCCCGACATACAGGTTTTTTATAAACATACATTCTCTACCTTTTAAGTTGTACACATATTTTTATCTTACCTACGATATACTTTTCCTCTCAATCGCCCAAAGGTTAACTGGAAGAGATCCCTTGAAGGGATAAGTTCGCCTTTGTACATTTATTGTGTTTTCGTTTATGTATTATTTTGTTTTGTTGTTGTACAATAAAGAGTTTACATACATACATAAACACCGAAAAAAAAATTTTTGAAAAAAAAAACGAAATGATAAGTTTTTCAATTAAAGGCTTCTAATGATCAGACTCACGAGTACGAAACCTGAGGTCGCAGGTTCGAATACTGCTGTGGGAAAAATGTGTGATGAGCACGAGTATCTGTACCTGAGTCGTTGCTGTTATAATACGTATTTAGGTATATAAGTTTATCGGTTGTCTAGTTACCAACAACAATTATAACGGACTAGTTTCTGCCCGCGACTTCGTCCGCGTGGAACTCCTCCTTTTTTGCAGTCGAATAAAAAGTAGCCTATGTCCTTTCTTTGTACCAAATTTCATTTAAATCGGTCCAGTAGTTTTAGCGTGAAAGCGTAACAGACAGACAAACAGAGACTTTCGCATTTATAATATTAGTTAGGATTAGTTAGGATAGTTAGGATTTAGCTCGCGTATTTTATTTAATTTGCTAACGTTAGTCTAACGTTATTTTTTCTGTTTTGTCAACGCTAGCTCAGTCGTGCTACGAATATGGGAATTGTAAATATTTTAAAACATCATCAAATAAAATTAAATACGCGAGCTAAATCAGTTATAGTTGTTTCATTCCAATCTATACTAATATTATAAAGCTGAAGAGTTTGTTTGTTTGAACGCGCTAATCTCAGGAACTACTGGTTCGAATTCAAAAATTCTTTTTTTGTTGGATAGACCATTTATCGAGGAAGGCTTTAGGCTATATAAAAAACGGGGGAAATATGAAGCCTTATGAAGAATTACTATTCCTCGGGGACGAAGTCGCGGGCACAGCTAGTGTGTAATAACCGCGAAGGCATCAAAAATTAGAACTTTTTTGAGTTAGCCCCCTTTAGGTCTAGGTGTGTGATATCTAAAAGTGTCTGTCTGTCTGTTTTACACGCTACCAGGAGCCCGCGCAGTACTCGCCGGTGAGATTATATTTCAATTTTGTTTTTCAGATCAAAACGCCAAGCGTATTGAATAAGATTTTTGGCAAGGTGTGAATATGACGATCGTTTCTTGTAGTTTTTTGATTTATTTGTAGTTAGGTATATTTGGTTTATAGTTTTGTACCTATTTTAATGAATACTAGCTACCTCGCCCCGGCTTTACATGGGCTATAAGCCTTCCTCTTGGATCACTATTAAAAAAACCGCATCAAAGTCCGTTGTTATTTATTTTTTGACTCAAAAAGGGACATTAGTTATAGGTCAATTAACAGTAAGTTAAAATAAAATAAAATAAAACTATGAAAATCGGTTCAGGCATACAATAGTTATTGGGGAGAAAGTGGGAATGGAAAAACAAATGAAATACGTATTGTATAATTAAATTGAACTTAGCTTTAATTTGCGTGCAGTTTTTGAACACCATTTCCGAAAACTGTAAGTGTTTTCGGAAAACGGGACAATTTTGCGTCCCTGAGATTTCGGCAACACCGGGACACGTAATGACAAAACGGGACAGTCCCGTTCAAAACGGGACGTTGGTCATGTTGTATATACTCGATTTTGTAACATTATTATCGTCTGTTCGTGCCTCGTACCACGATAACGGCGACAGCGGACGATAAGCGACAACCGCCATAGAGTTTGCGATAGTTTAGCGACAGTCGCTATTTGAAGACGTATATATGTGTGAACTCGGCGATTAGACTTTAAGTAACGTGTTGTTTGTGTGGTATCGTGGTACTTGGCAGGCGGTGGAGCCGGACCGGCAGGCGCTGATCGAGCGCATCGTGTCGCTGCAGCGAGCCGCCGCGCGCCGCGCCGAGCGCTGCGAGTTCCTCGAGGAGCACGCGCGCCAGCTGACGCACGAGCTGCGCGCCAAGGTACACAGACACACAGACACACACACACACACACACAGAGCCGCCGCGCGCCGCGCCGAGCGCTGCGAGTTCCTCGAGGAGCACGCGCGCCAGCTGACGCACGAGCTGCGCGCCAAGGTACCGCGACACACACACACACACACACACACACACACACACACACACACAGAGCCGCCGCGCGCCGCGCCGAGCGCTGCGAGTTCCTCGAGGAGCACGCGCGCCAGCTGACGCACGAGCTGCGCGCCAAGGTACCGCGACACACACACACACACACACACACACACACACACACACACACACAGAGCCGCCGCGCGCCGCGCCGAGCGCTGCGAGTTCCTCGAGGAGCACGCGCGCCAGCTGACGCACGAGCTGCGCGCCAAGGTACCGCGACACACAGCCAGACACACACACACACACACACACACACACACACACACACACACACACACACACACACACACACACACAGAGCCGCCGCGCGCCGCGCCGAGCGCTGCGAGTTCCTCGAGGAGCACGCGCGCCAGCTGACGCACGAGCTGCGCGCCAAGGTACCGCGACACACAGCACACACACACACACACACACACACAGAGCCGCCGCGCGCCGCGCCTCGCGCTGCGAGTTCCTCGAGGAGCACGCGCGCCAGCTGACGCACGAGCTGCGCGCCAAGGTACCGCGACACACAGACACACACACACACACACACACACACACACAGAGCCGCCGCGCGCCGCGCCGAGCGCTGCGAGTTCCTCGAGGAGCACGCGCGCCAGCTGACGCACGAGCTGCGCGCCAAGGTACCGCGACACACACACACACACACACACACACACACACAGAGCCGCCGCGCGCCGCGCCGAGCGCTGCGAGTTCCTCGAGGAGCACGCGCGCCAGCTGACGCACGAGCTGCGCGCCAAGGTACCGCGACACACACACACACACACACAGAGCCGCCGCGCGCCGCGCCGAGCGCTGCGAGTTCCTCGAGGAGCACGCGCGCCAGCTGACGCACGAGCTGCGCGCCAAGGTACACAGACACACACACACACACACACACACACACACAGAGCCGCCGAGCGCTGCGAGTTCCTCGAGGAGCACGCGCGCCAGCTGACGCACGAGCTGCGCGCCAAGGTACCGCGACACACACACACACAGAGCCGCCGCGCGCCGCGCCGAGCGCTGCGAGTTCCTCGAGGAGCACGCGCGCCAGCTGACGCACGAGCTGCGCGCCAAGGTACCGCGACACACACACACACACACACACACACACACACAGAGCCGCCGCGCGCCGCGCCGAGCGCTGCGAGTTCCTCGAGGAGCACGCGCGCCAGCTGACGCACGAGCTGCGCGCCAAGGTACCGCGACACACACACACACACACACACACACACAGAGCCGCCGCGCGCCGCGCCGAGCGCTGCGAGTTCCTCGAGGAGCACGCGCGCCAGCTGACGCACGAGCTGCGCGCCAAGGTACCGCGACACACACACACACACACACACACACACACACAGAGCCGCCGCGCGCCGCGCCGAGCGCTGCGAGTTCCTCGAGGAGCACGCGCGCCAGCTGACGCACGAGCTGCGCGCCAAGGTACCGCGACACACACACACACACACACACACACACAGAGCCGCCGCGCGCCGCGCCGAGCGCTGCGAGTTCCTCGAGGAGCACGCGCGCCAGCTGACGCACGAGCTGCGCGCCAAGGTACCGCGACACACACAGACACACACACACACACACAGAGCCGCCGCGCGCCGCGCCGAGCGCTGCGAGTTCCTCGAGGAGCACGCGCGCCAGCTGACGCACGAGCTGCGCGCCAAGGTACCGCGACACACACACACACACACACACACACACACACACAGAGCCGCCGCGCGCCGCGCCGAGCGCTGCGAGTTCCTCGAGGAGCACGCGCGCCAGCTGACGCACGAGCTGCGCGCCAAGGTACCGCGACACACACACACACACACACACACACACACACACACAGAGCCGCCGCGCGCCGCGCCGAGCGCTGCGAGTTCCTCGAGGAGCACGCGCGCCAGCTGACGCACGAGCTGCGCGCCAAGGTACACAGACACACACACACACACACACACACACACACACACACAGAGCCGCCGCGCGCCGCGCCGAGCGCTGCGAGTTCCTCGAGGAGCACGCGCGCCAGCTGACGCACGAGCTGCGCGCCAAGGTACCGCGACACACACAGACACACACACACACACACACACACACACACACACACACACACACACACACACACACAGCCGCCGCGCGCCGCGCCGAGCGCTGCGAGTTCCTCGAGGAGCACGCGCGCCAGCTGACGCACGAGCTGCGCGCCAAGGTACCGCGACACACACACACACACACACACACACACACACACACACAGAGCCGCCGCGCGCCGCGCCGAGCGCTGCGAGTTCCTCGAGGAGCACGCGCGCCAGCTGACGCACGAGCTGCGCGCCAAGGTACCGCGACACACACACACACACACACACACACACACACACAGAGCCGCCGCGCGCCGCGCCGAGCGCTGCGAGTTCCTCGAGGAGCACGCGCGCCAGCTGACGCACGAGCTGCGCGCCAAGGTACCGCGACACACACACACACACACACACACACACACACACACACACAGAGCCGCCGCGCGCCGCGCCGAGCGCTGCGAGTTCCTCGAGGAGCACGCGCGCCAGCTGACGCACGAGCTGCGCGCCAAGGTACCGCGACACACACACACACACACACACACACACACAGAGCCGCCGCGCGCCGCGCCGAGCGCTGCGAGTTCCTCGAGGAGCACGCGCGCCAGCTGACGCACGAGCTGCGCGCCAAGGTACCGCGACACACACACACACACACACACACACACACACACACACACACAGAGCCGCCGCGCGCCGCGCCGAGCGCTGCGAGTTCCTCGAGGAGCACGCGCGCCAGCTGACGCACGAGCTGCGCGCCAAGGTACCGCGACACACACAGACACACACAGCACACACACACACAGAGAGCCGCCGCGCGCCGCGCCGAGCGCTGCGAGTTCCTCGAGGAGCACGCGCGCCAGCTGACGCACGAGCTGCGCGCCAAGGTACCGCGACACACACACACACAGCACACACACACACACACACACACACACGCGCACACACACAGACGCACATACACACACACGCACACACACACACATATGCGTTCACGTGTATTTGTTTTGTTAATACAGGGGGACAGAAGTGCCTAGTGCACGTCTCTGACCCCGCCGGCGGGGCCATATGCTTACAATATGCTAGTTATTTAATATGTTCCGTTTGTCGCCAGTCGCGGCTGCTGCGGCACCTGCTGCCGACGCTGCCGGCGCAAGCTCTCTCCTCCTCGGCTAGCGACTCCAATAAGGTAGTACCTACTGTTTTCATTATCCCTACTAATATTATAAATGCGAAAGTAACTCTGTCTGTCTGTCACGCTTTCACGCTAAAACTACTGTACCGATTTAAATGAAATTTGGTACAAAGAAAGTCTGGAAGCCTGAGAAAGGACATAGGCTACTTTTTAACTGACTGGCAAAAAGTTTCACGCAGACGAAGTCGCGGGCAGAAGCTAGTTTTTAATATAATGATATTTCCACCAAGACTAAGGAGTAGAAGAATCTTGATGCGATTGGAACTTGTAATCACCAATGTGAACCTTAATTCAATATGAAATCGTGTAATATAAAGAAATTCAAACATATTTTTTTCATTGTTCACGTTGCTTGCAATAGCCGCCGCGGAGGCTGACTAAGGTATTGTGGTTATATTAATAAATTAAATTAGATTCATTTATTTTACATTGTTTTAATTTTATTAATCTCCGAAACAAAAACGACGAGGTATTATAAGCTTGATTTGTGTGTGTGTGTGTGTGTGTGTGTGTCTGTGTGTGTGTGTGTGTCTGTGGCATATGATAATGAACCGTACCTAACTGTAATTTAGTCGATTGTTTTTTTTTTGGGAATTTGGGGGTGAACATGGGGATGGAAAACTAAATGTCTACAAATATACCCGAGTGGGGTATCAAATGAAAAGGGATCACGTGTACATTATAAAATACATTATGAATTGGTTAAAATGTAGTAGGTATATACGTAAAGTATAAATATAAATAAAAAAAATAAACAAACCACCAACACTAAAGTTTAAAATTTCTATAAATGGTCTATCCAACAAAAACAGATTTTTTGAATTCGAACCAGTAGTTCCTGAGATTAGCGCGTTCAAACAAACAAACAAACAAACTCTATAATATTAGTATGTAGAAGTAAGCTAATGGGGTAAATGTGGGTGCTAATCGTGTGCAGACCAAGTCGCGGTCGGAAGCTAGTTAACAATATTATTAAACGTGTATGTCGTGTACTTATAGAAAGAGATAGCCCGGCTGGGCGGCGGCGCGATGGCGGCGCTGTGGGGCGGCGACCCCGGCGGCCTGCCGCCCGAGCTCGCGCTCGAGATGAACCACAAGCTGCAGGCGCTGCTCGAGGACACGCTGCTCAAGAACATCACGCTCAAGGTACCACCACCACCGCCACTCCACCACCACCATAACCATTGCACTCCACCATCACTACTCCTCCACACGCACCACTACGTTACGTCATGATGAAAAATCAAATGGCTACTACTACCCAAGTAGTTTTGTAAAATTGGCTTTTTATTTGGCTACTAGCGGCCCCGGCAGACGTCGTCCTGCCCGTCCGATTGTTTCGACAAAGATCTGTCAGTCTTCTGTCACTTCTTCATAAGGCTTCATATTTTCCCCGTTTTTACACATTTTCCACTGTTTCTTCGCTCCTATTGGTCGCAGCGTGATGTTATATAGCCTAAAGCCTACCTCGATAAAAGGTCTATCCAACAAAAAAATATTTTTTTAATTCGAACCAGTAGTTTCTGAGATTAGCGCGTTCAAACAAACAAACAAACAAACTCTTCAGCTTTATAATATTAGTATAGATAAATAACTTACAAGTAGGCACAGCAAATAGAAAAGAGAGTAAGTATAACAAAAAATATAAAAAGGGACTTAAAAAACTACGTTCTTAATTTAAACTTTTCATCTATAGCCAAAAAGGTTCAACTCAGCTAATAAAATAAAACAACTATTAAAGGATTTAATTCGCGTATTTTATTTTATTTTACTGACGCGGGCGTTTCTGATTCTTTACAGTTTCCATAATCGTAGCACGACTCAGCTGACAATAGTCTAACGCTACGATTATGGAAACTAAAGAATCCGAAACGTTAGCGAGTTAAATCCGTTAATAGTTGTTTAATTCCAATCTATACTAATATTATAAAGCTGAAGAGTTTGTTTGTATGTTTGTTTGTTTGTTTGAACGCGCTAATCTCAGGAACTACTGGTTCGAATTGAAAAAATCTTTTTTTGTTGGATAGACCATTTATCGAGGAAGGCTTTAGGCTATATAACATCACGCTGCGACCAATAGGAGCGAAGAAACAGTGGAAAAAGTGTAAAAAACGTGGAAAATATGAAGCCTTATGAAGAATACTATTCCACGGGGACGAAGTCGCGGGCACAGCTAGTGTGTAATAGCCGCAAAGGCATCAGAAATTATTAAACTTTATTTGTTTACAGGAAAACATCGACACCCTGGGCGAGGAGATCGCGAGGCTAAAAGGTAACAAGTCGAGCAGCGACGCTAAAAACAAATGATTCCACCAACAATACACGTTCAGGTAATAAAAAGGTAAATCCCTGCTAATATTATAAATGCGAAAGTAACTCTGTCTGTCTGTCTGTTACGCTTTCACGCTAAAACTACTGGACCGATTTAAATGAAATTTGGTACAAAGAAAGTCTGGAGCCTGAGAAAGGACATAGGCTACTTTTTAACCGACTGCAAAAAAGGAGAATTTCCACGCGGATGAAGTCGCGGGCAGAAGCTAGTATATAATAAATAGTAAACGCCAAATGTGTAACGGTTACTAAATCCAGTGTTACTTTAGGAATTAGGTGTAATATGAATATATTGTAAAATGAAATTTAAGTTTCGCCGTTTTAAAATTTGTTGCAGAAAATCGTCCATAGTAACTATCTTAAGAGGACTCTAAAAATCTATATATAGATTTTTAGATGCTAATAAATTTTAGCGTAAGCAATATTTCTTAAAAATCAAAACGTACAGACGTAGTTTCTCATTATATCTACAACATATGTTACACATACAACATATATCCAAAAATTATAAAAATCTAACTATATTTACTGGGTGTAAAACGTTATCGCCTTTTGTATGAAGATTAACAGGTTCACAATCCTCTTAAGTATTTATACGTTTTTAGGGTTCCGTAGCCAAATGGCAAAAACGAGACCTGTATAGATTCGTCATGTCTGTCTGTCTGTCTGTCCATCCATCCGTATGTCACAGCCAGTTTATTCCGATACTATAAGAGGTACATTATTAAAATTTAGTGCGTAGATGTATTCTATAAACCGCATTAGGATTTTAATATAAAATCAGAAAAAAAACCAAAATTTTTGAGGTTCCCCATACATAGAACTGAATGGATAGGTATTTTAAAATGATGTTGAGGTTTCTAACATCATTTTTTTCTAAACTGAATAGTTTGGGTGAGAGACTCTTCCAAAGTGGTAAAACGTGTCCCCCCCCCCCCGTAACTTCTAAAATATGGGCATGATAAAACTGAAAAAAATGTATGATATGTATTACTATGCAAACTACTAACGAAAATTGTTTTGAATGAGATCTAGACAGTAGTTTTGTTTTTAAACGTCATAAATCAAATTACCTAATTTATTATAGATAAAGGTACGGAACCCTTCGAGCGCGTGTCCGACTCGCACTTGGCCGGTTTTGTTTCAAACACGATACTTTTATTTTGTTGTAGAGAATCGCAATTTCCAATATATAGGTACCGAACGATTATCTATAAGTACATTGAAATTGTGTATTGTGTTAAAATTTAGATTCTAAAATTAACAAAAAGATTATTGAAATTACTTCGGTCAGTATTCTTGCAACAAATTTTAAAATAAGGTATAAATGATTGTTTAATGTCTTGTATGAATTGTATATCAGTTAAATATATGCTAATTAGTGGAAAAATAGTACATTACGCACCGAGGCCAGTAAAATAAAAAATGTCTCAGATCACATGTAATTGTCGTCCGAGGCGAGGCCGAGGTTGACAAAAATGTGATCTGAGGCTTTTTTATTTTACTGGCCGAGGTCAGTATACTATTTTTCTGTTCGACGAAGCCAGAAAGCGGAAATTTCATTTAGCGCAGCGGCCACAAAGTTGGCGCTTTCTGGCCGGAGGACGAATAAATATATTAGCTAATTCGGTTTTGTGGCTTCATGTTCTTATTTCACAGTTTATTTTTTACACATTTTTTTTTGCAGAATATAAAATATATAAATAGTTGAATAGTACCTAGGTATTAACTTCAAAAGGCATTATGTGCCAATTATCCATAATTTACTGGGCTCCAAGTGAAAAAGGCTATAAGTGTCATAATGTGTGAGGTACTTTATACCCTTTTCCGATAGGATCCCAAAATCATTTTTCCCATGCAACAAAATACAAAACGTAGGTATTAAAATTATCACTAAAATGTACCTGTTAATAATTATATTTATTTTATAAGATGATTTTTCTGTATTTTTTTGTTGGTGCTGTTATTCGTAATAAATAGTATGGTTTGCAGTTTTTTTTCTGAAAATAATCACCTTGGAATGAAACAACTAGGTATAACGGATTTAAATCGCGTATTATATATTATTTGCTAATCTTTCGAATACTTTACGGTTCCCCCATATTTGTCAAACGACTGAGCTGAAGATAGTCAAACGCTAGTTTGTGATTTTTGAATTTTACGAATATAATTATGTACTGTTTAGAAACGTCAGCTTCTAAAATAAAATACGCGAGTTAAATCCGTTTAAAGTTGTTTCATTCCAATGTATAATAACCGCAAAGGCAAGAAATTATTATTATTATTGTCCTTATTCTGAAATTGCCCTTAAAATAGATTAGCCAACCATTAATTAATTGTATGTTATAATATGTAAGTGCGTATTGTTGTATAGATATGAATTTTAACGACGTGGTTAATAATATGTGAAATATATTTTGAGCATTCAGTATTTGTTTTATTTTCGTGTAAACTTTTCCAAGTAACAATGCCTTTGAAATTACAAAGGTAACAAGTGCGAAGTCGAAGTCCGAGCAAATTTCAAAACCTTATAATTAAAATTATTGAACATCCCTACTAATATTATAAATGCGAAAGTAACTCTGTCTGTTACGCTTTCACGCTAAAACTACTGGACCGATTTAAATGAAATTTGGTACAAAGAAAGTCTGGACCCTAAGAAAGAACATAGGCTACTTTTTAACCGACTGCAAAAAAGGAGGAGTTCCACGCGGACGAAGTCGCGGGCAGAAGCTAGTATCAAATATGTTTTTTAATAAAATCAACATTTATTCATATTATAAAATTTTACCTTCCAATAAAATTGTTATTATGTTTCCAATATGTCCGAAGTCTTATAGGAGTCACGTCACCTCGTTCGGCCACAAGGCCCTAGATGTCGCTAGTTCCGTGTCGTTTCCCGCGCATATTTCCCACCTATTTCACAAACCTGCTTCCGTTAGGAGCTGTCGTCGAACAAGCCGCCATATTATTTAGCCATTATTGCAAGCAAGGTGCGAATTGTATCACCAGGAAGGCATTGCCGAGACTTCGGACATATTGGAAACATAATAACAATTTTATTGGAAGGTAAAATTTTATATTATGTGTTCCGTTGTATGTCCGAAGTCTTATAGGAGACTTGTTTATTATCTCCTGGTGGCTTGATCGATGTAAGGACGCAATAATGTTGTTATTCAAAGAAAGAAAAAACGGTAATGTACTGAAAACATTAGATTTTCATAAATTGAACAGCAGAGCAAGTATGTTACCTACTTGTAAAAGGTACATAAGATGAACTGAGGGCAGTGCTCAGTTCTCAGAGATGTGTATTTATTAGATAACCAGCTTTGAATCGGCATACTATAGGTCTATCAACATAAACTTTAATATGTGAGAGAGAAAAAACATATTCTAAACATAATATATAGCTGCATTAATTTCTTAATTACATATTGTATTTAGTAACAATATGAGCCGCTTTACAATAAAGGTAAAATGCGGTACCAAAAAGCTAACTAGCGTTAACGGATTACATGACGTATTATGTTGAATCGTTAGTATTATCAGCATGAGCAGAATTAGAGGATATGATATACCGCAATAAAATCATAAACAATATAGACAGACCCCAGAGCGGTGGGAGTAATATAAATTACAGACTCTGTAGAAAACGGTTACGAGTAAACAGTACCTACCATTGGCTCTGAAATATAAGCGCAATAAGGATTTGATCTTACCGGTACTTGCGATAGGTAGACTCGTAATGCCAATCGGAGTTCTCAAAATATGATTAATAAATTGATTAATAAATATCTTCTATACCAGTTTAAAAACTTAACGGCCAACCGAAAGCTACCTGAGACAGCACGAACACCAGCCTCGGCGAGAAGCCGTTTCATCCAGCCTCCGATCATGGTCGAATTGGCAGGCTGCGAAGGCATTCTAGGACATAAAAATAGATTAGTAGAGCCCTTAATTTCTTTAGGAATGTGGGCTAATCTCCGAAGTCAATAAACTAGAGCTGCGATCTAGAGCTACTAACTCGATTAACGGTAGGTACGTACCAGAGTCAGTTATAGAGCCGAATTCCGGATACAAGGTTACCTATAGAATGATCGTTGTCAACGAACCAATCGAGATAGAGTTTAACAGAGCTGTGGACTCACGTTTCGATGACAGCAAAAGAAGATCCGCTGTCCTTCTGGAAATATCGTACAAGGTACTGCCATCAAAGGTTTCTTTTCAGAATTTAATCAGCATTCTCGCATATAAAACTTGCTGTTTGGAGGTAAAGGTATCGCTACCGTTGTAACATAACATGTCTGGCTGTACTGTTAGATGAAATTTTTACATTTGAGAAGAGCTCACAAATTGAAGCGATAATCGTTTTGTGAACAAGGGCTATTCTAAAAGCTAACTTATTACCGCACCTGCAAATTGCGTAGGTATCATCGTGGCCTGTTCAGGGTTAGGTATTTGCTAAGAAATATCGTTCTGAGAGCACTAACCTGATCAAATGGGTAGACAATGATTGTAGAAGGTCTCCACCAGAGCTCTAGGAGGGCCTTCTTATTTGGAGAGCAATCGCTCGTCAGAGTCTCTCCCGACATGAGATAAGCCCTTACCTTCAGGTCCTGAACTCGTTGCAGCAGGAGTAGCTCGTTGTTTACCATCAAGAAATGCGGGCCGTCACGGCGCCGCCAGCGAGGTCCACAGGACCGTCGCGGCGACTCCGTCAGCGAGGTCCGCAGGACCGTCGCGGAGACTCCGTCAGCGAGGTCCTCAGGACCGTCGCGGAGACTCCGTCAGCGAGGTCCGCAGGACCGTCGCGGAGACTCCGTCAGCGAGGTCCTCAGGACCGTCGCGGTGACTCCGCCAGCGAGGTCCGCAGGACCGTAGCGTCGACTCCGCCAGCGAGGTCCGTAGGACCGTCGCGGCGACCATGTCAGCGAGGTCCGCAGGACCGTCGTGGTGACTCCGCCAGCGAGGTCCGTAGGACCGTCGCGGCGACCATGCCAGCGAGGTCCGCAGGACCGTCGCGGCAAATCCGTCAGCGAGGTCCGTAGGACCGTCGCGGCAACTCCGTCAGCGAGGTCCGTAGGACCGTCGCGGCAACTCCGTCAGCGAGGTCCGTAGGACCGTCGCGGCAACTCCGTCAGCGAGGTCCGTAGGACCGTCGCGGCGACCATGTCAGCGAGGTCCGCAGGACCGTCGCGGCGACCATGTCACCGAGGTCCTCAGAACCGTCCCGGTAACTCCGTCAGCGAGGTCCGCAAGAATGTCGCGGTCACTCCGCCAGCGAGGTCCTCAGGCCTATTCCGGTGTCCACCAGCTTAGTCTGCGGGCCCGTCGCGATGTCCACCTATAGATACAGACCGAAGGTTCCGAGGGGGCGCGTCACAGCTCAGGCTCTCAGGTCCGGCTACCAGCAGGGTCGCTCCCACTCCGGCACAACGATGATGAACAGGCCGGAGGCAGTGTTCAGGTGCCGAAGGAGACACGGTATGAGACCCGGGTGTGAAAACGCCGGAACTAGGCCCTGCAGTCAGCGATTGCCGAACGCATCTTGAGATGGCGTTCGGGACTAGCGAATCTCAAACGACAACGAGCAAATTTCGGGTGAGTGTAAAAAGTGAGGCGTTATGTCATTCAAAATCAAAAATATATTTATTCGACTTAGGCTTTTACAAGCTCTTACGAAGGTCATAAGATATCATCGTTTCCGAAAAAACTTCACTTGAAAAGAAACGGCAAGAAACTCAATGATGAGACATACTCCGGCACAACGTAAGCGGTCTGCTAGACGTACAGGTCAATTGCAGAAGAGCCCCAGTGCCGAAACAGGTAGCTGCAATCGGCAGGCGGCATGCGGCAGGTGGCAGACAACAGGCGACAAGCGACAGGCAGCAAGAGGCAGGAGGCAAGCGGGTGTAGCAAAGGGGATGCAGACACTTAGAAAAAATCGAGGTCAATCTTTTATGGAGCTCGGATTTCTGTCTGTCGACCGGGTAACCCGTTAGGTATGACGGCGAGCGAAAAGAGGGTTAGGTTAGGTTAGAACTGCGACCCTACAGCGTGCGAGCCGAGCGAGCGAAGCGAGCGTGCCGCGGCAGCGGCCGGCGAAGCACCAGAAAAAAAAATATTTAAAATTTTCGATAAGCTCTGATCGGAGGCATCGGTCACGATGTGGGTTGGCTCTTTTACCTCGAGGTATATCAGGATCGCTCACACGACTAGAACAGTTTGCAGTGCCTCTGCTGTGCTATCTCTACAGTCTATTTCGAGGAACGGTGAAAGAAGCAAAATTATAATACTAATGACGCACAGTTCAAACCTGAAATAAAGCTTAAAACTAGAGTTAATACTTAAAACTAAATATACTATGTGCCTTTCGGTCCAGTCTCACGCAAACAAAGATGACCTGGGAGATTTTCGAAGCAACAATCGAATCGGCTTACGTTTCAAATAAACTTGGTTTTGCACCGTATGTCCCATGTGATCCCCAAGGTAGAAGTTTATGTTCCACTCGAGATCGATTAAGAGCTTCGATGCAAACTACCTACGTGCTAAGCCAACATTAATTTAGACTGATGTATCAACAAAAAAGAATAAGGTTGTTTTGATTTGTTGGGCGTCAAAAATCGACCACGACATCCTTTCGTGGTCGATTTTCGACCGGTGTAAAAAAGACTTTTTGTAAAGAAACGGACAAACCCGACGGGTTGAATAAATATTCTGCAGACTATAGAACTTCTATATCTTCCGAATACTTTATCATTAATTGGTTACACAAAGAAGACGCGAAAGATCAACATCAGTTTTACCGATCCAATTTTAATGCCTATATAAGATAATAAGATTATAAGATAGCTTATAGATAGATAATAAGATAGCTTTAGAGCAAGAAGGCAATACACAAAGAAACAATACGTTCAATGCGATAATAGCCCGGAAACGCATTCTTTTCAGAAACCAACCCGGACGGTTCCATTTATTTATCATTTCATTTAAGGGGTTGAAAGATACTAATTTTAGTAACGCATTAGGTTACGAAACTGAAATATGGCAGTAACCTTCAAAGAAACTATTTCGTCGATAATATGTTATATAGAATGCAATAAATGAATAGAATTGGACTGAGACTACAGAGGCAGCGATATCGTTCCGCTCACATATCATTAACGGGGACACGTGGTACGAAATCGGGCAAACAACTTGAAGAACGCGTGGCGATGACGTCGACACGCGACAGCCCTCGGGCACATAGTCGCGACCAACGTGGATCGACGTCGACACGCGACACGGACAGGCTAACCGCAAGCGTTCACATAGTGGGGACGACACGTGGTGCGGACACGAACGCGGCCTGAAGGGCACATATACGCGACCAGACGTGGTTCGACCGACACGACGCACGGACAAGGGAACGCGGGCACAAAGCCACAACGGCACGCGGGCACATAGCCTCGACGACACGCGGGCACGTAACCACTACAACACGCAGGCGCATAGCCACGACGACACGCGGACACAGCCATAACGACACGCGGGTCGGACGGCGCACGCGGTCCAGACACGGACACATAACCGCGTCGACACGTGGCTCTCGCCTCGCCGGCGCCGGCGGCTTTGCGGTGGTGCGCGCGGCGGACGCGGCGGAGTCGCGCGAAACCCGCCCGGTATGCCGTCACTCAAAATATTGTATAGCTGACTTACCAGCTGCCGTTGGTGAAACTCAAACCTCTGCTCGATGTTGATCGTGGACCCGAAGCGGTGCGAGGCGGTGCGACCGGTGCAGGTGACGCCACGGCAGCCACGTGGCTCGTGGCGCAATCTACGCAGCCACCACTCCGCTCGTGGCGCCATCCGCGCAGCCCACGCCGCATGTGCCACGTGGCTCGTGGCGCAATTTACGCGGCCGCCACGTGGCTCGTGGCGCATTCCACACGGGCGCCACGCGGCGGCGGCGCCGAGGACGCGGTGCGCCTGACGCCGCCCGCCGCGGCTCCGGCTGCGAGAGCGGGAGCGGTGGCGGCGGTGGCGGCGGCGCCAACACCGGTTGTGAGAGCGTTCCTCGTCAGAGAAACTGAAGGAGAGACTGCGCGCTCTGCGCAAGTCCCCGTAGTCGCACTACCTCCGCCGGCGCGGGAAAACACGTGTTATTCATGAAAAAACAAATAACCACACGGAACACTTTAAACAAAAAACCAACTTTCTACTTACCATCTCGAAAGATCGGAAAAAAAATACAATATTTTTTATTAAACTATTGAGGTACTTAGAGAGAAATCTTTTCAGAAAAGATTCTAAGTACGGTGCTTTAAAACGTTATTAAAGTTAAGAACACAACGTTCAGCGATAAATTCTACTTACCAGAATTTAAATAATTTAAATTTAAATTTAAATTACTTACATGAAATTTTTAGCGACTTACGAACCTTGCGCACAGCTCAGAGAGCGACGCAATAATGGCTAAATAATATGGCGGCTTGTTCGACGACAGCTCCTAACGGAAGCAGGTTTGTGAAATAGGTGGGAAATATGCGCGGGAAACGACACGGAACTAGCGACATCTAGGGCCTTGTGGCCGAACGAGGTGACGTGACTCCTATAAGACTTCGGACATACAACGGAACACATAATATTAGTAATTACTATCAGAATCACAGGATATTATCATAATGCTTAGAACAACGCTCACTCACTGCACACAAAATAAAAGTAAAAAAATATTTAAAACTAAATAATACATAAAAAATATTTAAAATGGCAGAAACTGCTTGCTTTGGTCCCTTTGTTGTAGGTAACAATCATTTTCCGTCCTCCGGCCAGAAAGCGCCAACTTTGTGGGCGCTGCGCTAAATGAAATTCCGCTTTCTGGCTTCGTCGAACAGAAAAATAGTATACTGACCTCGACCAGTAAATAAAAAAGCCTCAGATCACATTTTTGTCAACCTCGGCCTCGCCTCGGACGACAATTACATGTGATCTGAGACATTTTTTATTTTACTGGCCTCGGTGCGTAATGTACTATTACTTTACAAATGTAGTATCTGCAAGATATTACAGATTATTGGAATGAAACAACTAACGGATTTAACTCGCGTATTTTAGACTATCGTCGGTACAGTGCTACTGAATATGGGAACTGTAAAGTTTTCGAAAGGCGAGTTGTATCCGTTTATAGTTGCCTCATTCTAATGTGTAATAACCGTAAAGGCATCAGAAATAATATTACAGATTATATAAAATACATACCTATATGTACATCACACGTAAGTTACCATGTTCACATCTAACATACACGTGGGCAAGGGTGAATCAGGGGTCACGACCCCAGGACCCTGAGATAAAGCACGGTCGCCGAGCACAGCGAAAAGCCTACTGTTGAAGGTGACTGTGCGAGCGTGCGACAGAGACAAATAGAAAAAGGGCAACGTCCGTTTTTCGCTATGCTCCGCGACCGTCCTTTAGTATATATTTTTCTTAAATTATTGCTTTTGATCAAATTTATAATATCTTTTTAACAAAATTTGACAGTCCTAAATAATAACTTAAAACACAACAAACAATTAAACATGAGAAAAAAAAGTTTTTTTTAAAAAACTATCACGTTCTCTTCAACACCATCAACGGCTCTTTAATATCCAAGGCTTCTATCAGCTCCTGAAATAAAAAAAAAAATAAGTTAACCAAATAGTCCCAAACTAAGGCATGATCCACCCCACCACAGAGATTTAACTTTTTTTAAATTTGTAAATTACTTCAATAGAATTCGATTGTTTGTAGCTAATTTCACCCCGTCCTTGTGAATAAATCGTAAAAATAAAAAACAGAAAAGACCGTGCGTAGGTATATGTATGTATGTTGATGTATACTCCGTGTCCCCCTCTCTCTCTCTCTCTCTCTCTCTGTGTGTGTGTGTGTGTGTGTGTGTGTGTGTGTGCGTGCGTGCGTGCGTGTGTGTGTGCGTGTGTGTGTGTGTGCGTGTGTGTGTGTGTGTGTGTGTGCGTGTGTGTGTGTCTGTGTGTGTGCGTGTCTGCGCTGCGTCACCTGCCACCGCTGCATGTCGAGCGACACTATGAACTGCTGCTCGTCGGCGTTGTCTCCGCGCGGCTGCTGGTGCTGCTGCTGCGGCGGCTGCGGCGGCGGCTGCTGGCCGTCGCGCTGCAGCGGCACGATGAACGGGAGACCGATCTCCTCGTCTACGACACACATCACTGCATAGTATAAAACAAAGTCGCCTTTTCTGTCCCTATATCCCTATGTACGCTTAAATCTTTAAAACTACGCAACGGATTTTGATGCGGTTTTTCTTAATAGATAGTGTGATTCAAGAGGAAGGTTTACAGCACCCGTGCGAAGCCGGGGCGGGTCGGGTAGTATATAATACACCAATCATAAAGTATTTTCTATTCTATTCAATCTATATTTATAATCTACTAGCAGTCCGCCCCGTCTTATTTATGCTAAAGTGATAAGTTATAAAAGCTTAATAATTTTTTTTTAGTATAAGACCATTGTCAGCTAAGTCATGCAACGATTATGGAATCTGTAAAGGCCCCGAAACGTCAGCCCATTAAATAAAATACGCGAGTTAAATCCGTTTAAAGTTGTTTCACTCCAATGAGGGCCACCGCGTGTCAGAAATCCGCTAGATGCGCTAGTGTAGAATGAGGTCCAGCTGTCATGTGCCACCAATGAGAGGCAAGCTACTGGCCTGTGATTGGTGGTACATGACAGCTGGACCTCATTCTACACTAGCGCATCTAGCGGGTTTCTGACACGCGGTGGCCCTCATTATAAAAGCATGTTATTAAATTTCAATATTTTACCTATAGTTACTCCTATGAGGCCTTCCCTCACGAGGAAGGAGAGGTAGTAGATATTCTCTACGGAGCGAGCGAAGCTGCCCGGGTCCAGCGCGCAGTGCAGGTAGCTGACCCTCCCGCCCCCCGCCACCGCTCCCGCCCCCGCCCCCGCCCCCGCCCCGGCACCGCCGCCCGCCCCCGCCGCCGCGCGCTTCACCCAGCGCCACGCGCGGGACACCATCTCCGCGCCCTCGTCCGCCTTCTCCACTCTGAACACATTATTAAAGATAAGATAACATTGCCTTCCCCACTCTGCGCACATTATTAAAGACTAGCGGTCCCGGCAGACGTCGTCCTGCCCGTCCGATTGTTTCGTCAAAGATCTGTCAAAGTCTTCTGTCACTTCTTCATAAGGCTTCATATTTTCCCCGTTTTTTACACATTTTCCACTGTTTCTTCGCTCCTATTGGTCGCAGCGTGATGTTATATAGCCTAAAGCCTTCCTCGATAAATGGTCTATCCAACAAAAAAATAATTATTGAATTCGAACCAGTAGTTCCTGAGATTAGCGCGTTCAAACAAACAAACAAACTCTTCAGCTTTATAATATTAGTATAGATAGTATAGATAACATAAGATAAGGTTACCGTCTCCACTCTGCGCGCATTATTAGAGATAGCGGCCCGTCCCGGCTTCGCACGGGGGGACTTAAGATATTTTTAAGGCCTCAGAAACGATACTTTTCCCCCGTTTTTGAAACATTTTCGGTTACTGCTCCGCAACTATAAAACCTAGCGTGATATTATATAGCCTATGTTACTCGGGGATAATTTAGCTTTCCAAAGGTGAAAGAATTTTTGAAATCGGTCCAGTAGTTTCGGAGCCTATTCATTACAAACATACAAAAATACAAAAATACAAATCTTTCCTCTTTATAATATTAGTATAGATATAGATAGTATAGATATCATAAGATAAGACTCGACCTTCTCCATTTTAAGCACATTAAAGATAACATAAAACTCCGCCTTCTCCACTCTGCTCGTATTATCTATACTAATATTATAAAGCTGAAGAGTTTGTTTGTTTGTTTGTTTGAACGCGCTAATCTCAGGAACTACTGGTTCGAATTCAAAAAATATTTTTTTGTTGGATAGACCATTTATCGAGGCTTAGGCTATATAACATCACGCTGCGACCAATAGGAGCGAAGAAACAGTGGAAAATGTGTAAAAAACGGGGAAAATATGAAGCCTTATGAAGAATTACTATTCCACCGGGACGAAGTCGCGGGCACAGCTAGTCAAAGATAACGTAAGATAACACCCATCCTTCTCCACTATTCTCATTTTATCAAAGATAAGATAAGACTCCGCCTTCTCCACTCTGCTCATATTATAAAAGATAACATAAGATAACCCGCCTTTTCCAAAAAAAATTATGATAATAGAGAGTAAATAATTATTTCAGTCCTCCGGCCGGAAAGCGCCAACTTTGTGGCCGCTGCGCTAAATGAAATTTACGCTTTCTGGCTTCGTCGAACAGAAAAATAGTATACTGACCTCGGCCAGTAAAATAAAAAAGAGAGACATTTTTTATTTTACTGGCCTTAGTGCGTAATCTATACTAATATTATAAAGAGGAAAGATTTGTATTTTTGTATTTTTGTATGTTTGTAATGAATAGGCTCCGAAACTACTGAACCGATTTCAAAAATTCTTTCACCTTTGGAAAGCTACATTATCCCCGAGTAACATAGGCTATATAATATCACGCTAGGTCTTATAGTTGCGGAGCAGTAACCGAAAATGTTTCAAAAACGGGGGAAAAGTATCGTTTCTGAGGCCTTCCTTGCGTGCGCTGAGCATATAGTTAAAGTTATACAAAAATGTTTTATGGGTGAATTGTTCATCTTAACATTATCTTTAAAAAAGTCCGCGAGAGAATATGTCTATCTTTTATAGTTTACCCATAACAATCGTTTTAATGATTTAGATGTTTGCTCCAAAGTAATGTCATTTTGGCGACGGGATTTCGAAGTAAATGGTTTAAATTTAAGAAGAAAATAATTAATTAAAAAATGAAATAAGTTAATGAAGTCCGGAAAAATCATTTCAAAAGGTAAATACTTCCTAAATAAAAAAAAAACTGAGAATAAATATAAATAAAACGTAAAACTATGAAAAAAATCTTAAGTCCCCCCGTGCGAAGCCGGGACGGGCCGCTAGTGTACTATAAAATGCATACTTATCTACGGCGGTGGGTGTCTTCTTGTCCGCGAGCGCCTGTCTCTGCGCGAGGCGGCGGCGGCGGGGGGGGCGGGGCGCGGGCGGCGCGGCGAGGAAGCCGCCGTGCAGGTAGCTCAGCGGCGGCGCGCAGTACGGGAACTGTATGTTCCAGCTCGAGGGGTTCTCGCGCTGATAGTGTTCATACATAACATATAAGTGTTCATAATAAAAATTTGACAAACCCCCGACATAAATACCTAAAACCCTCTAAAAAGTATATGTAACAATAATAAAAACGTAATCCCTACTAATATTATTAGCAAGGCTTTGGGAGAACGACTTCAGCTTAACTCTAGGGTCTAAATGGACTAGGGTAGCACTAGATAGACGACAATGGAAGGAGTTGCAGGAGGCCTATGCCAACAGGCACTCTATAATAAGAGACATACTTTAATTTAGAAACTTACTATACTAAAGAAAATTGTATATATATTGTTGTGTCTTAGTTAGAATAAAGGCTTGATTATTATATTATTTATTACTATTACTAATATTATAAATGCGAAAGTACCTCTGTCTGTCTGTTACGCTTTCACGCTAAAACTACTGGACCGATTTAAATTACATTTGATACAAAGAAAGTCTGGAGCCTGAGAAAGGACATAGGCTACTTTTTAACCGACTGCAAAAGGAGGAGTTTCACGTGGACGAAGTCACGGGCAAAAGCTAGTAACATATACCTAAGTGTTCATAATAAAAATGTAACAAACCCCCGACATAAAAACCTAAAACCCTCTAAAAAGTATAACAATAATAAAAACATGATCCCTACTAATATTATAAATGCGAAAGTAACTCTGTCTGTCTGTTACGCTTTCACGGTAAAACTAATGGACCGATTTAAATGAAATTCGGTACAAAGAAAGTCTAGAGCCTGAGAAAGGACATAGGCTACTTTTTAACTGACTGCAAAAAGGGAGGAGTTTCACGCGGACGAAGTCGCGGACAGAAGCTAGTATGTATATATAAACACTAGCTGTGCCCGCGACTTCGTCCGCGTGGAATGTTTATTCTTCATATTTTCCCCGTTTTTTACACATTTTCCACTGTTTCTTTGCTTCTATTGGTTGCAGCGTGATGTTATATAGCCTAAAGCCTTCCTCGATAAATGGTCTATCCAACAAAAAAATATTTTTTTCAATTCGAACCAGTAGTTCCTGAGATTAGCGCGTTCAAACAAACAAACAAACTCTTTAGATTTATAATATTAGTATAGACAACGTAAGATAACACCCAGCCTTCTCCACTATGCTCATATTATCAAAGATAAGATAAGACTCCGCCTTCTCCACTCTGCTCATATTATAAATTAATATTTTTTCAATTCGAACCAGTAGTTCCTGTGATTAGCGCGTTCAAACAAACAAACTCTTCAGCTTTATAATATTAGTATAGATATCTCACAATGTGCCTGGCGAGCTCGTGCTTGTCGTAGGTGTTGACGTTGCTGGTGACGCCCTCCGCGCACGAGATGGTCAGCTCGCTGGTGGCGCGGATCACGCGCGACGCCAGCAGAGTCTCGCCTGAGAGGAACAGATACATAAATATTAGTACATTACGCACCGAGGCCAGTAAAATAAAAAATGTCTCAGATCACATGTAATTGTCGTCCGAGGCGAAGCCGAGGTTGACAAAAATGTGATCTGAGGCTTTTTTATTTTACTGGCCGAGGTCAGTATACTATTTTTCTGTTCGACGAAGCCAGAAAGCGGAAATTTCATTTAGCGCAGCGGCCACAAAGTTGGCGCTTTCAGGCCAGAGGACGGAAAAATCACTTCCGGTGCCTTCGCAGTTATTACACATTGGAATGAAACTCTATTATTGTTAAGTATGTTAATTCATAATTATTTTTATTTTAAGAATAATGTTTACAGTTTACACAGAGGCATAAGAACCAAATTTTCAGAAATGTTAATATAATCAAACTTACAACAACTTTTCAAGGTCTATTTACTAATATTATAAAGAGGAAAGATTTGTACATATTTTTGTAGGTATGTTTGTAATGAATAGGCTCAAATACTACTGGACCGATTTTAATAATTCTTTCAGCGTTGGGAAGCTACGTTCACCCTGAGTAACATAGGCTATAGAATATTTTGACAAAAATTAGGGATCCATGCGAAGCTGGGGAGAACTGCTAGTTTACTAATAAAACAATGTCAATTTGATTACAGACCTGGATGTTTCACCCGCTCCTCGGCCGTGCCCTCGGACAGCAGGCCCTCTGACTCCTCAATGACTGCAGTTGCATAGTTCATCTTCTCCTCCAGGGTCGCATTCTCATCTTCTGCAAATTGGAAACAATATCTATGTATAATAAAAGGTCTTTGTGTCTACAAGATTATTACTTTTAATCAAATTAAGTAGTATCTTTTGAATATAATTTTACTGTGATCTATCATGTGCAATATATTAATTAATTTACATGAAATCCCTACTAATATTATAAATGCGAAAGTAACTCTGTCTGTCTGTCTGTTACGCTTTCACGCTAAAACTACTGGACCGATTTAAATGAAATTTGGTACAAAGACAGTCTGGAGCCTGAGAAAGGACATAGGCTGCAAATAACGAGGAGTTCCACGCGGACGAAGTCGCGGGCAGAAGCTAGTGTTATATAAATCTTCAATAAAATTATGGTAGTGAAATTTGTCTTACCTAAATCGGTAAATCCAGAGAGAAGATTGCGGTACCGCAATTTACGATTAAAACTTGTGCTGCTCGGCGTCTGATTTGAAGTATTTTTGGCGCCATCAGAGCACTTGTTACGCCTTTTCTCCATTTTTATTTTAAAATGATATAATAAGCAATCCTTCTAAAAAATTCACAGTAACCGGTGTTTACGAACTATTATTATTACACTACTTGGTTTATTATTTTAATGGCGCCTCGAGGGTTTGTCTCAATATCACTAATTTTAAATAAATGTATCTATACAAATAATGCATATGGTTTAAGTTTTACTTAAAAATAAAACGATGTTTTATTAAATTTTCAAACGCATGCTAAGGCCCATGACGTTGCAATGGCATTTTTCGAAACATAAACAAAACAAACACTAAAAGGGTGCAAATTCTCCTTGCAGAGTTACTCCTTGGGGTGTTGGTGTGCTCAGGTGTAGTTTACAATTAATCACCATCTTGAGTCACAGTTAAAGTCATTTTAAATTAAAACCTATAACTATATAAATGTCAAACTATCGTTATTGAACTTAAAAATATTATTTACTATTTGCCAAATAAAGTTTCATTGTTACGTAGATTTTATTCGTTTAATACTAGTCGCCATAAGAATTTATAAAAAATATATTATACAGGCGACATTTTTAGGGCTGGTATGGTATTTTAGAGGCGTTTTTCATTATACAATACTTCCTAGTTGGATTTTGAAAATTGACGGCTGAATCATTTCGTTCATAAGTCTAATCACTCAGAACTAAAAAAAAAATGACATACGCGGTATAAGACAATGCGTTTGTGATTATAACGTTAAACGAATTTTATATAATTATTTAAAAATACATTTTGTACTACTAGTTGTAAAGTAACAAATAGAACAATTATCAACTATAAAATTAACATGTGTGTTTTATGAAACTAGTGTTGTCGTAATTGTGACAGTTGTTAGTGAGGTTATGATATTACGGGTTTTATGTGAATAATACGTAATTATATTATTATGGATTCAGCACCTGCCCAGGAAGTCACCGAATTGCTGAAACAATGGGAGGAGCAGCACAGTACTCCAAATTACGACCCTATTCCTACATTGACGAGGTGCGTTATCTTATCAAGGAAACGTCAAATTGATACTTGTAAACTAAAATCAGCGTGTAGATTTGTTATTTTAGTCTGAGGTGTCTGCTACATTAATAGATAATGCTACGCGAGCACATGGTAGCGGAATTTTCGCTATTTATCTAAATGGAACTTCCCATATGTTACCTTTCAGTTTCCTCGTCTCCTTTCTGAATCTCATATTAATAAATACCGACAAGTAACTTATTGTAACAATGATAATTTAAACTTGTTTCGACTTGTTGTAATTTCGGTACTTTTATAATGTTACGCAATTATTAGGAAACTTTTTAAATGAGTAATCGAAACAAGAAAAAAGTTATGATTTAAATAAAAATTATTAAAATATGTTTACATTAAATCACGCCTACACCCCATAGGAGTCGACAGAGACAAGAGTCCTTCCTCTAGGTATGAAAGACTAGCTGTGCCCGCGACCTTGTCTGCATGGAATAATTATTATTCATATAATAATTTTCCCCAATTTTTTACACATTTTCTTCGCTCCTATTGGTCGCAGTGTGATGTTGTATAGCCTAAAGCCTTCCTTGATAAGTGGTCTATCCAACAAAAAAAAGAATTTTTCAATTCAAACCAGTAGTTCTTGAGATTAGCACGTTCAAACAAACAAACAAACAAACTCTTTAGCTTTATAATATTAGTATAGATTTTATGTTCCATTGGGGGTCTTGAGTCTTTCCACGGTTTATTGCACTCAAAATTAGAAAATCTGCCATATAAATGTATATTTGTAGTAAGAGGTGAGAATGAAAGCTTTTACTACATTTTCGGATTTTTCAGCTGTTGAGCATGAAGCAAACACTGCCTTACCATCCGTTACTGGAATCATTTCGCCACATTTTTAGGCCCCTATTAAATTTACAGGATAGCAGAAATAATCGAGGCAGAGACAGAAAACTTCATGAAGAAGGATCCTGACCCGTTTGACGAGAGGCACCCGTCCCGCACTGACCCGGAGTGTGCGCTCGGACATGCCCTTAAAGTTATGTTTAAGAAGGATAATTTTATGACTAAGGTATATTACAATAATAATTTCTGATGCCTTCGCAGTTATTATACATTGGAATTAAACAACGGATTTAACTTGCATATTTATATTATTGGCTGACGTTTCGGAGCCTTTACAGATTCCATAATCGTAGCACGACTGAGCTGACAATAGTCTTATGCTAAAGTGATTAATACAGCTAAATTAAATTAGTAGTTTGCATAGCTGTATTAATCACTTTAGCATAAGACTATTGTCAGCTATGATTATGGAATCTGTAAAGGCTCCGAAACGTCAAACAATAAAAAATTAAAAATTAAATATGCGAGTTAAATCCATTAAAGTTGTTTCAATCCAATGTATATTACAATAATTATATTTTGAATGTAATTAGTAATGAAACACCTTGATGGCCTGTTGGTCTAACGGTCAGAGGCCCTTACTATAAAACCGGTTAGGGGTTCGAATCCTGCTAGAGGCAGATGTCAATGTGATGGACACAAGTATTTCTCAGATACATGGGTCTTGGTTGTCTTAGATCTATTTTTATGATTTTTGGTGTGATTTATTAGATCATTTGGTGTGATTTTTGAAAATTAGGGGGGGGGGGGGGTTAAAACGGGTTATCTTTTTTGGCGCAAGTAGTTTTATTAATAAAATCGAAATTTAAATATCCATTCCATTTTCGTACAATTCAAGATGGCTGCGGCAGCGTCCATGCTTTTTTTTTAATTGTGTTGACTATAGAGGTGCAATTTGTAACCTGCCAGCCAGTTGCAGTTGTCAAATATTGCTCAACCTTTTTTTATTATCTGTTTTTTAAACTTGCTATTACTGGAGATAAATTATTATGCAAGTAAACATTGAATACAGGGTGAATTTTATTTTACCATCCAACTTGTAAGTAGACCATTTTAAAAAAACATTTTTTTAAAAGAAACTATTATACAACTGTATATAGCTTTACCCCCTTAGGGGTTGAGCTTTCAAAAACTTTCACCATTTTGAATGTTACATTAAAATTGGAAATAGAATATTTTCAGAAAACTTCGGGACCCATGCGAACCCGAAGGGGGCCCGCTTGTATCCTAACTAATAATATAAATGCGAAAGTAACTCTGTCTGTCTGTCTGTTACGCTTTCACGCTAAAACTACTGGACCGATTTAAATGAAATTCGGTACAAAGAAAGTCTGGAGTCTGAGAAAGGACATAGGCTACTTTTTAACCGACTGCAAAAAAAGGAGGAGTTCCACGCGGACGAAGTCGCGGGCAGAAGATAGTATTACTATAAATATAAATGTGGCGTACGTTTGTCTGTCTGTCAACAGCTAGTGAATGACTACGTGCGCGACACGTACTACTCGCGGCAGAACATCACCGGGCGCGACGTGCACAAGCTGAACGTGGCCGCGTGCCGGCTCACACTTGACCTCATGCCCGGCCTCGAGATGAGCGTCGTGTTCCAGGTACCTAATAATGTTTTTTTTTTCTTTGACCAAAAATATTGGACACATGTTTTTTCTTTTCTCAATCCCTACTAATATTATAAATGCGAAAGTAACTCTGTCTGTCTGTCTGTCTGTTACGCTTTCACGCTAAAACTACTGAACCGATTTAAATGAAATTTGGTACAAAGATAGTCGGGAGCCTGAGAAAGAACATAGGCAACTTTTTAACCGACTGCAGAAAAGGAGGAGTTCCACGCGGACGAAGTCGCGGGCAGAAGCTAGTCGAACAATAAATGCCAAAGATGAGTTTCCAAAATTCGGGAGTGGGGGCTTGTGACGTCACGGCTAGGTATAAATTGTACCATATCGTGACGTCACGAACTCCTACTCCCGACATGTAGAAGTACTTATCTATACGTGTCAAATCCCTACTAATATTATAAATGCGAAAGTAACTCTGTCTGTCTGTTACGTTTTCACGCTAAAACTACTGGACCGATTTTTTTTTTTTTTTAAAAAATAAAATTTTGTACAAAGAAAGCCTGGCGCCTGAGAAAGAACATAGGCAACTTTTTAACCGACTGCAAAAAAGGAGGAGTTCCACGCGGACGAAGTCGCGGGCGGAAGCTAGTAATTAATCATTTTTAAGAATCAATCCGACGGACTAAATTTCATTTCGTTTTCTTTGTCCAGTCGTTAGACAGTCGTAGATCTCTATTAACCCCGCCGCATATTGCATATGCGCGCATTGGCTGTCACGAGCCGTGAGCGAGTATTTAAAACCTATGGCGCAGTAGCAAACTCGGCATTTGCTCTCACGTGTAAATACTGCCAATGCGAGTGTGGGCATGTGCGGCGGGGTTTAGTGTGTGTTCCTCAGTAAACTCGTTGTATTAGTATATTAGTACATACTCT
>CP149065.1:4120000-4125000 GCA_038024825.1 Polylopha cassiicola | reverse complement strand
CGAACGAGTATACACATATAGTATGTTACACATTACACCATATAACAATAACACAGTGTGTATGCGTATGTTACACATGAGATACCGTTCTCGCATTATATATGTGCACGTGATTTTAGGTGTTTTAATGATATAAAAAAATAATTTTATATAAATATACACCCAACACACTGTGTACAACAAGCGCGTGGTAAATATTTAAACCGACATAAGGTTCGTAATATGTCGCGCGTCGGCGACACAAACTCACCCTACGAACGGTCAGATGCAAAGAACGATCGCCGTTAGACGATTGTTTTTTTGCAATGTGATAAATATGTATATATTTATGCAGCCGGCCCTCAGACAGGAGTGGTCCTGGATGTGTCTCCACGGACCGCAATGTGCGTTCGAAATGTCGATGTTCAAATGTGTCCTGCAGTTCACACTATGACGCGCAGTTAACTGCGTTCTTCATCGACCCGCGAGCCAAGTGATCCACCGTCCAGGGTAATGGTTTATGTTTGATAAAAAAAAAAAAAAAAAAAATATTATATTTCATTATGCGTGTTCACGAGAAACAAAACAATGATATACAAGTTCAACACCGCTCTCTCATAATAATATAATTATTATGATATTGTTTCGATTTTCGACAAACGAACGAGTAGTTGAAACGTACACGCGTGAGAGTACACAACTTCGGGTGCGGATTTATACCCTTCAACGTTGTCATATCTCTACGTGACGCGCGTCAGCTTCGCCAGAAGCGTACGCCACGCGCAAAAGCGCGCGTCCATTGTATATAACTCGACGAATGTCTATATTTTGTTGTTTGTTTGTCTGGGTTATTATCGTTCACTCGTCACGTAGTAGCGTCATATATATAATATGTGACACACACGTTAGAGTTATACGTTAATGATCCTTCCGCAGGTTCCCCTACGGAAACCTTGTTACGACTTTTACTTCCTCTAAATGATCAAGTTTGGTCAACTTCCCAGCAACGCCGACGGCCGTGAAGCCACCGCGTGTCGGTCCGAAGACCTCACTAAATCATTCAATCGGTAGTAGCGACGGGCGGTGTGTACAAAGGGCAGGGACGTAATCAACGCGAGCTTATGACTCGCGCTTACTAGGAATTCCTCGTTTATGGGGGATAATTGCAAACCCCAATCCCCAGCACGAAGGAGTTTCAACGGGTTGCCCGGGCCTCTAGGCCAAGGAGAACATGCTGATTCCTTCAGTGTAGCGCGCGTGCGGCCCAGGACATCTAAGGGCATCACAGACCTGTTATTGCTCAATCTCGTGCGGCTCGAAACCGCCGGTCCCTCTAAGAAGAATTTTAATACGTCGCCAGTGAGTTGCGTGAACGAGTCACGCGTACCTAAATGACGACGCCTATTTAGCAGGCTAGAGTCTCGTTCGTTACCGGAATTAACCAGACAAATCGCTCCACCAACTAAGAACGGCCATGCACCACCACCCACCGAATCAAGAAAGAGCTGTTAATCTGTCAATCCTTCCGGTGTCCGGGCCTGGTGAGATTTCCCGTGTTGAGTCAAATTAAGCCGCAGGCTCCACTCCTGGTGGTGCCCTTCCGTCAATTCCTTTAAGTTTCAGCTTTGCAACCATAATACCCAAGGAGTCCAAAATCTTTGGTTTCCCGGAAGCTGCCCGCCGAGCCATTGTAGTAACGTCGGCGGATCGCTAGATGACATATTTACGGTTAGAACTAGGGCGGTATCTAATCGCCTTCGAACCTCTAACTTTCGTTCTTGATTGATGAAAACACCTTTGGCAAATGCTTTCGCTGATGTTCGTCTTGCGACGATCCAAGAATTTCACCTCTAACGTCGCAATACGAATGCCCCCAGTTATCCCTATTAATCATTACCTCGGAGTTCTGAAAACCAACAAAATAGAACCGAGATCATATTCTATTATTCCATGCACGAAATATTCAAGCAGCATTTTGAGCCCGCTTTGAGCACTCTAATTTGTTCAAAGTAAAATTGTCGGCCCACCTCGACACTCACTGAAGAGCATCGCGATAGGATTTTGATATTGAACCGGCGTTTTACCGCCGGCTCACCGACGATATGCTCCGCAAACGTGTCAGTATCACCGCGGATGCGGTGCACCGACAGCGCACAGCACAAATGCAACTACGAGCTTTTTAACCGCAACAATTTTAGTATACGCTATTGGAGCTGGAGTTACCGCGGCTGCTGGCACCAGACTTGCCCTCCAATTGTTCCTCGTTAAAATATTTAAAGTGTACTCATTCCGATTACGAGGCCTCGTAAGAGTCCCGTATCGTTATTTTTCGTCACTACCTCCCCGTGCCGGGAGTGGGTAATTTGCGCGCCTGCTGCCTTCCTTGGATGTGGTAGCCGTTTCTCAGGCTCCCTCTCCGGAATCGAACCCTGATTCCCCGTTACCCGTGACAACCATGGTAGTCGCAGAAACTACCATCGAAAGTTGATAAGGCAGACATTTGAAAGACACGTCGCCGGTACTGGACCGTGCGATCGGCAAAAGTTATCCAGATTCATCAAAATTAACGACTTCGGACGCGAGGCCCTCCGCCGATTGGTTTTGATCTAATAAAAGCACTCATCCCATCACTGGTCAGAGTTCTGATTGCATGTATTAGCTCTAGAATTACCACAGTTATCCAAGTAACTGAGTAAGATCTAAGGAACCAAAACTGATATATTGAGCCATTCGCGGTATCGCCTTAATACGGCTTGCACTGAGACATGCATGGCTTAATCTTTGAGACAAGCATATAACTACTGGCAGGATCAACCAGGGAGCTATCGATATATGTTTTGAGTTATATTACAAAAATACAACATCGACAACAACAATACGCACACCTAGGCGAAACGGTTGAACCGTCAATAACGCAAAGGCGGTATCGTAATATATATCGTATATATATATTCATATACATACGGGGGGATGGATCGCTGGAACGATGAACGACAAAGCGTATGTAATCTCAACACGCCGTCGCGTCAATCGCCCAGACTTACAGACTCTATTAGGAGTCGACATCGATCATTCTCAATGTTACCAGACGTGATACACGTCAATATAAAATATGTTCATTTAACACATTCGCTGCACATACTGTATAATATACGGCACGGTGTCAGAGAACGCGACCCGTAATAATCATAATACAATCGTCGAAACGACGAAAGCTTCAGTAGCGAATCGCAGGCATCACTAGATCATGTATGTTGATGTAGATATTAGCGGCCCAAGACGATAATCGCGTATAAATTTGATATAACTCCTATGTGACGACGATGAGGATGTTCGTATATGTTATTATTTCATATACAAATCGACAGAATCGCACATGTGTAGAGTTTATCTCTCACAAATTGTATAAACGTTGCCACACAACAACACTTTGTTGATATCTCTAGTTATTTGTTGACGACACACATTGTCGAATTCGTTCGTCCGTTGTTTCAGAGTTTTTCATCGAATATTTAATAGAGAAACACTACTGTTCTGTACTGTTTGACAAAATCATATAGTTTTCCTTTATATATAAGATTCGATTACTCTCACTCAGAGCGCAGAACGAACGAAAAACAACAACACACCACCACACCACACCACACCACACCACACCACAGCCCCAACGCACAACAACCTGAACGCGTCGCACAAATAACACAAGAAACCAACAAAGTATAATATAGAGCCACAAACGACCAACGAAAATAACGCGCGCACCACACACGGCGCACAACACACTACGTACGGTAACACACGTCGTTTCGTCAGTCACTTATACTCTCGCCGCCTCCTTCGGCTACATATATGTCCGCGAACGGCTGACGCGTTGCGCTAGGCCGATGCGTGTGTGTGATATGTGTGATGTGTGATAAATTACACATATGTAATATAAATATATATTTTGGATGATAATTAATTGCGTTTGTTGTGTTATTTGTATATTTGTGTATATATATTATAATATTTACATACATATGAGTTAGTAAACATATATGAACATAGATGGCGCCACTTGGCTTGGTCATAATAATATAATAATATACGTGTGATGTGTGTGACGACAAATATTATCATGATATATCACACATATATTAATTAATATTTTTTATTGAAATGAAGGTGAAGGGGGGGGGGGGGGGGGTTATTTTGTTTAAGGCGGGAGAGGGAGGAAAGAAGAAAAAAAAAAAAAAAAAAAAAAAAATTACCACTTCAATTGTAAGATTTTAAGCGTTTCCCGTGAGTTCGTGTAATTATGTAATTAATAGGAAAGTATGTGAAATATGTGAAATGTGAAATTCGTTTGGAATACTATTTGAAAACGAATACAAAAAATGTATGATACCATACGGAAAGTAGGTACATTTGAAATTGTTTAAATTGGATTGTCTATCGGATGTAACAATTTATACGATGATATAATTAAATATATATTATTTCAATTTTTTAACGGCTCACTCAGTGGAAACTTGAAATTTCAAAGTGTCTACCTAATTAGTTGTGTGTTATGTTAGTCTGCCTTTGTATGACGTGGTCATGTAGCGAAGCGATCCCGATAAGAAAGGAGATATTAAACAAAAAAAGGATCCGTTAAAACGAAACGTGTGTATGTGGCGCCATCCGTCGGCGAGTGGCGGAAACTGAAGCGAGAATGACAAATGTACGAAAAAAAAAAAAAAATAATAAAACAAGGGGACCTAAGACCGTTATAAATTAATATATACATAAATACGGTGGTTCGAGAGTGAGTAACCGACACACAATACACGCACCGACGAACAATCAACGAACCACGGTGACGCCATCCAACGGCGAGTAGCGGCAGTCAACGCGACGCCGGTGCGTAGTACCACGACGTGATATGTGTATCGTAATTGTTTATATATGTATGTTCGCACACTAATTACAATGCACATAAATGTACTATAATTATGTATAAGCAAGCAATCATAATTTATACAACTGACTGTTTGTTGACT
>CP149065.1:4110000-4115000 GCA_038024825.1 Polylopha cassiicola | reverse complement strand
AAATTCGAGGCAGACACGATATCCGGTCGGCGCTACGACGCAACCGCCACCGGTGTGGCGTTATAACCCACCGGCGGTGACGGCGTCGACGCGCTCTTCGGACGTCGAGTCCGCCTACATGATATATTATATTATATATAATCTTTTCTCATATCACACTTTCAAATCACATTTAGCGTACACACACAATAATGTTTTAACGAACGAGTATACACATATAGTATGTTACACATTACACCATATAACAATAACACAGTGTGTATGCGTATGTTACACATGAGATACCGTTCTCGCATTATATATGTGCACGTGATTTTAGGTGTTTTAATGATATAAAAAAATAATTTTATATAAATATACACCCAACACACTGTGTACAACAAGCGCGTGGTAAATATTTAAACCGACATAAGGTTCGTAATATGTCGCGCGTCGGCGACACAAACTCACCCTACGAACGGTCAGATGCAAAGAACGATCGCCGTTAGACGATTGTTTTTTGCAATGTGATAAATATGTATATATTTATGCAGCCGGCCCTCAGACAGGAGTGGTCCTGGATGTGTCTCCACGGACCGCAATGTGCGTTCGAAATGTCGATGTTCAAATGTGTCCTGCAGTTCACACTATGACGCGCAGTTAACTGCGTTCTTCATCGACCCGCGAGCCAAGTGATCCACCGTCCAGGGTAATGGTTTATGTTTGATAAAAAAAAAAAAAAAAAAATATTATATTTCATTATGCGTGTTCACGAGAAACAAAACAATGATATACAAGTTCAACACCGCTCTCTCATAATAATATAATTATTATGATATTGTTTCGATTTTCGACAAACGAACGAGTAGTTGAAACGTACACGCGTGAGAGTACACAACTTCGGGTGCGGATTTATACCCTTCAACGTTGTCATATCTCTACGTGACGCGCGTCCGCTTCGCCAGAAGCGTACGCCACGCGCAAAAGCGCGCGTCCATTGTATATAACTCGACGAATGTCTATATTTTGTTGTTTGTTTGTCTGGGTTATTATCGTTCACTCGTCACGTAGTAGCGTCATATATATAATATGTGACACACACGTTAGAGTTATACGTTAATGATCCTTCCGCAGGTTCCCCTACGGAAACCTTGTTACGACTTTTACTTCCTCTAAATGATCAAGTTTGGTCAACTTCCCAGCAACGCCGACGGCCGTGAAGCCACCGCGTGTCGGTCCGAAGACCTCACTAAATCATTCAATCGGTAGTAGCGACGGGCGGTGTGTACAAAGGGCAGGGACGTAATCAACGCGAGCTTATGACTCGCGCTTACTAGGAATTCCTCGTTTATGGGGGATAATTGCAAACCCCAATCCCCAGCACGAAGGAGTTTCAACGGGTTGCCCGGGCCTCTAGGCCAAGGAGAACATGCTGATTCCTTCAGTGTAGCGCGCGTGCGGCCCAGGACATCTAAGGGCATCACAGACCTGTTATTGCTCAATCTCGTGCGGCTCGAAACCGCCGGTCCCTCTAAGAAGAATTTTAATACGTCGCCAGTGAGTTGCGTGAACGAGTCACGCGTACCTAAATGACGACGCCTATTTAGCAGGCTAGAGTCTCGTTCGTTACCGGAATTAACCAGACAAATCGCTCCACCAACTAAGAACGGCCATGCACCACCACCCACCGAATCAAGAAAGAGCTGTTAATCTGTCAATCCTTCCGGTGTCCGGGCCTGGTGAGATTTCCCGTGTTGAGTCAAATTAAGCCGCAGGCTCCACTCCTGGTGGTGCCCTTCCGTCAATTCCTTTAAGTTTCAGCTTTGCAACCATACTCCCCCCGGAGTCCAAAATCTTTGGTTTCCCGGAAGCTGCCCGCCGAGCCATTGTAGTAACGTCGGCGGATCGCTAGATGACATATTTACGGTTAGAACTAGGGCGGTATCTAATCGCCTTCGAACCTCTAACTTTCGTTCTTGATTGATGAAAACACCTTTGGCAAATGCTTTCGCTGATGTTCGTCTTGCGACGATCCAAGAATTTCACCTCTAACGTCGCAATACGAATGCCCCCAGTTATCCCTATTAATCATTACCTCGGAGTTCTGAAAACCAACAAAATAGAACCGAGATCATATTCTATTATTCCATGCACGAAATATTCAAGCAGCATTTTGAGCCCGCTTTGAGCACTCTAATTTGTTCAAAGTAAAATTGTCGGCCCACCTCGACACTCACTGAAGAGCATCGCGATAGGATTTTGATATTGAACCGGCGTTTTACCGCCGGCTCACCGACGATATGCTCCGCAAACGTGTCAGTATCACCGCGGATGCGGTGCACCGACAGCGCACAGCACAAATGCAACTACGAGCTTTTTAACCGCAACAATTTTAGTATACGCTATTGGAGCTGGAGTTACCGCGGCTGCTGGCACCAGACTTGCCCTCCAATTGTTCCTCGTTAAAATATTTAAAGTGTACTCATTCCGATTACGAGGCCTCGTAAGAGTCCCGTATCGTTATTTTTCGTCACTACCTCCCCGTGCCGGGAGTGGGTAATTTGCGCGCCTGCTGCCTTCCTTGGATGTGGTAGCCGTTTCTCAGGCTCCCTCTCCGGAATCGAACCCTGATTCCCCGTTACCCGTGACAACCATGGTAGTCGCAGAAACTACCATCGAAAGTTGATAAGGCAGACATTTGAAAGACACGTCGCCGGTACTGGACCGTGCGATCGGCAAAAGTTATCCAGATTCATCAAAATTAACGACTTCGGACGCGAGGCCCTCCGCCGATTGGTTTTGATCTAATAAAAGCACTCATCCCATCACTGGTCAGAGTTCTGATTGCATGTATTAGCTCTAGAATTACCACAGTTATCCAAGTAACTGAGTAAGATCTAAGGAACCAAAACTGATATATTGAGCCATTCGCGGTATCGCCTTAATACGGCTTGCACTGAGACATGCATGGCTTAATCTTTGAGACAAGCATATAACTACTGGCAGGATCAACCAGGGAGCTATCGATATATGTTTTGAGTTATATTACAAAAATACAACATCGACAACAACAATACGCACACCTAGGCGAAACGGTTGAACCGTCAATAACGCAAAGGCGGTATCGTAATATATCGTATATATATATTCATATATATATATACGGGGGGATGGATCGCTGGAACGATGAACGACAAAGCGTATGTAATCTCAACACGCCGTCGCGTCAATCGCCCAGACTTACAGACTCTATTAGGAGTCGACATCGATCATTCTCAATGTTACCAGACGTGATACACGTCAATATAAAATATGTTCATTTAACACATTCGCTGCACATACTGTATAATATACGGCACGGTGTCAGAGAACGCGACCCGTAATAATCATAATACAATCGTCGAAACGACGAAAGCTTCAGTAGCGAATCGCAGGCATCACTAGATCATGTATGTTGATGTAGATATTAGCGGCCCAAGACGATAATCGCGTATAAATTTGATATAACTCCTATGTGACGACGATGAGGATGTTCGTATATGTTATTATTTCATATACAAATCGACAGAATCGCACATGTGTAGAGTTTATCTCTCACAAATTGTATAAACGTTGCCACACAACAACACTTTGTTGATATCTCTAGTTATTTGTTGACGACACATTGTCGGAATTCGTTCGTCCGTTGTTTCAGAGTTTTTCATCGAATATTTAATAGAGAAACACTACTGTTCTGTACTGTTTGACAAAATCATATAGTTTTCCTTTATATATAAGATTCGATTACTCTCACTCAGAGCGCAGAACGAACGAAAAACAACAACACACCACCACCACACCACACCACAGCCCCAACGCACAACAACCTGAACGCGTCGCACAAATAACACAAGAAACCAACAAAGTATAATATAGAGCCACAAACGACCAACGAAAATAACGCGCGCACCACACACGGCGCACAACACACTACGTACGGTAACACACGTCGTTTCGTCAGTCACTTATACTCTCGCCGCCTCCTTCGGCTACATATATGTCCGCGAACGGCTGACGCGTTGCGCTAGGCCGATGCGTGTGTGTGATATGTGTGATGTGTGATAAATTACACATATGTAATATAAATATATATTTTGGATGATAATTAATTGCGTTTGTTGTGTTATTTGTATATTTGTGTATATATATTATAATATTTACATACATATGAGTCAGTAAACATATATGAACATAGATGGCGCCACTTGGCTTGGTCATAATAATATAATAATATACGTGTGATGTGTGTGACGACAAATATTATCATGATATATCACACATATATTAATTAATATTTTTTATTGAAATGAAGGTGAAGGGGGGGGGGGGGGGGTATTTTGTTTAAGGCGGGAGAGGGAGGAAAGAAAAAAAAAAAAAAAAAAAAAAAAAAAAAAAAATACCACTTCAATTGTAAGATTTTAAGCGTTTCCCGTGAGTTCGTGTAATTATGTAATTAATAGGAAAGTATGTGAAATATGTGAAATGTGAAATTCGTTTGGAATACTATTTGAAAACGAATACAAAAAATGTATGATACCATACGGAAAGTAGGTACATTTGAAATTGTTTAAATTGGATTGTCTATCGGATGTAACAATTTATACGATGATATAATTAAATATATATTATTTCAATTTTTTAACGGCTCACTCAGTGGAAACTTGAAATTTCAAAGTGTCTACCTAATTAGTTGTGTGTTATGTTAGTCTGCCTTTGTATGACGTGGTCATGTAGCGAAGCGATCCCGATAAGAAAGGAGATATTAAACAAAAAAGGATCCGTTAAAACGAAACGTGTGTATGTGGCGCCATCCGTCGGCGAGTGGCGGAAACTGAAGCGAGAATGACAAATGTACGAAAAAAAAAAAAAAATAATAAAACAAGGGGACCTAAGACCGTTATAAATTAATATATACATAAATACGGTGGTTCGAGAGTGAGTAACCGACACACAATACACGCACCGACGAACAATCAACGAAC
>CP149065.1:4100000-4102500 GCA_038024825.1 Polylopha cassiicola | reverse complement strand
ATGCAACTACGAGCTTTTTAACCGCAACAATTTTAGTATACGCTATTGGAGCTGGAGTTACCGCGGCTGCTGGCACCAGACTTGCCCTCCAATTGTTCCTCGTTAAAATATTTAAAGTGTACTCATTCCGATTACGAGGCCTCGTAAGAGTCCCGTATCGTTATTTTTCGTCACTACCTCCCCGTGCCGGGAGTGGGTAATTTGCGCGCCTGCTGCCTTCCTTGGATGTGGTAGCCGTTTCTCAGGCTCCCTCTCCGGAATCGAACCCTGATTCCCCGTTACCCGTGACAACCATGGTAGTCGCAGAAACTACCATCGAAAGTTGATAAGGCAGACATTTGAAAGACACGTCGCCGGTACTGGACCGTGCGATCGGCAAAAGTTATCCAGATTCATCAAAATTAACGACTTCGGACGCGAGGCCCTCCGCCGATTGGTTTTGATCTAATAAAAGCACTCATCCCATCACTGGTCAGAGTTCTGATTGCATGTATTAGCTCTAGAATTACCACAGTTATCCAAGTAACTGAGTAAGATCTAAGGAACCAAAACTGATATATTGAGCCATTCGCGGTATCGCCTTAATACGGCTTGCACTGAGACATGCATGGCTTAATCTTTGAGACAAGCATATAACTACTGGCAGGATCAACCAGGGAGCTATCGATATATGTTTTGAGTTATATTACAAAAATACAACATCGACAACAACAATACGCACACCTAGGCGAAACGGTTGAACCGTCAATAACGCAAAGGCGGTATCGTAATATATCGTATATATATATTCATATATATATATATACGGGGGGATGGATCGCTGGAACGATGAACGACAAAGCGTATGTAATCTCAACACGCCGTCGCGTCAATCGCCCAGACTTACAGACTCTATTAGGAGTCGACATCGATCATTCTCAATGTTACCAGACGTGATACACGTCAATATAAAATATGTTCATTTAACACATTCGCTGCACATACTGTATAATATACGGCACGGTGTCAGAGAACGCGACCCGTAATAATCATAATACAATCGTCGAAACGACGAAAGCTTCAGTAGCGAATCGCAGGCATCACTAGATCATGTATGTTGATGTAGATATTAGCGGCCCAAGACGATAATCGCGTATAAATTTGATATAACTCCTATGTGACGACGATGAGGATGTTCGTATATGTTATTATTTCATATACAAATCGACAGAATCGCACATGTGTAGAGTTTATCTCTCACAAATTGTATAAACGTTGCCACACAACAACACTTTGTTGATATCTCTAGTTATTTGTTGACGACACATTGTCGGAATTCGTTCGTCCGTTGTTTCAGAGTTTTTCATCGAATATTTAATAGAGAAACACTACTGTTCTGTACTGTTTGACAAAATCATATAGTTTTCCTTTATATATAAGATTCGATTACTCTCACTCAGAGCGCAGAACGAACGAAAAACAACAACACACCACCACCACACCACACCACAGCCCCAACGCACAACAACCTGAACGCGTCGCACAAATAACACAAGAAACCAACAAAGTATAATATAGAGCCACAAACGACCAACGAAAATAACGCGCGCACCACACACGGCGCACAACACACTACGTACGGTAACACACGTCGTTTCGTCAGTCACTTATACTCTCGCCGCCTCCTTCGGCTACATATATGTCCGCGAACGGCTGACGCGTTGCGCTAGGCCGATGCGTGTGTGTGATATGTGTGATGTGTGATAAATTACACATATGTAATATAAATATATATTTTGGATGATAATTAATTGCGTTTGTTGTGTTATTTGTATATTTGTGTATATATATTATAATATTTACATACATATGAGTCAGTAAACATATATGAACATAGATGGCGCCACTTGGCTTGGTCATAATAATATAATAATATACGTGTGATGTGTGTGACGACAAATATTATCATGATATATCACACATATATTAATTAATATTTTTTATTGAAATGAAGGTGAAGGGGGGGGGGGGGGGGGTTATTTTGTTTAAGGCGGGAGAGGGAGGAAAGAAGAAAAAAAAAAAAAAAAAAAAAAAAAAAAAAAAAAAAAAAAAAAAATTACCACTTCAATTGTAAGATTTTAAGCGTTTCCCGTGAGTTCGTGTAATTATGTAATTAATAGGAAAGTATGTGAAATATGTGAAATGTGAAATTCGTTTGGAATACTATTTGAAAACGAATACAAAAAATGTATGATACCATACGGAAAGTAGGTACATTTGAAATTGTTTAAATTGGATTGTCTATCGGATGTAACAATTTATACGATGATATAATTAAATATATATTATTTCAATTTTTTAACGGCTCACTCAGTGGAAACTTGAAATTTCAAAGTGTCTACCTAATTAGTTGTGTGTTATGTTAGTCTGCCTTTGTATGACGTGGTCATGTAGCGAAGCGATCCCGATAAGAAAGGAGATATTAAACAAAAAAAGGATCCGTTAAAACGAAACGTGTGTA
>CP149065.1:4090000-4092500 GCA_038024825.1 Polylopha cassiicola | reverse complement strand
AAATATTCAAGCAGCATTTTGAGCCCGCTTTGAGCACTCTAATTTGTTCAAAGTAAAATTGTCGGCCCACCTCGACACTCACTGAAGAGCATCGCGATAGGATTTTGATATTGAACCGGCGTTTTACCGCCGGCTCACCGACGATATGCTCCGCAAACGTGTCAGTATCACCGCGGATGCGGTGCACCGACAGCGCACAGCACAAATGCAACTACGAGCTTTTTAACCGCAACAATTTTAGTATACGCTATTGGAGCTGGAGTTACCGCGGCTGCTGGCACCAGACTTGCCCTCCAATTGTTCCTCGTTAAAATATTTAAAGTGTACTCATTCCGATTACGAGGCCTCGTAAGAGTCCCGTATCGTTATTTTTCGTCACTACCTCCCCGTGCCGGGAGTGGGTAATTTGCGCGCCTGCTGCCTTCCTTGGATGTGGTAGCCGTTTCTCAGGCTCCCTCTCCGGAATCGAACCCTGATTCCCCGTTACCCGTGACAACCATGGTAGTCGCAGAAACTACCATCGAAAGTTGATAAGGCAGACATTTGAAAGACACGTCGCCGGTACTGGACCGTGCGATCGGCAAAAGTTATCCAGATTCATCAAAATTAACGACTTCGGACGCGAGGCCCTCCGCCGATTGGTTTTGATCTAATAAAAGCACTCATCCCATCACTGGTCAGAGTTCTGATTGCATGTATTAGCTCTAGAATTACCACAGTTATCCAAGTAACTGAGTAAGATCTAAGGAACCAAAACTGATATATTGAGCCATTCGCGGTATCGCCTTAATACGGCTTGCACTGAGACATGCATGGCTTAATCTTTGAGACAAGCATATAACTACTGGCAGGATCAACCAGGGAGCTATCGATATATGTTTTGAGTTATATTACAAAAATACAACATCGACAACAACAATACGCACACCTAGGCGAAACGGTTGAACCGTCAATAACGCAAAGGCGGTATCGTAATATATATCGTATATATATATTCATATATATATATACGGGGGGATGGATCGCTGGAACGATGAACGACAAAGCGTATGTAATCTCAACACGCCGTCGCGTCAATCGCCCAGACTTACAGACTCTATTAGGAGTCGACATCGATCATTCTCAATGTTACCAGACGTGATACACGTCAATATAAAATATGTTCATTTAACACATTCGCTGCACATACTGTATAATATACGGCACGGTGTCAGAGAACGCGACCCGTAATAATCATAATACAATCGTCGAAACGACGAAAGCTTCAGTAGCGAATCGCAGGCATCACTAGATCATGTATGTTGATGTAGATATTAGCGGCCCAAGACGATAATCGCGTATAAATTTGATATAACTCCTATGTGACGACGATGAGGATGTTCGTATATGTTATTATTTCATATACAAATCGACAGAATCGCACATGTGTAGAGTTTATCTCTCACAAATTGTATAAACGTTGCCACACAACAACACTTTGTTGATATCTCTAGTTATTTGTTGACGACACACATTGTCGGAATTCGTTCGTCCGTTGTTTCAGAGTTTTTCATCGAATATTTAATAGAGAAACACTACTGTTCTGTACTGTTTGACAAAATCATATAGTTTTCCTTTATATATAAGATTCGATTACTCTCACTCAGAGCGCAGAACGAACGAAAAACAACAACACACCACCACACCACACCACACCACACCACACCACAGCCCCAACGCACAACAACCTGAACGCGTCGCACAAATAACACAAGAAACCAACAAAGTATAATATAGAGCCACAAACGACCAACGAAAATAACGCGCGCACCACACACGGCGCACAACACACTACGTACGGTAACACACGTCGTTTCGTCAGTCACTTATACTCTCGCCGCCTCCTTCGGCTACATATATGTCCGCGAACGGCTGACGCGTTGCGCTAGGCCGATGCGTGTGTGTGATATGTGTGATGTGTGATAAATTACACATATGTAATATAAATATATATTTTGGATGATAATTAATTGCGTTTGTTGTGTTATTTGTATATTTGTGTATATATATTATAATATTTACATACATATGAGTTAGTAAACATATATGAACATAGATGGCGCCACTTGGCTTGGTCATAATAATATAATAATATACGTGTGATGTGTGTGACGACAAATATTATCATGATATATCACACATATATTAATTAATATTTTTTATTGAAATGAAGGTGAAGGGGGGGGGGGGGGGGGGTTATTTTGTTTAAGGCGGGAGAGGGAGGAAAGAAGAAAAAAAAAAAAAAAAAAAAAAAATTACCACTTCAATTGTAAGATTTTAAGCGTTTCCCGTGAGTTCGTGTAATTATGTAATTAATAGGAAAGTATGTGAAATATGTGAAATGTGAAATTCGTTTGGAATACTATTTGAAAACGAATACAAAAAATGTATGATACCATACGGAAAGTAGGTACATTTGAAATTGTTTAAATTGGATTGTCTATCGGATGTAACAATTTAT
>CP149065.1:4082500-4085000 GCA_038024825.1 Polylopha cassiicola | reverse complement strand
CGGAGGGCGCGAGCGCCCACTAGCTTCCCGATACGCTAAACCCCATGGATCGTCGTTACCTGATTCGGCTATTTGGCGGAAGAAGTCAAGTTCTGCAGTCTTCATAGCTTTCTTGTATTCGCCCCTGACGGAACGAAGAGCGTCATGAAGAGAGTCCTGGTCCGGGCTCTTTTTGCGTCGCGACGTTTGCCAATCTCTACGAGCCCTATACACTGTTCGACGTAGCTCCTCTAAGGCCGGGGACCACCATTCGTGCTTTCCGTTATCCTTCTTCGCGCATTGGCCGATGGTCTCTCGGGCCGTACGCAAAAGGATATCTGTGTATCGCTCGCTGTACGCTGTGGCAGAAAGTCCAGGGTGAAGCTTGTCCATTCTTGCATGCATGGCAGAGCAGAAAGCGGTCCAGTTGACTCTACGTACTCGGAATGGTGTCGTGGATACAAACGGCTCCTCACTGGCGTTCCTCGGTGAATTGCTTGTGACTGTAAAGGTGACTAGCTGATGGTCGCTGAGGCTGACGCCCTCGTGAACTAACCAGTCGCACACGTGAACTCCTCTCGTTGAAATTGTCAAATCCACGTTTGAGGTTCCGTTCGGCCCACTGAATGTCGGCGGTTGGTCCGGAGCATTGTGCAAGTGAAGGTCTCTACTGAGAATAAAGCTCTCCATTTGTGTTCTCCTGTATTCAGTGTCCGGCCCTCTACCAGTATACTGTCTTCTCTCGCAGTGCCACATAGGTGAGTGAGCGTTGCTGTCAACTCCTATGAGAATAGGTGTGCTTGGAAGCCGTTGAAAAACACTCTCTAGATGCGCTATGTGACGACCGATGTCATGGCTATACTGGAAGTACGCTGAGACAATGTGCAGACTAAAGTTCGCGTGCGCGACATGTACCACGGTGCAGAATTCGTTGCTGAGATGATCTAGAATTGTCACCGCGATAGACCGATTTAACACGAGGACGCCAGCCTTGGGTCTGGCTCCAGACTGCAGAATATCCCGACCAATCTGGTATTGTTCCTGTACCAGTACGACATCGAGTCGCTGCGCCATCGCGACTACTGGTAGTTCTGCAGTCGCTGCCTCTGACCCCTGTAGATTGAGCTGACCGACACGTATCGCGATGGGCCTACTACCCATAGTAGGTCAGGTTAACCGCCTGCTGTTCGGCGTGTTGACGTGCTGGGCAGCTGGTTGCCGCCGTCGGATGAGTAGTAGCATCCTTCCGCTTAAAACGTTTGCAAGTTGCGCAACACTGGGCTTTCGACTGGCACTCGCTGCTCCGGTGTCCGGAGTCGCCACACTTACCGCAGGTGACTGTTGTCGCCCTGCAGTATTTCTCTGGGTGGCCATACTGCTGGCATTTGGAGCAGCAAGTGGCCCGCACATGGTCACAGACCTCTGCTTCGTCCCAACCCACGTACACTTTTTCTAGACCTACTAGTTTGTCCCTGGCGGCCCTCGAGCACTCCAAGACAAACAGGTACTTGGACCCAATCTGTTTTTTAGTGGCGAACTTACATTCGTCCCTAAACTTGCTAAGGGGCCAGGTGGCGTCGTCCGCAATGTTTACGCGGTGGAGCTCCGTGATCAGGGCCTCGCCGTTCAAGTTCGCCCTCAGGTAACGGAGGGCGACCCTCGGTAGGCGGGACCTCGGCTCCGCTACTCTCAGACTGGGGGGAGCGGATTCCTTCAGCTTTTGGGCCGCCTCCGGCGTAGCCGTGCGCACCACAACGCCAGAATTCCCCACTTTCCGCACCTGGGTAATCCGGATGCCCGAGTCAGCTGGGTTAACCGATTCTTGGAGGAGTTTCTTGGTCTCCTCGCTTGACTTGATATCTTCTGACCTTGGGTAGAACAGAACCGCCGGGCCCGTCTTCTGCACTGGAACCGGTGGCACACCTTTCGGCATCCTCAGCGCCCCAGAGTACGAAATGGGCGCTCCTGGTTGCATTGGGGGGGGCTGTACTGCGGGCCGTGCGATTTCCGCGCTCGCCATCATCTTCGCGGTGCAAACCTCCTTCTCGCTCTCGGCAAGGCGCAAGGCCAGCTGCGCCACTAGGGCCAGGATGTCCTGACCATGCCCGGCGATAGCCGTCTTGTCGGCCACGTTTAGCTTGTTGGTGGCATTTGCCACCGCCGAAATCCCCTTTATGGCGGCGTGCACGGCCGCAATCAGCGCCTCTTTATCCAGTCCCTTGGTGGGGACGTCCGGAACCTGATCCTGTTGCTGCTGCTGCACCTCCTGCTGCTGTGCGGTTGCTGGGCGGGCCGAAGTGGGCGTGTCGGTGGTTAGGATACCACCAATGGGGGGGGCCGTCGATTTCTTATTGGCGACCCGGCGGCGGATCGCTTCTTGAACCTCCTCAGGCGAGGCTAGGGGCCTTTTGTTAGACGCCTGATTCTTCTTGGCGGCCACATCGACGTGTTCCGTGAAAAAATTTGTAGATAGGGACAGTGGGAATCTCGTTAATCCATTCATGCGCGTCACTAATTAGAT
>CP149065.1:4075000-4077500 GCA_038024825.1 Polylopha cassiicola | reverse complement strand
CCGCCGGCTCACCGACGATATGCTCCGCAAACGTGTCAGTATCACCGCGGATGCGGTGCACCGACAGCGCACAGCACAAATGCAACTACGAGCTTTTTAACCGCAACAATTTTAGTATACGCTATTGGAGCTGGAGTTACCGCGGCTGCTGGCACCAGACTTGCCCTCCAATTGTTCCTCGTTAAAATATTTAAAGTGTACTCATTCCGATTACGAGGCCTCGTAAGAGTCCCGTATCGTTATTTTTCGTCACTACCTCCCCGTGCCGGGAGTGGGTAATTTGCGCGCCTGCTGCCTTCCTTGGATGTGGTAGCCGTTTCTCAGGCTCCCTCTCCGGAATCGAACCCTGATTCCCCGTTACCCGTGACAACCATGGTAGTCGCAGAAACTACCATCGAAAGTTGATAAGGCAGACATTTGAAAGACACGTCGCCGGTACTGGACCGTGCGATCGGCAAAAGTTATCCAGATTCATCAAAATTAACGACTTCGGACGCGAGGCCCTCCGCCGATTGGTTTTGATCTAATAAAAGCACTCATCCCATCACTGGTCAGAGTTCTGATTGCATGTATTAGCTCTAGAATTACCACAGTTATCCAAGTAACTGAGTAAGATCTAAGGAACCAAAACTGATATATTGAGCCATTCGCGGTATCGCCTTAATACGGCTTGCACTGAGACATGCATGGCTTAATCTTTGAGACAAGCATATAACTACTGGCAGGATCAACCAGGGAGCTATCGATATATGTTTTGAGTTATATTACAAAAATACAACATCGACAACAACAATACGCACACCTAGGCGAAACGGTTGAACCGTCAATAACGCAAAGGCGGTATCGTAATATATATCGTATATATATATTCATATACATACGGGGGGATGGATCGCTGGAACGATGAACGACAAAGCGTATGTAATCTCAACACGCCGTCGCGTCAATCGCCCAGACTTACAGACTCTATTAGGAGTCGACATCGATCATTCTCAATGTTACCAGACGTGATACACGTCAATATAAAATATGTTCATTTAACACATTCGCTGCACATACTGTATAATATACGGCACGGTGTCAGAGAACGCGACCCGTAATAATCATAATACAATCGTCGAAACGACGAAAGCTTCAGTAGCGAATCGCAGGCATCACTAGATCATGTATGTTGATGTAGATATTAGCGGCCCAAGACGATAATCGCGTATAAATTTGATATAACTCCTATGTGACGACGATGAGGATGTTCGTATATGTTATTATTTCATATACAAATCGACAGAATCGCACATGTGTAGAGTTTATCTCTCACAAATTGTATAAACGTTGCCACACAACAACACTTTGTTGATATCTCTAGTTATTTGTTGACGACACACATTGTCGGAATTCGTTCGTCCGTTGTTTCAGAGTTTTTCATCGAATATTTAATAGAGAAACACTACTGTTCTGTACTGTTTGACAAAATCATATAGTTTTCCTTTATATATAAGATTCGATTACTCTCACTCAGAGCGCAGAACGAACGAAAAACAACAACACACCACCACACCACACCACACCACACCACACCACAGCCCCAACGCACAACAACCTGAACGCGTCGCACAAATAACACAAGAAACCAACAAAGTATAATATAGAGCCACAAACGACCAACGAAAATAACGCGCGCACCACACACGGCGCACAACACACTACGTACGGTAACACACGTCGTTTCGTCAGTCACTTATACTCTCGCCGCCTCCTTCGGCTACATATATGTCCGCGAACGGCTGACGCGTTGCGCTAGGCCGTTGCGTTGCGTGTGTGTGATATGTGTGATGTGTGATAAATTACACATATGTAATATAAATATATATTTTGGATGATAATTAATTGCGTTTGTTGTGTTATTTGTATATTTGTGTATATATATTATAATATTTACATACATATGAGTTAGTAAACATATATGAACATAGATGGCGCCACTTGGCTTGGTCATAATAATATAATAATATACGTGTGATGTGTGTGACGACAAATATTATCATGATATATCACACATATATTAATTAATATTTTTTATTGAAATGAAGGTGAAGGGGGGGGGGGGGGGTTATTTTGTTTAAGGCGGGAGAGGGAGGAAAGAAGAAAAAAAAAAAAAAAAAAAAAAAATTACCACTTCAATTGTAAGATTTTAAGCGTTTCCCGTGAGTTCGTGTAATTATGTAATTAATAGGAAAGTATGTGAAATATGTGAAATGTGAAATTCGTTTGGAATACTATTTGAAAACGAATACAAAAAATGTATGATACCATACGGAAAGTAGGTACATTTGAAATTGTTTAAATTGGATTGTCTATCGGATGTAACAATTTATACGATGATATAATTAAATAGGTATATATTATTTCAATTTTTTAACGGCTCACTCAGTGGAAACTTGAAATTTCAAAGTGTCTACCTAATTAGTTGTGTGTTATGTTAGTCTGCCTTTGTATGACGTGG
>CP149065.1:3957500-4067500 GCA_038024825.1 Polylopha cassiicola | reverse complement strand
CGGAGTTCTGAAAACCAACAAAATAGAACCGAGATCATATTCTATTATTCCATGCACGAAATATTCAAGCAGCATTTTGAGCCCGCTTTGAGCACTCTAATTTGTTCAAAGTAAAATTGTCGGCCCACCTCGACACTCACTGAAGAGCATCGCGATAGGATTTTGATATTGAACCGGCGTTTTACCGCCGGCTCACCGACGATATGCTCCGCAAACGTGTCAGTATCACCGCGGATGCGGTGCACCGACAGCGCACAGCACAAATGCAACTACGAGCTTTTTAACCGCAACAATTTTAGTATACGCTATTGGAGCTGGAGTTACCGCGGCTGCTGGCACCAGACTTGCCCTCCAATTGTTCCTCGTTAAAATATTTAAAGTGTACTCATTCCGATTACGAGGCCTCGTAAGAGTCCCGTATCGTTATTTTTCGTCACTACCTCCCCGTGCCGGGAGTGGGTAATTTGCGCGCCTGCTGCCTTCCTTGGATGTGGTAGCCGTTTCTCAGGCTCCCTCTCCGGAATCGAACCCTGATTCCCCGTTACCCGTGACAACCATGGTAGTCGCAGAAACTACCATCGAAAGTTGATAAGGCAGACATTTGAAAGACACGTCGCCGGTACTGGACCGTGCGATCGGCAAAAGTTATCCAGATTCATCAAAATTAACGACTTCGGACGCGAGGCCCTCCGCCGATTGGTTTTGATCTAATAAAAGCACTCATCCCATCACTGGTCAGAGTTCTGATTGCATGTATTAGCTCTAGAATTACCACAGTTATCCAAGTAACTGAGTAAGATCTAAGGAACCAAAACTGATATATTGAGCCATTCGCGGTATCGCCTTAATACGGCTTGCACTGAGACATGCATGGCTTAATCTTTGAGACAAGCATATAACTACTGGCAGGATCAACCAGGGAGCTATCGATATATGTTTTGAGTTATATTACAAAAATACAACATCGACAACAACAATACGCACACCTAGGCGAAACGGTTGAACCGTCAATAACGCAAAGGCGGTATCGTAATATATATCGTATATATATATATTCATATACATACGGGGGGATGGATCGCTGGAACGATGAACGACAAAGCGTATGTTATCTCAACACGCCGTCGCGTCAATCGCCCAGACTTACAGACTCTATTAGGAGTCGACATCGATCATTCTCAATGTTACCAGACGTGATACACGTCAATATAAAATATGTTCATTTAACACATTCGCTGCACATACTGTATATGTATACGGCACGGTGTCAGAGAACGCGACCCGTAATAATCATAATACAATCGTCGAAACGACGAAAGCTTCAGTAGCGAATCGCAGGCATCACTAGATCATGTATGTTGATGTAGATATTAGCGGCCCAAGACGATAATCGCGTATAAATTTGATATAACTCCTATGTGACGACGATGAGGATGTTCGTATATGTTATTATTTCACATACAAATCGACAGAATCGCACATGTGTAGAGTTTATCTCTCACAAATTGTATAAACGTTGCCACACAACAACACTTTGTTGATATCTCTAGTTATTTTGTTGACGACACACATTGTCGGAATTCGTTCGTCCGTTGTTTCAGAGTTTTTCATCGAATATTTAATAGAGAAACACTACTGTTCTGTACTGTTTGACAAAATCATATAGTTTTCCTTTATATATAAGATTCGATTACTCTCACTCAGAGCGCAGAACGAACGAAAAACAACAACACACCACCACCACACCACACCACAGCCCCAACGCACAACAACCTGAACGCGTCGCACAAATAACACAAGAAACCAACAAAGTATAATATAGAGCCACAAACGACCAACGAAAATAACGCGCGCACCACACACGGCGCACAACACACTACGTACGGTAACACACGTCGTTTCGTCAGTCACTTATACTCTCGCCGCCTCCTTCGGCTACATATATGTCCGCGAACGGCTGACGCGTTGCGCTAGGCCGTTGCGTTGCGTGTGTGTGATATGTGTGATGTGTGATAAATTACACATATGTAATATAAATATATATTTTGGATGATAATTAATTGCGTTTGTTGTGTTATTTGTATATTTGTGTATATATATTATAATATTTACATACATATGAGTTAGTAAACATATATGAACATAGATGGCGCCACTTGGCTTGGTCATAATAATATAATAATATACGTGTGATGTGTGTGACGACAAATATTATCATGATATATCACACATATATTAATTAATATTTTTTATTGAAATGAAGGTGAAGGGGGGGGGGGGGTTATTTTGTTTAAGGCGGGAGAGGGAGGGAGGAAAGAAAAAAAAAAAAAAAAAAAAAAAAAAAAAAATTACCACTTCAATTGTAAGATTTTAAGCGTTTCCCGTGAGTTCGTGTAATAAGTAAGTAATTAATAGGAAAGTATGTGAAATGTGAAATTCGTTTGGAATACTATTTGAAAACGAATACAAAAAATGTATAATACCATACGGGAAGTAGGTACATTTGAAATTGTTTAAATTGGATTGTCTATCGGATGTAACAATTTATACGATGATATAATTAAATATATATTATTTCAATTTTTTAACGGCTCACTCAGTGGAAACTTGAAATTTCAAAGTGTCTACCTAATTAGTTGTGTGTTATGTTAGATATGTGTATCGTAATTGTCGCTTATATATTTATACTAGCGGCCCCGGCAGACGTCGTCCTGCCCGTCCGATTGTTTCGTCAAAGATCTGTCAAAGTCTTCTGTCACTTCTTCATAAGGCTTCATATTTTCCCCGTTTTTTACACATTTTCCACTGTTTCTTCGCTCCTATTGGTCGCAGCGTGATGTTATATAGCCTAAAGCCTTCCTCGATAAATGGTCTATCCAACAAAAAAAGAATTTTTGAATTCGAACCAGTAGTTCCTGAGATTACCGCGTTCAAACAAACAAACAAACAAACTCTTCCGCTTTATAATATTAGTATAGATATATGTATGTTCGCACACTAATTACAATGCAATGAAAATACATTTCGGTGCGAATGATGAATCATGAGAACAACCCTTCATCTATACTTCTATAGGTACTAATATTATAAAGAGGAAAGGTTTGTTTGTTTGTATTGAAAAGACTCCAGAATGGCTGGACCGATTTCAAAAATTCATTCACTGTTGGGAAGCTACATTATTCCCGAGTGACATAGACTATAAAAAAAATACGATTCGTGTGAAGCCGGGGCAGACAGCTAGTCATCAAATATCTTCCCTACTAATATTATAAATGCGAAAGTAACTCTGTCTGTCTGTTACGCTTTCACGCTAAAACTACTGGACCAATTTAAATGAAATTTAGTACAAAGAAAGTCTGGAGCCTGAGAAAGGACATAGGCTACTTTTTAACCGACTGCAAAAAAGGAGGAGTTCCACGCGGACGACGTCGCGGGCAGAAGCTAGTATTAAATAAAAGAAAGTCGTGTTAGTTTCTCCGTTTATAACTCCAGTACGGCTGAACCGATTTGGCTGAAAATTGCTGGGGAGGTAGTTTAGAACCAGGAGAAGGACATAGGATAATATGTATCCCGTTCCAGTAGAAAAAAAAAACAGCTCAAATTTTAAAAATAATTTAATAAAACGCAACAATGACACCTGTCAAGTCTCTTACATTTCTTTATAACAATCTGCACAAGTTCACTGCAGCCGGCGCTGCAAGTCACTGCACTCGGCGCTGCAAGTCACTGCACTCGGCGCTGCAAGTCACTGCATCCGGCGCTGCAAGTCACTGCACTCGGTCTCTCGCTGCAGTGCGACCTGCCCTGCTGACTCCTCGGCCTCCCTGGAAAAGTGCAGTTACAAACATATACAACTTTGTTTACAGCACGCTCGCTCATAAAGGGCAATTTATTATATTACTAGCTGTCCGTCCCGGCTTCGCACGGGGGGACTTAAGATTTTTTTAAGGCCTCAGAAACGATACTTTTCCCCAGTTTTTGAAACATTTTCGGTTACTGCTCCGCAACTATAAGACCTAGCGTGATATTATATAGCCTATGTTACTCGGGGATAATGTAGCTTTCCAAAGGTGAAAGAATTTTTGAAATCGGTCCAGTAGTTTCGGAGCCTATTCATTACAAACATACAAAAATACAAATCTTTCCTCTTTATAATATTAGTATAGACTAGCTTCTGCCCGCGTCTTTGTCCGCGTGGAACTCCTCCTTTTTTACAGTCGGTTAAAAAGTAGCCTATGTCCCTTCTCAGGCTCCAGACTTTCTTTGTACCAAATTTTATTTAAATCGGTCTAGTAGTTTTAGCGTGAAAGCGTAACAGACAGACAGAGTTACTTTCGCATTTATAATATTAGTAGGGATTAAATACACGTATATAAGTAATAAAATAAACGCATAAATAAGGCAGCGCTAAAGTCTCTTACATTTCTCTGCAATAAACTGCACAGGTCCACTGCAGCCGGAGCTGCAAGTCACTGCACTCGGCGCTGCAAGTCACTGCACTCGGGTCTCTCGCTGCAGTGCGACCTGCCCTGCTGACTCCTCGGCCTCCCTGGAAAAGTGCAGTTACAAACATATAGGTACAACTTTGTTTACAGCACGCTCGCTCATAAAGGGCAATTTATTATAATTATGTTATTCTAGCTGTCCGCCCCGGCTTCGCTCGGATCCCTTTTTTTATAGCCTATGTCACTCGGAAATAGTGTAGCTTCCCAACTGTGAAAGTATTTTTCAAATCGGTCCAGCCGTTCTGAAGCCTATTCAATCCAAACAAACAAACCTTTCCTCTTTATAATATTAGTATAGTTTATAGATTGCTATTTTTTTTTATTTAATTTGCAATGCAAGTATGCAAGTACCTATGTCAGCGTCTCAAACGCTCGAAGATCCTCCCAGAGGTACATACCGTCTCTCTTGTTGGAGTCAAACTGCACATGTCGACGTTGTGAAGGGCCACCAGCGGCAGTTCTGCAGTCGCTGCCTCTGACCCCTGTAGGTTGAGCTGACCGACACGTATCGCAATGGGCCTACTACCCATAGTAGGTCTGGTTAACCGCCTGCTGATCGGCGTGTTGCCGTGCTGGGCAGCTGGTTGCCGCCGTCGGGTGAGTGCTGGCATCCTTCCGCTTAAAACGTTTGCAAGTTGCGCAACACTGGGCTTTGGATTGGCACTCGCTGCTCCGGTGTCCGGAGTCGCCACAATTACCGCAGGTGACTGTTGTCGCCCTGCAGTATTTTTCAGGGTGGCCATACTGCTGGCACTTCGAGCAGCAAGTGGCCCGTACGTGGTCGCAAACCTCCGCCTCGTCCCAGCCCACGTAAACCTTTTCAAGTGCCACCAGTTTATCCCTGGCGGCCGTCCCCTTCCGAGTTTTAAGGCCGCCGCATAGTTCGGCCCTGCTGGTGCCGGGGGAGCAGCCTCCGTCTTCTCGAAGCGGCTGCGGGCAAGCTCCAGCTCGGTGGCCGCTACCCTCAACTCCGTCTCGCCGAGATGCGAGGGCGGACACCACAGCAAGCACCCTTTGCCCGCAGGCGCCGATCTTATTAAGCTGCTCCTTGTTTAATTTGGAGGCCGATGCCGCCTCCCAAACTCCACTAATAGCCTCGTCCACCCATGACATGAGCTGCACTTTCGACGCCGCCGCGAGCGTGGGCTCTCCTGATTCCGCGGGGGGGGGACATCACGGCGCGGAGTGCCTCCTCCCAAGATGACCGCCGGAGGGGCGTCAGCCGACGCCGCGGACGATGCCACGTGGCGCCTCCTTTCCTGCGCGGCGCGAGCTCTACCTTCCTCTTCCAGGATGCAGGGTGATGTTTGGCGCTTTAATCCTACCGTTGTGGTCGCCGGGGGGGAGGGGGCATACTAAACGAAGAGGGGGGTCCTAGCGAGTGAGGCGCGGGGCTTGAATGCCTGAGCATCAGCTTCGACCTCCGACTCCAAAACATCAAACGGGTTGTTCATGGTGCACGCGGGACTTACAAAAAAGAAAAGAACAAGTGGACCTAATACACGAACTCCCGGTGTTTCCGCAGACACTCGCAAAACGCGTCGGAGACACAACACTGTAAACACGTAGCTGGAAAACGCAGGACACCGAATGAGAACAGTACTGGCACTTGTCCCCTGTCACAAAAAGTTGTCACCTGTCACAAAAAAGTTGTCACCTGTCACTTGTCACGGACAGGCGACAAAATTGTCACCTGTCACCAACACTACTACTCTCACTGTCACTGAGCGTCACTTTCGCTATAGGGCTCAAATTTGCCCAAATAGTTTAGGGGGCGGGGCCCGGCCACCTATCCCGCTCGCACACTCGGTGGGCGTATCCAAATCGCCTGTTGGCCTTATGGCGCGAGAACGAGAGGGACCGAGAAAACGCGTTCACCAATCACAATTTAGAACACAATATAACTGATCGCTGCCGGCACCGAACTCCTAGATAGATAGGGACATTACCCACCACCTTCCCATGGTCCTGCCTGCCTCTCGGCGTACGGACCGAATCGTGGGAGATGCGCACGGTTCCAGCCTCTTGGCCACTCGCCCGTGCGCAAGTTCTTGACTCCCTACATTTCCTTACCAGTCCCGAGCCGTACTCTCCCCCCTAACGAGGGCTGGCTCATTCTATATCTACAGCCCCCACCTGGGGATCCATATCACATCACGGTACTACGCGTCCAGCTGCTCGCGTTCCAATCATGCGTCTTCTCTTACATCGCTCCTGCCAAAGTTCAACGAGATTCCTCCTAACTTCAATTTTCAGTTTCCGGTGCTCCTTTGGGGCCAGTTGGAGTCCCTCCTCCGCAACTCGTCCCGCACGACAGACCTCCAAGTCGGCAGGGAGAACCCCCGCGAGCACAGGTAACGCTGCGGAGCTGCACGACCTGTAAGCCTTCGTGAGAAGAATAAGTGCTGGCCGCTGGGTGCGCAAAAGCGTTCGTTTGACCACGAAGTTGGAGGAGCGTCGGCACCATACTGCCGCAGCGTAAGTCAAAATGGCCACATAGGTGCCTGAGTACAGGACCCTAAGGGCGCGGTACTTGATCCCCCATCTCGTCGCAGAAACCCGCGACATCTTGCCGAAGCAGTTGGAGGCCTTTTCCCCTATCGTGCCCGCATGCGGCATGCAGGACCTAGCATCGTCCAGAGTAACACCGAGCAATCCAGCCTGAGTGACACTCGCTACCGAGGCTCCATCAAGGCGTATCGTAGGCGACCGTTTGAATTTACCTTTATAGGTCATCGTCCGAGATTTCGCGGGGGAGAAGCCTAGGCGATTCCTGGCCCACTCCGCTATGGATCTCAGCGTGACGTCGGCGTTTCGTTCAATCTGCGCGCGCGAGGACGCCTCGATAACGATTGTCACGTCGTCGGCGTATGCGAGCAAATGCACTCCTTCGGGTCGGGGCGGCAGTAGGAGGTCGTTGAGGAGGAGGTTCCACTGTGTTAGCCCCAGAACTGATTTTAAGGACACCCGTAGAGTTTGTCTTCCACGATAGTCGACTTCCCGCAATAAAAGCTACACGGATAATAAAAGAACTGAACAAGTGTAGCGGGCGCTGCCTTGTCAAAAAAGAGCAGTAGTTTTCTAAAAAAATGTAAGTAAAACCGTGCTGAGTTTAAGCATCGTTGCGGTACAAACAAGGAGCACAGGAAACTGACGCGTTCTAAGATCTTACTTGGGCAAAAGAGTAATGGGCCTATTTGAGATCACCGGGTGGTTTCCCGTTAACCTTCGGCAGAGCGATAAGCTGACCAACCTTTCAATCAGGAAAGACGATAAGGAAAGAAATAACTAAACTAATAACAATAAATAACTAAAGTAATGATAAATGTCTAAAATAATAAAAACTATTGAAAAATAATGATATGTACAAAAAATAATTAAAGCATAAGAAAAAATATAAAAATTAAAATAAAAAAAAGAAACTGGTCCGGATGACCACTCCCGCTTTCCCTACTTTCCGCACGTGCGACACCTACACGCCGATCTTTTTGGGGTCTACGTTCTTCAGGAGTTCCTCCTAAAAGGCCAGAATCGCGTCGCGGGGGGCTACCTAGAATGACCGCCGGAGGACGAGCATCGGCCGACGCTATCGACCGCCGCGCGGCGTCTCCTCTCCAGCGCGCCGCGAAAACGGTTGTCCTCCTGGATGGTGCAGGGTGACGTCTGCGAACGCTTAGACCCAGGCGAGGAAGTGGTCGCCGGGGGGGAAGGGGAAATGCTGAAGATGAGGGGGGGATCTTACGCTTACACTAATAATCAATAACCAAATTAACAATAAATAACTAAAGTAATAAAAATAATTGAAAAATAATGATTTGTAAAAAAAAATAATTAAAGCATAAAAATAAAATATGAAACTTAAAATAAATAATAATGAACTTTAACTACACTCCTTACACTTCTTTATCCTGTCCCGAGCCCAACCCAACCCATTGAGCCAGCCCTCTAGGGGGAGTAGAGGGCTGGCTCAATTCCCTTATAAATATAATAAATAACCAAAGAATAATAAATAACTAAAAAAAAAACATAACAAAAGCAAAATACAATAACTAAACTTGTCTATATCTAAAGTAATAAAAAGAATTGAAAAATGATGATTTGCAAAAGAAAATCTCGTCCCAACTCACGTAAACCTTTTCCAGTGCCACCAGTTTATCCCTGGCGGCCCTCGAGCACTCCAAGACAAACAGGTACTTGGACCCAATCTGTTTTTTAGTGGCGAACTTACATTCGTCCCTAAACTTAGTAAGGGGCCAGGTGGCGTGGTCCGCAATGTTTACTCGGTGGAGCTCCGTAATCAGGGCCTCGCCATTCAAGTTCGCCCTCAGGTAACGTAGGGCGACCCTCGGTAGGCGGGACCTCGGCTCCGCTACTCTCAAACTGGGGGGAGCGGATTCCTTAAGCTTTTGGGCCGCCTCCGGCGTAGCCGTGCGCACCACAACGCCGGAATTTGCCACTTTCCGCACCTGGGTAATCCGGATGCCCGAGTCAGCAGGGTTAACCGAGTCTTGAAGGACCTTCTTCGTCTCCTCGCTTGACTTGATATCTTCTGACCTTGGGTAGAACAGAACCGCTGGGCTCGTCTTCTGAACTTGGACCGGTGGCACACCTTTGGGCATCCTCAACGCCCCAGAGTATAAAATGGGCGCTCCTGGTTGCGTAGTCGGGGGCTGTGGTGCGGGCCGTGCGATTTCCCCGCTCGCCATCAACTTCGCGGTACAAACCTCCTTCTCGCTCTCTGCTAGCTAGGCGCAAGGCCAGCTGCGCCACTAGGGCCAGAATGTCCTGGCCATGCCCGGCGATCGCTGTCTTGTCGGCCACGTTGAGCTTGTTGGTGGCATTTGCCACCGCCGAAATCCCCTTTATAGCGGAATGCACGGCCGCAATCAGCGCTTCTTTGTCCAGTTCCTTGGTGGAGACGTCCGGTACCTGATGCTGTTGCTGCTGCTGAACCTCCCCCTGCTGCGAGGTTGCTGGGCGGGCCGAAGTGGGCGTATCCGTGGTTAGGATACCACCAATGGGGGGGCCTCGCCTCTCGCCTCTTGCACCTCCTCAGGCGAGGCTAGGGGCCGTTTGTTCGACGTCACCGGATTTCTCTTGGCGGCTACGTCGACGCCCTCTGGAGACGTGGCTGAGAAGCCGCTCGGAGGCGTCCTGGCCAAAGACTGTCGGGCCGTAAACGGTGAGCTGCCGGCATTCTCGCCCATCAGCTCCACCAGGCTGTCCAATTCCATTTCCCTTCTTGAGAGCTCTTGCTGCCGGCGGAGTTTCTCCTCCTCGTCCATTAATGTACAATGTTAATTATCAGTATCAAAAAAAAAAAATATATGGAAAAATTTCTAAGTCCGGCCCGTGAGTTCGTATAGACAAATGCTCGAAATTTCAAAATAGACAAAAGTCCCAGAAAAAAGGAAAAAAACACACACACAGAACACCACCAAGACCTTGCGGCATTAATAATAGGAAATAATGAAGCTAATAATTAATAACCAAATTAACAATAAATAACTAAAGTAATAAGTTTCTAAAGTAATAAAAAGAATTGAAAAATAAATTTGTAAAAAAAATAATTAAAGCATATGAAAAAAATGAAAATGAAAAAGAATAATGAAACTTAACTATAATTACACTCCTTACACACTTGTTGCAGCACGTTACCGCAACGAAGTCGCTGATTTCCACTGACTGCCAGCCAATGAATACCCTGCCCAACTTAAGGAGGCATTCGCGTAGTGCTGGCTTGGCTAACTTTAGAATACATTCGCGTAGTGCTGGCTTGGCTAACTTTAGAATACATTCGCGTAGTGCTGGCTTGGCTAACTTTAGAATACATTCGCGTAGTGCTGGCTTGGCTAACTTTAGAATACATTCGCGTAGTGCTGGCTTGGCTAACTTTAGAATACATTCGCGTAGTGCTGGCTTGGCTAACTTTAGAATACATTCGCAACGCTAGTGCTGGCTTGGCTTCCAGCACGGCCGGGCAAGTGGACGATGCGGTATTGTGGTCGGCGGAGGGCTTACCAAACCGCTTGCATGTAGCGCAGCACGATATCGACGACTTACAATCCTTAAGACGGTGGCCAGTTTCACCGCACTGGCCACATATAACGTCTTTCGATTTACAATACTTTTCCGGATACTCTGACAGCTGACACTTGTTACACGTTACCGCGACGTAATCCCTACTAATATTATAAATGCGAAAGTAACTCTGTCTATCTGCCTGTTACGCTTTCACGCCAAAACTACTGGACCGATTTAAATGAAATTTGGTACAAAGAAAGTCTGGAGCCTGAGAAAGGACATAGGCTACTTTTTAACCGACTGCAAAAAAGGAGGAGTTCCACGCGGACGGAGTTGCGGGCAGAAGCTAGTAAGTCATACATGAAATAATCATAACATTAGCAATTAAACAGTTAAAAAGTGTCAGTATATAAATTGCTCAAGACTTTCTTTAACATCCCCTGTCTTGAAACAATTGTAGACGGATTTAACTCGCGTATTTCATTTTATTGGCTGCCGTCAATCGTGCTACGATCATGGAATCTGTAAAGCCTCCGAAACGTCAGCCAAAAAAATAAAATACGCAGGTTAAATCCGTTCAAAGTTGTTTAATTTCATATAAATCACAGTTCAGTAGTTTTATCGTGACAGCGAGACAGGCAGACATAATTACTTTAGCATTTATAATATTAGTTAAGATAATCCCTACTAATATTATAAATGCGAAAGTAACTCTGTCTGTCTGTCTGTCTGTTACGCTTCCACGCTAAAGTGTCTACCTAATTAGTTGTGTGTTATGTTAGTCTGCCTTTGTATGACGTGGTCATGTAGCGAAGCGATCCCGATAAGAAAGGAGATATTAAACAAAAAAAGGATTATTATCGTTAAAACCAAACGTGTGTATGTGGCGCCATCCGTCGGCGAGTGGCGGAAACTGAAGCGAGAATGACAAATGTACGAAAGAAATAAAAGAAAATAAAATAAAACAAGGGGACCTAAGACCGTTATAAATTAATATATACATAAATACGGTGGTTCGAGAGTGAGTAACCGACACACAATACACGCACCGACGAACAATCAACGAACCACGGTGACGCCATCCAACGGCGAGTAGCGGCAGTCAACGCGACGCCGGTGCGTAGTACCACGACGTGATATGTGTATCGTAATTGTCGCTTATATATTTATACTAGCGGCCCCGGCAGACGTCGTCCTGCCCGTCCGATTGTTTCGTCAAAGATCTGTCAAAGTCTTCTGTCACTTCTTCATAAGGCTTCATATTTTCCCCGTTTTTTACACATTTTCCACTGTTTCTTCGCTCCTATTGGTCGCAGCGTGATGTTATATAGCCTAAAGCCTTCCTCGATAAATGGTCTATCCAACAAAAAAATAATTTTTGAATTCGAATCAGTAGTTCCTGAGATTACCGCGTTCAAACAAACAAACAAACTCTTCAGCTTTATAATATTAGTATAGACTAGCTGTGCCCGCGACTTCGTCCGCGTGGAATTTAAGTACTGGGACATAAGTATGGATAATTAAAGATTTTTTTCTAAAATGAGTTACTCTTTATTACATAAGCTATCTGCCAGTGAAAGTCCCGTCCAAATCAGTCCAGCTGTTCCATAGATTAGCCGGAACACACAGACTCCCTATCTGGAAAAGACTCCAAGGCGCGAGATAGCGAATGACGTTCCCGATCAGTATTTAGTCGAGACTCCCTTTAAGAGGAACTTTCCGAGAGGCGATTAAGTGATTTTTTTTCTCGATTAACACTAAGTCGTGCCGTGCCTGTCTTTCGTCATTCGAATCATTCGATTCTTGGGATCTACTCATCCGCTGTCTTTTCGCTTGTCTACTGTTCTGAGACGGTTCGACTTTCTTCTGGGCATTTTTAAAATCAAAGCAAATACATACAATAATACATATGTATATTTATTTCAATAAAAATCTACGTCTACGTAGGCAATATTTTTTTAGATTATATCCGATATTTTTCAACCAATTCACAAAGCAAGTTCAGAGTCCGTATTTTCATATCCAAGTATAACATCAAAATCATCAACTAACCGAATCGCAAGACAAACAAAATTAAATAGTTTTAAACGTAGAGAAAAAGCTATAGCGCTTTTTAATTGCCTTGAGGCGCCATCTAGTACTATATTATGTAACTATAAAATCTCCTATAGAAAAATTACCTTTAAACTTTAAAAGACGATATCTTTTTTATTTGACATCCGATTTCGATGAAACAAAGCCTATATGTTGCTCAGGGAAGAGCTTAATCTATTAGTGAAAGCCGCGTCAAAATCTGTTCAGTAGTTTTCAAGATTAGCGAATACATACAGACAGACAGACAGACAGACAGACAGAAAAGAAAATCTAAAAAATCATTTTTGTGTTCTGTTACTCTTTTATTATTGCCCACACCCATTTTTTGTTAAAAATTTCAATTGTACAGACACGCGGTTTCTACTGTTTTATTATATGTATAGATATATGTATGTTCGCACACTAATTACAATGCAATGAAAATACATTTCGGTGCGAATGATGAATCATGAGAACAAACCTTCATCTATACTTCTATAAGAGGAAAGGTTTGTTTGTTTGTATTGAACAGACTCCAGAATGGCTGGACCGATTTCAAAAATTCATTCACTGTTGGGAAGCTACATTATTCCCGAGTGACATAGGCTATAAAAAAAATACGTTCCGTGTGAAGCCGGGGCAGACAGCTAGTCATCAAATATCTTAATTATCTTATCCCTACTAATATTATAAATGCGAAAGTAACTCTGTCTGTCTGTTACGCTTTCACGCTAAAACTACTGGACCAATTTACATGAAATTTAGTACAAAGAAAGTCTGGAGCCTGAGAAAGGACATAGGCTACTTTTTAACCGACTGCAAAAAAGTAGGAGTTCCACGCGGACGAATTCGCGGGCAGAAGCTAGTATTAAATAAAAGAAAGTCGTGTTAGTTTCTCCGTTTATAACTTCAGTACGGCTGAACCGATTTGGCTGAAAACTGCTGGGGAAGTAGCTCAGAACCAGAAGGACATAGGACTTTGTATCCCGTTCCAGTAGAAAAAAAAAACAGCTCAAATTTTAAAAATAGTTTAATAAAACGCAACAATGACACCTGTCAAGTCTATTACATTTCTCTGCAGCAATCTGCACAGGTCCACTGCAGCCAGCGCTGCAAGTTACTGCACTCGGCGCTGCAAGGCACTGCACTCGGCGCTGCAAGTCACTGCAGCCAGCGCTGCAAGTCACTGCAGCCGGCGCTGCAAGTCACTGCAGCCGGCGCTGCAAGTCACTGCACTCGGCGCTGCAAGTCACTGCACTCGGCGCTGCAAGTCACTGCACTCGGCGCTGCAAGTCACTGCACTCGGCGCTGCAAGTCACTGCAGCCAGCGCTGCAAGTCACTGCAGCCGGCGCTGCAAGTCACTGCAGCCGGCGCAGCAAGTCACTGCACTCGGTCTCTCGCTGCAGTGCGACCTGCCCTGCTTACTCCTCGGCCTCCCTGGAAAAGTGCAGTTACAAACATATACAACTTTGTTTGCAGCACGCTCGCTCATACAGGGCAATTTATTATATTACTAGCTGTCCGCCCCGGCTTCGCACGGATCCCTATTTTTATAGCCTACTAGCTTCTGCCCGCGTCTTCTTCCGCGTGGAACTCCTCCTTTTTTGCAGTCGGTTAAAAAGTAGCCTATGTCCCTTCTCAGGCTCCAGACTTTCTTTGTACCAAATTTCATTTAAATCGGACCAGTAGTTTTAGCGTGAAAGCGTAACAGACAGACAGACAGACAGAGTTACTTTCGCATTTATAATATACTAGTGGTCCCGGCAGACTTCGTCCCGCCCGGCAATGTCGATTTGACAGTTGTCATTGTTGCGTTTTGTTATACTATTTTTAACAATCAGCTTAATATTTTTTTCTTTTTTTTTTACTGGAACGTGATAAAAAGTATCCTATGTCCTTTTCCTGGCTCCGAGCTACCTCCCCGCCAATTTTCAGCCAAATCAGTTCAGCCGTTCTTGAGTTATAAACGGGGTAACTAACACAACTTTCTTTTATATATATAGACTAGTGGTCCCGGCAGACTTCGTCCCGCCCGGCAATGTCGATTTGACAGTTGTCATTGTTGCGTTTTGTTATACTATTTTTAACAAATCAGCTTAATATTTTTTTCTTTTTTTTTACTGGAACGTGATAAAAAGTATCCTATGTCCTTTTCCTGGCTCTGAGCTACCTCCCCGCCAATTTTCAGCCAAATCAGTTCAGCCGTTCTTGAGTTATAAACGGGGTAACTAACACAACTTTCTTTTATATAATAAGATAGAGCAAATAGAGCAATAGAGCAATATAGCAATAGAGCAAAAGTCCCAACCAAAACGACTAAAAATCACTATCTCAATTTAGTTATCTGCCTACTGCCTACCCCCTAAGAACGATGGCGTGATTATTTATAGCCTATGTCCACTTCTAGGTTATCATCTATTACCATACCAAATTTCATCAAAATCCGTTCAGCCGTTTAGGCGTGAAAGAGCAACAGACAGACAGACAGACAGACAGAGTTACTAACGCATTTATAATATTAGTAGGGATAGTAGGGATTAGTAGGGATTAAATACACGTGTATCAATCAATACATAGTATAAAACAAAGTCGCTTTCGCTGTATGTCCGTATGTATGCTTAGATCTTTAAAACTACGCAACGGATTTTGATGCGGTTTTTTTTAATAGATAGAGTGATTCTTAAGGAAGGTTTGTATGTATAATAAATACATAATATAGTAGAGAAACACTGATAAATTTAAAGGTTTCTAATGTGATGTCGTAAATAAGCACGTTTTTTTGCGCTTATATTGCAAACGCTGGCTGAACCCTACGAAATAGACCAAAATAATGTACTACAGTATTGTTCACCTTAAAAAGTTCAACAAAAAAGTCCGCGATGGTATATGTCTATCTCTTAGGGATAACCCAGCATAACCATTTTTATTCTTTACTAAAAAATGGTTATTTACGAAGTGACAATACAGCATTAATCCTTATCCAATTAAGTACCTTAAATAAATTGTGCATTTATTATAGATCAATATGCTTTTTACAGCATGTAATTTAAGTGATTATTACCGAAGATATTACAAATTTAAAATGCAGGGTCGTAGTTGTTTGCGCCGGGCGGCGCGTGCCTATAAATAATATTTTGCATTGCACCCGTGCGAAGCCGGGGCGGGTCGCTAGTAAGTAATAAAATAAACGCATAAATAAGGGAGCGCTAAAGTCTCTTACATTTCTCTGCAATAAACTGCACAGGTCCACAGCAGCCAGCGCTGCAAGTCACTGCAGCCGGCGCTGCAAGTCACTGCACTCGGCGCTGCAAGTCACTGCAGCCGGCGCTGCAAGTCACTGCAGCCGGCGCTGCAAGTCACTGCACTCGGCGCTGCAAGTCACTGCACTCGGCGCTGCAAGTCACTGCACTCGGTCTCTCGCTGCAGTGCGACCTGCCCTGCTGACTCCTCGGCCTCCCTGGAAAAGTGCAGTTACAAACATATACAACTTTGTTTACAGCACGCTCGCTCATACAGGGCAATTTATTATATTACTAGCTGTCCGCCCCGGCTTCGCACGGATCCCTATTTTTATAGCCTACTAGCTTCTGCCCGCGTCTTCGTCCGCGTGGAACTCCTCCTTTTTTGCAGTCGGTTAAAAAGTAGCCTATGTCCCTTCTCAGGCTCCAGACTTTCTTTGTACCAAATTTCATTTAAATCGGACCAGTAGTTTTAGCGTGAAAGCGTAACAGACAGACAGACAGACAGACAGAGTTACTTTCGCATTTATTATATTAGTAGGGATTAAATACACGTGTATAAGTAATAATATAAACGCATATATAAGGGAGCGCTAAAGTCTCTTACATTTCTCTGCAATAAACTGCACAGGTCCACAGCAGCCGGCGCTGCAAGTCACTGCACTCGGCGCTGCAAGTCACTGCACTCGGCGCTGCAAGTCACTGCACTCGGCGCTGCAAGTCACTGCACTCGGCGCTGCAAGTCACTGCACTCGGCGCTGCAAGTCACTGCACTCGGCGCTGCAAGTCACTGCACTCGGCGCTGCAAGTCACTGCACTCGGCGCTGCAAGTCACTGCACTCGGCGCTGCAAGTCACTGCATCCGGCGCTGCAAGTCACTGCACTCGGTCTCTCGCTGCAGTGCGACCTGCCCTGCTGACTCCTCGGCATCCCTGGAAAAGTGCAGTTACAAACATATACAACTTTGTTTACAGCACGCTCGCTCATAAAGGGCAATTTATTATAATTATGTTATTCTAGCTGTCCGCCCCGGCTTCGCACGGATCCCTTTTTTTATAGCCCATGTCACTCGGAAATAGTGTAGCTTCCCAACAGTGAAAGTATTTTTCAAATCGGTCCAGCCGTTCTGAAGCCTATTCAATCCAAACAAACAAACCTTTCCTCTTTATAATATTAGTATAGTTTATAGATTGCTATTTTTTTTTATTAATTTGCAATGTAAGTATGCAAGTACCTAAATCAGCGTCTCAAACGCTCGAAGATCCGCCCAGAGGTACATACCGTCTCTCTTGTTGGAGTCTAACTGCACATGTCGACGTTGTGAAGGGCCACCAGCGGCAGTTCTGCAGTCGCTGCCTCTGACCCCTGTAGGTTGAGCTGACCGACACGTATCGCAATGGGCCTGCTACCCATAGTAGGTCAGGTTAACCGCCTGCTGATCGGCGTGTTGCCGTGCTGGGCAGCTGGTTGCCGCCGTCGGGTGAGTGGTAGCATCCTTCCTCTTGAAGCGTTTGCACGTTGCACAGCACTGCGCCTTCGATTGGCACTCGCTGCTCCGGTGCCCGGTGTCGCCACACTTACCGCAGGTGACTGTTGTCGCCCTGCAGTACTTCTCAGGGTGGCCATACTGCTGGCACTTCGAGCAGCAAGTGGCCCGCACATGGTCACAGACCTCTGCCTCGTCCCAGCCCACGTAAACCTTTTCAAGTGCTACCAGTTTATCCCTGGCGGCCCTCCTTCCGAGTTTTAAGGCCGCCGCATAGTTTTGCCCTGCTGGTGCCGGGGGAGCAGCCTCCGTCTTCTCGAAGCGGCTGCGGGCCAGCTCCAGCTCGGTGGCCGCTACCCTCATCTCCATCTCGGCGAGACGGAGATTGAGGGCGGACACCACAGCAAGCACCCTTTGCCCGCAGGCGCCGATCTTATTAAGCTGCTCCTTGTTTAATTTGGAGGCCGATGCTGCCTCCCAAACTCCACTAACTGCCTCGTCCGCCCATGACATTAGCTGCAGTTTCGACTGACTCGCCTGATTCCGCGGGGGGGGGACATCACGGCGCGGAGTGCCTCCTCCCAAAATGACCGCCGGAGGGGCGTCAGCCGACGCCGCGGACGATGCCACGTGGCGCCTCCTCTCCTGCGCGGCGCGAGCTCTATTATCCTCTTACAGGGTGCGGGTGATGATTGGGGGCGCTTTGATCCTACCGTTGTGGTCGCCGGGGGGGAGGGGGGCATACTAAACGAAGAGGGGGGGTCCTGGCGAGTGAGGCGCGGGGCTTGAATGCCTGAGCATCGGCCTCGATCTCAGACTCTAGAACGACAAACGGGTTGTTCATGGTGCACGCGGGACTTACAAAAAAAAAAGAAAACAACAAGTGGACCTAATACACGAACTCCCGGTGTTTCCGCAGACACTCGCAAAACGCGTCGGAGACACAACACTGTAAACACGTAGCTGGAAAACGCAGGACACCGAATGAGAACAGTACTGGCACTTGTCAACTGTCACAAAAAAGTTGTCACCTGTCACCAGCACTACTACTCTCACTGTCACTGAGCGTCACTTTCGCTATAGGGCTCAAATTTGCCCAAATAGTTTAGGGGGCGGGGCCCGGCCACCTATCCCGCTCGCACACTCGGTGGGCGTAGCCAAATCGCCTGTTGGCCTTATGGCGCGAGAACGAGAAGGACCGAGAAAACGCCTTCTCCAATCACAATTTAGAACACGATTTACCCGACGTAGATTTGCGACTTTACACACGTCCGACCGCTATCGCTGCCGGCACCGAACTCAAAGTAGATAGGGACATTACCCACCACCTTCCCATGGTCCTGCCTGCCTCTCGGCGTACGGACCGAATCGTGGGAGGTGCGCAGCGCGCCGAAGTTCCCTGTTGCTGACTCCGCTACATCCGTGTCCTTACCAGTCCACAAAGTCCGGTTCTACTCCATCCTAACGAGGGCTGGCTCACCGCAACGTCTGGGAAGAAGCTGTACAGCTCACGGCCGTCGGTGTTGACCTGCCATCGCTCCTGCCAAAGTTCAACGAGATTCCTCCTAACTTCGATTTTGAGTTTCCGGTGCTCCTTTGGGAGTCCCTCCTCCGCAACTCGTCCCGCACGACAGACCTCCAAGTCGGCAGGGAGAACCCCCGCGAGCACAGGTAACGCTGCGGAGCTGCACGACCTGTAAGCCTTCGTGAGTAGAATAAGTGCCGGCCGCTGGGTGCGCAAAAGCGTTCGTTTGACCGCGAAGTTGGAGGAGCGTCGGTACCATACTGCCGCAGCGTAAGTCAAAATGGCCACATGGTGCCTGAGTACAGGACCCTAAGGCGCAGAAACCCGCGACATCTTGCCGAAGCAATTGGAGGCCTTTTCCCCTATCGTGCCCGCATGCGGCATGCAGGACCTAGCATCGTCCAGAGTAACACCGAGCAATCCAGCCTGAGTGACACTCGCTACCGAGGCTCCATCAAGGCGTATCGTAGGCGACCGTTTGAATTTACCTTTATAGGTCATCGTCTGAGATTTCGCGGGGGAGAAGCCTAGGCGATTCCTGGCTCCCCACTCCGCTATGGATCTCAGCGTGACGTCGGCGTTTCGTTCAATCTGCGCGCGCGAGGACGCCTCGATAACGATTGTCACGTCGTCGGCGTATGCGAGCAAATGCACTCCTTCGGGTCGGGGCGGCAGTAGGAGGTCGTTGAGGAGGAGGTTCCACTGTGTTAGCCCCAGAACTGATTTTAAGGACATCCGTAGAGTTTGTCTTCCACGATAGTTGACTTCCCGCAATAAAAGCTACACGGATAATAAAATCTGAACAAGTGTAGCGGGCGCGGCCTTGTCAAAAAAGAGCAGTAGTTTTCTGTAAAAATGTAAGTAAAACCGTGCTGAGTTTAAGCATCGTTGCGGTACAAGCAAGGAGCACAGGAAACTGACGCGTTCTAAGATCTTACTTGGGCAAAAGAGTAATGGGCCTATTTGAGATCACCGGGTGGTTTCCCGTTAACCTTCGGCAGAGCGATAAGCTGACCAACCTTTCAATCAGGAAAGACGATAATAATAAGAAATAACTAAACTAATAACAATAAATAACTAAAGTAATGATAAATGTCTAAAAATAATAAAAACTATTGAAAAATAATGATATGTACAAAAAATAATTAAAGCATAAGAAAAAATATAAAAATTAAAATAAAAAAAAGAAACTGGTCCGGATGACCACTCCCGCGTTCCCTACTTTCCGCACGTGCGATACCTGCACGCCGATCTATTTGGGGGTCTACGTTCTTCTGGAGTTCAAGCTTTGTCTGCTCCGCAGTCTTCCGGGTGCCTGCCTGCTGCTCTGTGGGATAGAAGGCGAGAAACGCAACGCGGGGGGCTGCCTAGAATGACCGCCGGAGGAGCATCGGCCGACGCTATCGACGACGCCGCGCGGCGCCTCCTCTCCAGCGCGCCGCGAAAACGGTTGACCTCCTGGACGGTGCAGGGTGACGTCTGCGGGTGCTTCGAGCCAGCCGAGGAAGTGGTCGCTGGGGGGAAGGGGACATGCTGAACGATGAGGGTTGGATCTTACGCTTACACTAATAATCAATAACCAAATTAACAATAAATAACTAAAGTAATAAAAAGAATTGAAAAATAATGATTTGTACAAAAATGATAATTAAAGCATAAAATAAAATATGAAAATTAAAATAAATAATAATGAACTTTAACTACACTCCTTACACTTCTTTATCCTGTCCCGAGCCGAACCCTCCCCCTAGAGGGCTGGCTCAATTCCCTTATAAGTATAATAAATAACCAAAGAATAATAAATAACTAAAAAAAAACATAACAAAAGCGAAATACCATAACTGAACTAGTCTATATCTAAAGTAATAAAAAGAATTGAAAAATAAAGATTTGTAAAAAAAAAAAACGTTGACTCGGTGCAGCTCCGTAATCAGGGCCTCGCCATTCGAGTTCGCCCTCAGGTAACGGAGGGCGACCCTCGGTAGGCGGGACCTCGGCTCCGCTACTCTCAAACTGGTGGGAGCGGATTCCTTCAGCTTTTGGGCCGCCTCCGGCGTAGCCGTGCGCACCACAACGCCGGAATTTCCGACTTTCCGTACCTGGGTAATTCGGATACCCGAGTCAGTAGGGTTAACCGAGTCCTGGAGGAGCTTTTTTGTTTCCTCGCTAGACTTTACCTCTTCAGACCTAGGGTAGAAGAGCACCATCGGGCCCGTCTTCTGTACTGGGACCGGCGGCACACCTTTAGGCATCCTCAGCGCCCCAGAGTATGTAGTGGGCGCTCCTGGTTGCGTAGTGGGGTCTGTAGTGCGGGCCGTGCAATTTCCCCGCTCGCCATCAACTTTGCGGTACATACCTCCTTTTCGCTTTCCGCTAGGCGCAAGGCCAGCTGCGCCACTAGGGCCAGAATGTCCTGACCATGCCCGGCGATCGCCGTCTTGTCCGCCACATTAAGCTTATTGGCGGCATTTGCCACCGAAATGCCCTTGACCGCGGAATGCACGGCCGCAATCAGCGCTTCCTTGTCCAGTCCCTTAGTGGGGACGTCTGCTTCTGCTGCTGAGCCTCCTGCTGCTTTGCGGATGCTGGGCGGGCCGAAGTGGGTGTTTCCGTGGTCAAGATACCACCAATGAGGGGGGCCGTTGTTTTTTTATGAGCGACCCGTCGGCGGATCGCTTCCTGCACCTCTTCAGGCGAAGCAAGGGGCCGTTTGTTCGACGTCGCCGGATTCCTCTTGGCGGCTACGTCCACGTCCTCCGGAGACATGGCTGAGAAGCCGCTCGGAGGGGTCCTGGCCAACGACTGTCGGGCCGTAAACGGTGAGCTGCCGGCGGTCTCGCCCATCAGCTCCACGAGGCTGACCAGTTCCATTTCCCTTCTGGAGAGTTCTTGTGCCAGCAGCTCTTGCTGCCGGCGGAGCTTCTCCTCCTCGTCCATTAATATACACTGCTAATTATCAGTATCAAAAAAAAAAAATATATATATGGAAAAATTTCTAAGTCCGGCCCGTGAGTTCGTATAGACAAATGCTCGAAATATTACAAGTCCCAGAAAAAAGGAAAAAAAACACACACACAGAACACCACCAAGACCTTGCGGCATTAATAATAGGAAATAATGAAGCTAATAATTAATAATCAAATTAACAATAAATAACTAAAGTAATGATATTTTTTTTAAAGTAATAAAAATAATTGAAAAATAAATTTGTAAAAAAAATTATTAAAGCATATAAAAAAAATAAAAATGAAAAAGAATACTTTATGTTCTGCTCATAGATGCTGTCCATTACGTCATTGAATGTCGGGTCCCTGTCTACGTGGTGCAGAGCCATTATTGATTTGTAAAATAATAATTAATGCATAAGAAAAAATATGAAAATTAAAAATAATGAAATCTAATAATTTCTGATGCCTTCGCGGTTATTACACATTGGAATGAAACAACTATTAACGGATTTAACTCGCGTATTTTTATTTTATTTTATTTGGTGACGTTTCGGATTCTTTACAGTTTCCATAATTGTAGCACGACTGAGCTGACAATAGTCTTGACTTTAGCGTTAGACTATTGTCAGCTCAGTCGTGCTACGATTATGGAAACTGTAAATAATCCGAAACGTCACCAAATAAAATAAAATAAAAATACGCGAGTTAAATCCGTTAATAGTTGTTTCATTCCAATAATGAAATCTAACTATAATTACACTTCTTTATCCTGTCCCGAGCCGAGCGCTCCCTCTAGAGAGGGCTGGCTCATTCAATCCCTTATAAGTTTAATAAATCACCAAAATAATTATAAATAACCAAAAAATCCCTACTAATATTATAAATGCGAAAGTAACTCTGTCTGTCTGTCTGTCTGTTACACTTTCACGCTAAAACTACTGGACCGATTTAAATGAAATTTGGTACAAAGAAAGTCTGGAGCCTGAGAAAGGACATAGGCTACTTTTTAACCGACTGCAAAAAAGGAGGAGTCCCACGCGGACGAAGTCGCGGGCAGAAGCTAGTAATAAATAAGTAAAGAAAAACCCGTAACAAAAGCAAAACTATAACTTAAAATAACTTAAGAAAAAATATGAAAATTAAAAAATAATAACTAACTATAATTACACTATCTCTCCCCCCCCCGCCTACCAAAGGTGGGGGGCACCCCCAAATCTGAAGATATACACTACACAACACCACTTACTACGGGTAGACAACACTAACTAAACAAAGTAGCCTAAATAACTAATCTAATAATAAATAACCAAAGATACATTCAAAATAACTAATTAGACTCTCTCTTCTATATCCTGTCCCGAGTCAAACTCCTCCCCTAGAGCGGGCTGGATCCCCCCCCACTTGATAATTTAACATGTAAGCTGCACTTATATCATAATGTACTGGTATGTACATACCATTGCGCTTGATGAAGTCTCTTACATTTATCTGTAACAAGTGTATGTGTGCAGTACATACACTACAGCTGGCACTGCAAGCCACTGCACTCAGTCTCCTGACACTTCAGTCATCCTGGAAAAGTGCAGATAAAAACATAATTATATAACTTTGTTTACATCACGCTTGTTCATAAAGGTCATAATTATATTGCTAATAAACTTTTTTAACCCCCGACGCAAAACTGAGGGGGTGTTTTAAGTTTAACGTCTCCACTCACTCTCTCTCTCTCTCTCTCTCTCTCTCTCTCTCTCTCTCTCTCTCTCTCTCTCTCTCTCTCTCTCTCTCTCTCTCTCTGTGTCTGTGTCTCTGTCTCTCTCTCTTGCTCCATTAGTGTAGATTACTATAGATGTACATACCATGTGAAAGACTTTTTTAAATTGGTTCAGCCGTTTTGTAGCCTATTGAATACAAACAAACAAACCTTTCCTCTTAATTATATTATTATGTATATATAGATTGTATAAACAAACATACCTATACACACAAGGAAATACAAATACTTCCTATTTATAATAGTAGTGCATATGTAAGTACTAGCTTCTGCCCGTGACTTCGTCCGCATGGAACTCCTCCTTTTTTGCAGTCGGTTAAAAAGTAGCCTATGTCCTTTCTCAGGTTCCAGACTTTCTTTGTACCAAATTTCATTTAAATCGATCCAGTAGTTTTAACGTGAAAGCGTAACAGACAGACAGAGTTACTTTCGCATTTATAATATTAGTTAGGATGTAGATATAGATTGTATAAACAAACATACCTATACACACAAGGAAATACAAATACAGTGAAACTTGTTTAAGAGGGACCTGGATAAGTGAAAAACCTCCATATCTGGAACACATGCTGAGGTCCCGGCACTTTAGCTATGAATTACCTCTGTTAGTAAGACAAAAGCAACCTCTTTATCTGGGATAAGTTATTTCTATTTTCTTGTCATAATTACCTCTATAATTGAGAAGTCGCGTGTATTTATCTCTGTAACTGGGATAAAGTCAGTAGGTACACATAGGCTACCTCGGACCTCGGATGTCTCCTCTCTCTTTTGCCTACTCGAACTTCTCTAAATCGGCCCTTATATAACTTAGTTTTAATGCGGTTTCTCTATTAATCGGGTATTTATTTCAAAAAGACCGAAACGAGGACAAAGTCTTTATTATTACGAAAAAAAACTAAAATTAACGTCAGTGCCCGAATCAGTAAAATAATCTGCCTCCAACTTTTAATAATTTTGTAAACGTCAACAACGAATTATTCGTTTCAGGAGAACTGTCTTTAAACCACATTTTTGATATTTTTTATGGAAAATAGTGAATTGTTTACAAAGTAAATACGTTGCTTTGTTGAATACACCTCTATAACAAAGATTACCTATTTTCTTACCTCTGTTAATGAAACCCTCTGTAAATGAAACAGGTATTTTTTTATAACTAGATATCTGGGACACTGCGTAAGTGGAATACCTCTTTAAGTGAGACTAATTTAAAGGTCCCTTGGAAGACCCAGTTAACCAGGTTTCACTGTACTTCCTATTTATAATAGTAGTGCATATGTAAGTACGTACAGTTTCTCTTGTTGAAGTCTAACTGCACACGTCCGCCGCAGCCGGCACTGCAAGTCACTGCACTGTCTTCCCGCTGCAATGTAAGCTCTTGACATCTCGGCCTTCCTGAAAAAGTGCAGTTTAAAAACATTATATATGAATACAGTAGCGGTTCGCCCCGGCTTTGCATGGATCCCCTTTTTTTATAGCTTGTCACTCGGGAATAGTGTAGCTTTCCAAAAGTGAAAGAATTTTTTAAATCGGTCCAGTTGCTTTGCAGCCTATTCAATCCTAACAAACAAACCTTTCCTCTTTATTATATTAGTATAGATGTGTTTTGCTGAAACTCCAGAACGGTCAAGCTGATTAGGCCAAATTTGGTTTTAAAATATTTGTCCCATAAAACTATAATCCTGTCCAGGATTATAGTTTTATAGAGTAAGGAAATTTAAAAAAAAATACATACTTACTAACACAGTATCAATTTCACTAGGTTCTAAACTTTAAAATATTATTTTTTTAAGTAGGTACCTACCCACCATGAAGTGACCAAAAGTGTTGGGCTTGAAAGATTAAATAAAATTAAAAAAGTATATATATATTTCTTAACCTATATTACAGAGCTTATGAGAAATATTAACTTTGTTTCAGTTAATATCAGGCCCAGTATAAAATAACACTCACTAACTATATAAATGCGTAATAAATAATAATTATACTGGTCTTATAAGTCCACTACGTTTCCAATAAGGATTCTCACTCGGTAAGTGGGTAAATCTTACGGAACCATCAGCACGCGAGTCGAATTTCCACTTGACAAATTTAATAAAATTACGTTTTATTACACGCAAAAGTTATTCATGCACTAGAAATATAAATATTATTAATGTTGCGGTGGAATAAAATGATTTTAAAAGTATTATACCGTTGATGCGCCTAATTGGGTCACATTGCCGTCGACGTCAGCAGTTTTCTAAACTTAACTAATACAACTCGAAACATCCAAATTTCCTTGTGATTATTGGTTCAATAGGTAGTATTATAGCTAATCTCGTTTATTTTAATCGTTTCGAACTGAAATATTCAGTAATTAATAAATTTGAGCCGACGAAAGTAGTTACACCCGACACGTTGATCGCTAAATTTACTTCGGTCCAAAAAAATATTATAAAATATCTCAAGAAATATCAAAATTATTATTTGAGCACACAAAGCGGTAAACGTTAAATTTAATATACAATACTTGTAAAATAATGAATATATAAGATCACTTACTATTTCTTGATCACCAAGTCTTTTCAAGAAACTCAAAACTAACTGCTTTTCGTGGCAGTGGGAAGGTAATGAGTGCAATGACACAATGACTTTTCAAAACTTTTTCTTATTGAAATGTTCCATAGAGTTACGCTTTTATTTTTTTAATGTTGCCGGTTAATTCTTTCACCTTAACCCTTTACGTAACGATTAAGAACCTCTACACATTGGCCAAGTAAATATTTATCTACAAAGTTTGTCAGTTTAGCTAGTACTGGCTAAAAACCGGTAAAATGCAGATTAATTTAAATTTGTAAGAAATATATATTATTTATACTATACTATTTCGTAAAGTTCTCGGTGCACTTTTACCGATACTGAATGGCGGGCTTTAGAACATTGACAAACAAAAGTCTATGTATAGAGTTGAATGTGATACAATTTAAAGGCCCCTCTTCACACTGGGCTATCCTAACAATTGTAATTATAGACTTAATTTAATAATATATTTTTTAGATAGTGGTTATTTTATCCAACAATCGTGGAAAGAATTAGATTAATTTTAAAATACCAGTTATAAAAGATTATAATACAGGTAATACATACAAAATTAAATGTATTACTTGTCGGATAATCTGTAATTATAGGTACACACTACCTACACCATTTTTTTTAATATGAAAATGAATTTATATTATCATAATCCATAAATTTAACATTTTTGTAATTATAACTACAATAAGAATAATCATTAAAAAAATATTGTTTTCGATCAACATGGAATCATAGACAAATAATTATATTTTTCACACAATGGTGCCGGACCAATGTGAACAGGTGCCTTTATCCAAGTAGTGGATTGTACTGGAATTCTGAAATGATGTGCAGATTTTTATGAGACGCCATCGGTCAGATTCGGCCATTTTGTTGTCGGGTCCGAGAGAGAACGGAGGCGAACGGTCTAGACTAGCTTATTAATATTTAACTCAGTTTATTTTACTAATAACTTGAGCTTTTACTTTTCTCCTTCATTGCGCAGCAGTTCATTTGATTTCTAAAGTTCTCACTGTAGTTATTTTTTTACGAAGATCGTTCCAACATGGATCCTGTAGAAGAGACCTTCAATTGTTTTATACGTAACTCGCCACGCATTGAAGTCACGGCTTTCTACTGTACAAAGGGTAAGTTTTGTGTTGATTTTGTTATTTTCCAAGCACTACGTTGCCTGCAAGTTTGCAATCGGAAGTCGCATGAACCTATTTTGACTTTCTTGCGGTTTTCATTTTCGCCGAATCATGCACGTGGTCTGCACATTATATAACATCAGTGACTGGTATGCTTAAAATAATATTTCTGCAACATCTATACTTCGCTTAGGTGTGCTAAAATTCTAAAATGCACATAATATTTGCAGGATTTTTGCTTTTATTCCCTTTCAAATTACTTCTTATACTTTACCTTGACTGTACATTAAACAATTACATATTTAATTTCACAACTACCTATTTATTGCTGAAACTTTTGAGAATGTTCAAAAAAATCCCTGGCTGTTTGCATTTATTCTAGTCGCTTAAAACAAAGTTATAACTAGGGAATGCAATCTCGTTCTCGCGAGATCTCGTTTTCGCGAGATCTCGGCGTTTTTAAGCGAGATTGATCTCGGTCCAAAAATGGACGAGATCTCGCGAGATTAACGAGATTGTACTGGAGTATAAAAACGTCTTATTCGAAACGCGACAGTAATACTAAAATGTAATATAGTGACTTGTGATTTTAATTGAACAAATATTTCATTTTATTGGTATATTTTGTTAATTATTAATCTGTAATTCTCGATGTTCTACTGTACTGAGTAGATATAGTTTGTTATTTCATTGTTAATAATAATATCTCAGTTTAATAGTCAACTGAAGTTTTGTTTGATATTATAATTTATTTTATTGTTATTTGATAGATAAATACGTAAAAGCGTAAAAGTATACTACTTAAAAGTAAATTTAAAAATTTGGATAGTTACGTCAATCTATCTTGAATGCATAAAAAAATCTTGAAAAAAACGTGAAAATTAATGTTTTTATATGACTATACTTATTATTACTTAAAGTTATTATTATTATTTTCCTCGTTTATTCAAATATTGTTATTTCTTGAAAAAAAAACAAACTTAAAACATTAATCTCGCGAGATCTCGGCAATTTCGAGATCTCGCGAGATTTGATTTTCATAAACTCGCGAGATCTCGCTTGAGCCCAATCTCGCGAGATTTGCATTCCCTAGTTATAACTCTTTATAGATAATTAATTTAATAATTTATCTATAAAATAAAATTAAAATAATGTTTATTGGCACCAAAATGTTATTCAAAATTTAAATTGTCCCTTGCTTTTGCCTGCGACTGTGTCTTCACAGAAATAGTATCTCCGCTAGCTTAGTTTTTTGCTATTTCAGGAATTAATCAACCGGAATTGTACACCAGACATCCTGTGTGTCCTTGACCTGGTCAGCGGGGCAGAGCAGCCTACGTCACCATGTCTAGACGAAGACGAGGATACTGGTGTTTCCATCACCTCTCGACCCTCCACCATCCTACTACGAGGTAACATTCAGTTCATTTTTAAAAGCGGTCACTTAACCTGCAATATAAGTATGTATGTGCGGGTGAAAATTTTGAAGACAATTTTTAAGCAGATATCTTTAACCGATTGAGCTGATATTTTGTACACAAGTTCAGTTTTAATCACAATGCATGGTTAACTGTGTGACATCATTCTAAAAACAAATTAAGGGGGTACAAGTGGGGATGGTATATAATTTTTTTTACAAATTTACTGGAGTGGGGTATCAAATGAAAGTACATTGTATGTACATTGTAAAATCAATTTATAATAATAAAAAATAGGTTAAGTTGTACTAAAATGATATACATAAAAGCTTGTTTTTTTAGAAAGTTTTGTTTAATTTTAATATTTTACATTCTTTTTGACTGTGATATTTTAAATTTGGCTTGACCGAAAACAATTAAGTATTGCATATTTGTTCATGACATCTTGATTCTGTTTGATCTATAAAAAATCTGACAAGCAAATAAATTACCTTATTTCCAAACTGATAGATGGAAGGGTTTCAACATTTCTTGGGTAGTAGCGACCCCTACAAAGAATACTTAGTTTAATAATTTCTGATGCCTTCGCGGTTATTACACATTGGAATGAAACAACTATTAACGGATTTAACTCGCATATTTTTATTTTATTAGCTGACGTTTCGGATATTTTGCGTAAAATGTAACATTAATATTTCATAATTTAGAAAAGGGTAGTTTTTCAAAATTTGTGATTTAAATATAAGGTAAGTAGTTTGCATAACTGTATAAATCACTTTAGCGTTAGACTATTGTCAGCTCAGTCGTGCTACTATTATGGAAACTGTAAAGAATCCGAAACGTCAGCTAATAAAATAAAAATACGCGAGTTAAATCCGTTAATAGTTGTTTCATTCCAATGAATACTTAGTTTGTTTTTGTTTTAGGGTATGTACAAGACCAACTGAGCGCAGAAGTCATGGGTAGCTTACCAAGCATCAACCGGGGAGTGATTCAACTGTACCTACCTGATTCTATTGCAAGGTAAACCTTCACACTACTGTAAACCTTCCTCTTGAATCAGTCTTTAAAAAAACGCTACAGTAACAGTATAGTTGTAAAGATTTCAGCATACATATTTACAGATAGCTACTTCGTTTTTAACCCCCAACGCAAACGACGGGGTGTTATAAGTTTAACGTGTCTGTCTGTGTTACTAATAAATATTTTTCATATTTACTATATTTTTTTCACGTGTACATTACAAAATTTAAATCATAATGAAAATCGGTTCGGTAGTTCAAAAATTATGGGGAGTAATATACCCGAGTGGGGTATCAAATGTAAGAGGATAACATGTACATTACACGATCCAGTAGTTTTAGCGTGAAAACGTAAGAGACAGACAGACGGACAGAGTTACTTTCGCATTTATAATATTAGTAGAGATTATATAAATTACTAGCTTCTGCCCGCGACTTCGTCCGCGTGGAACTCCTCCTTTTTTGCAGTCGGTTAAAAAGTAGCCTATGTCCTTTCTCAGGCTCCAGACTTTCTTTGTACCAAATTTCATTTAAATCGGTCCAGTAGTTTTAGCGTGAAAGCGTAACAGACAGACAGACAGAGTTACTTTTTCACGCTAAAACAAACGATTAAAAATCACTAACTTAATTAGTTTTCTGCCTATTGCCTACGCCTTAAGTAGGATAGCATGAATATTAATAGCCCATATCTTTTTCTAGGTTACTATCTACCACCTAACTGAATTTCATCAAAATCTGTTCAGCCGTTTACACGTGAAGGAGCAAAATTCCCAACAAAAACGACTAAATCACTAATTCAATTTAGTTATCTGCCTACTGCCTACCCCCTAAGAACGATGGCGTGATTATTTATAGCCTATGTCCATTTCTAGGTTATCATCTATTACCATACCAAATTTCATCAAAATCCGTTCAGCCGTTTAGGCGTGAAAGAGCAACAGACAGACAGACAGACAGACAGAGTTACTAACGCATTTATAATATTAGTAGGGATATGAGATTACAAAGTTATTTGTGCAGTATATAACTAACCACAAAGACATGAGAATATACCACTAAAAACAGACCTGTAAAACATAACAAATCTCGCTACTCAAGTCTTTTTAACCCCCGACGAAAAAACGACGGGGTGTTATAAGTTTGACGTGTCTGTCTGTCTGTCTGTCTGTGTGTGTGTGTGTGTGTGTGTGTGTGTCTGTCTGTGGCATCATAGCTCCCTAACGCATGAACCGATTTTGATTCTGTTTTTTTTGTTTGAAAGGTGTATATGTCGGGAGTGTTCTTAGCTATGTTTGATGAAAATCTGCTCAGTAGTTTAATAATTAGGGGGGGTGAAAGAGGGGATGGAAAAATAAAAGTCTACAAACATACTCGAGTGGGGTATCAAATGAAAGAGAATCACGTGTACATTACAAAATGGAAATTATAATGAAAATCGGTTGAGTCGTTCAAAAAATATAGGGTGTCAAAGTGGGGATGGAAAACCAAATGTCTACAAATATACCCAAGTGGGGTATCAAATAAAAGAGGATCACGTGTAGATTACAAAATTGAAATTGTAATGAAAATCGGTTGAGTCGTTCAAAAATTATGGGAAGTAAAATTGTAAATGGTAAACCCAATATCGACAAATGTACCCGAGTGGGGTATTAAATGTAAGAGGATAACATGTACATTACAAAATTCCATGTGAAATGGAAATTACTTAAAATAATAATTTATGTAGTAGATACCTACTTACAAAAAGTATGAAATAAAAAAATAAATTAAAAATTTAACAAACCCCCGACATAAAAACCTAAAAGCCCTTTAAAAAGTATAACAATAATAAAAACTTAATATTAGTTACCTAAATATTTATATTTATACAAAGAAAACGTCATGTCGGGGGGACCGTAGGTTTAGGTAGATTGTAGGTATTAAGTAGTAACACCTAAATGACAAGCGGGCCCCCCGACATGACGTTTTCTTTGTAGAAATATAAATATTTAGGTAACTAATATTAAGTTTTTATTATTGTTATACTTTTTAAAGGGCTTTTAGGTTTTTATGTCGGGGGTTTGTGCTGACAATACTCACTTTAGCGTTATAAATCCGTTAATAGTTGTTTCATTCCAATGCGTAATAACCGCGAAGGCATCGAAAAAAAAATACAAGTTATATTTATTTCTACAGCTCGTCGTGAACTGCTCCAGCTAGCAGCACTGCAGGAACACGCCCGCCCGCCCTCAGGCTCCAGCAGCCGCCCGCCCGCCCTCCGGCGACAGCAGCCGCCCGAGACGATATGTATGTAATCATTATAAGGATGGACTAAACAAAATTACTTTTTTACTACATATGTAGTATGAAACAAAGTCGCTGTCGATGTCTGTCCGTCCCTATGTATGCTTAAATCTATATAACTACGCAACGGGTTTTGAAACTTTGCTGATTCTTCAAAATTGTAGTTAAAGTGTATTGTATTCACAGGTTACTGTGTTGATAATAAGTAAAAAAAACAAACGTGTTGAGAACGAAATTGACCTAACTAGTATGTTTTGAGTTTGTAAGGATAAATTGTATAGTTTGTAAGTAATTATCTACCTATGTTGAAAAAAAGAATACTTCATTGAGTTTACCGTTCCTTCTCAAGTGAGGGTTTTCGGAAGCTGTATCTTTCGACCTTCATAAGAGCTTGTAATATATATATATTTGCATAACTGTATAAATCACTTTAGCGTTAGACTATTGTCAGCTCAGTCGTGCTACGATTATGGAAGCTGTAAAGAGCCCGAAACGTTAGCAAATAAAAAATAAAATACGCGAGTTAAATCCGTTAATAGTTGTTGGTCCCACACGTATAAAACATAGTTAGTTCTATTCACTGCTCTGTCATCCGCGTACTTACGTGCGGGGCACGTGGACGATGCGGTTTTGTGGTCAGCGTAGGGCTTACCCACCCGCTTGCATGTAGCGCAAGAAATCCCTGCTAATATTATAAATGCGTTAGTAACTCTGTCTGTCTGTCTGTTGCTCTTTCACGCCTAAACGGCTGAACGGATTTTGATGAAATTTGGTATGGTAATAGATGATAATCTAGAAATGGACATAGGCTATAAATAATCACGCCATCGTTCTTAGGGGGTAGGCAGTAGGCAGATAACTAAATTGAGATAGTGATTTTTAGTCGTTTTGGTTGGGACTTTTGCTCTATTGCTCTATTGCTCTATCTTCTTACATATAATAAAACAGTAGAAACCGCGTGTCTGTACAATTGAAATTTTTAACAAAAAATGGGTGTGGGCAATAATAAAAGAGTAACAGAACACAAAAATGATTTTTTAGATTTTCTTTTCTGTCTGTCTGTCTGTCTGTCTGTCTGTATGTATTCGCTAATCTTGAAAACTACTGAACAGATTTTGACGCGGCTTTCACTAATAGATTAAGCTCTTCCCTGAGCAACATATAGGCTTTGTTTCATCGAAATCGGATGTCAAATAAAAAAGCTATCGTCTTTTAAAGTTTAAAGGTAATTTTTCTATAGGAGATTTTATAGTTACATAATATAGTACTAGATGGCGCCTCAAGGCAATTAAAACGCGCTATAGCTTTTTCTCTGAAAAGTATAATAAATACAAACGGTTTGTTTGGTTGGTTGGTTGGTTTCTCTACGTTTAAAACTATTTAATTTTGTTTGTCTTGCGATTCGGTTAGTTGATGATTTTGATGTTATACTTGGATATGAAAATACGGACTCTGAACTTGCTTTGTGAATTAGTTGAAAAATATCGGATATAATCTATAATCTAAAAAAATATTGCCTACGTAGACGTAGATTTATTGAAATAAATATATGTATTATTGTATATATTTGCTTTGATTTTAAAAATGCCCAGACGAAACGCTTACAACGCATCGCTATTGAGAAATCTTACTCCGCCTAAATTGTGCAATGGAACCCGACTTAGAGTAACTTCTTTACAAAGAAACTTAATCGAAGCTGAGATTCTTACTGGATGTAGTGCAGGTGAAACTGTATACATACCACGAATACCAATCATCCCCAACAATTTCCCATTCCAATTCAAACGGACACAATTTCCAGTGTCCGTTTGCTTTGCTATGACAATTAACAAGTCTCAGGGGCAGACGCTAAAGGCTGTTGGAGTTGATCTCAGGTCGAATTGTTTTTCACACGGCCAACTATACGTGGCTTGCTCGCGGGTTAGTAATGCGGATAACCTTTTCATATTAGCCCCAGAAGGAAAAACTGTTAATGTGGTTTATAAAGACATTTTATAATTTACATTTGAAATATTAAATACATACCTATATTATATTGTTTATATTATTTGTCTGTCTATCTGTGTGTTCCGGCTAATCTATAAAACAGCTGGACTGATTTGGACGGGACTTTCACTGGCAGATAGCTTATGTAATAAAGAGTAACTCATTTTAGAAAAAAATCTTTAATTATCCATACTTATGTCCCAGTACTTAAATTCCACGCGGACGAAGTCGCGGGCACAGCTAGTATATTATAAATGCGAAAGTAACTCTGTCTGTCTGTTACGCTTTCACGCTAAAACTACTGGACCGATTTAAATGAAATTTGGTACAAAGAAAGTCTGGAGCTTCAGAAAGGACATAGGCTACTTTTTAACCGGCTGCAAAAAAGAACGAGTTCCACGCGGACGAAGTCGCGGTCAGAAGCTAGTTACATATAAGTCCTGGTCACACGACGATATGTGACATACCGCGCAGAACTCGTTGCTGACGTTGAGAATGACGATTCCCGCGAATGGAGTATTCCCGCACTGTAAAATGTTCGTTGCCGATACCGAGTATTGTTCTTACTCGAGGACCACATCTAAACCTAGTTCCCTACCTATGGCTGGCAGCTCGGAAGACGCGAGGCGCGATCCGTTAAGAGGATTGTGAACCTGTTAATTTTCATACAAAAGGCGATAACGTTTTACACCCAGTAAATATAGTTAGATTTTTATAATTTTTGGATATGTTGTAGATATAATGAGAAACTACGTCTGTACGTTTTGATTTTTGAGAAATATTGCTTACGCTAAAATTTATTAGCATCTAAAAATCTATATATATATAAGCAATATTTATATTTCTTATATATTTATATTATGTAAAGCCACCAGCGGCGTCCGCTTGGTGGGCTCCGATACGCGTAGTGTGGGAGGGGCCGCCTTCTTAATACGATCTGCCGCGTCCGCGTCGGTGGTCTCGATGACCACTCCCGCGTTCCCTATCTTCCTTAATTAGTTAACTTGCACGCCAATCTTCCTTGGATCGATGTTCCGCTTTAGTTCTTCTTTGGTCTGATCCGCCGTTTTAAGTTTTCCTGACTGCTGCTCCGTTGGGTAGAATGCCAGGACGGGACCGACCGCGCGGGGTAAGGGCGTCTCCCCACCCCTTCCGAGTTTTAGAGCGGCCGCGTAGTTGGGTCCAGATGGTGGTGCCGGGGGAGCTGCGTCCGTCCTCTCACAGCGGCGGGGGGCATACTAAAAGAAGAGGGGGGGGGGGGGTCCTGGCGAGTGAGGCGCGGGGCTTGCATGCCTGAGCATCGGCCTCGATCTCAGAGAACGTCAAACGGGTTGTTCATGGTGCACGCGGGACTTCCGCAAACACTTACAAAACGTGTCGGAGACACAACACAACACTGTTAACACGTAGCTGGAAAACGCAGGACACCGAATGAGAACACCTGTCACCAACACTACTACTCTCACTGTCACTGAGCGTCACTTTCGCTATAGGGCTCAAATTTGCCCAGATATTTTAGGGGGCGGGGCCCGGCCACCTATCCCGCTCGCACACTCGGGCGTATCCAAATCGCCTGTTGGCCTTATGGCGCGAGAACGAGAGGGACCGAGAAAACGCGTTCACCAATCACAATTGACGAGGGCTGGCTCATTCTATATCTACCCCCCCCCCCCCCATCTGGGGATCCACATCACATCACGGTACTACGCGTCCAGCTGCTCGCGTTCCAATCATGCGTCATCTCTTACATATCTTCATAAGCACACCTACTTTACTGACCAAATCCGTGTGATAAATCGGTCCCGCTTCTGCTCTGCGTATCGACTCTAGCATCTGCTGTCTCTCGTCCGCGTAGAGCGTGATCCCGGCTCTCTTCGGCTTCACCGCATGGGCACGTTGTAGAGTCGCTGAGGCCGAGCTTGTGGAGACGTCGTCTGAAGCATCGGTGAGCATTTGGGATACAACAAAGTCCGGTTCTACCCAATCCAAATCCAGCCTCACCGCAACGTCTGGGAAGAAGCTGTACAGCTCGCGGCCACCGGTACTAGCCTGCCATCGCTCCTGCCAAAGTTCAACGAGATTCCTCCTAACTTCGATTTTGAGTTTCCGGTGCTCTTTTGGGGCCAGTTGAAGTCGCTCCTCTGCAACTCGTCCTACTGGTAGTTCTGCAGTCGCTGCCTCTGACCCCTGTAGGTTGAGCTGACCGACACGTATCGCGATGGGCCTACTACCCATAGTAGGTCAGGTTAACCGCCTGCTGTTCGGCGTGTTGCCGTGCTGGGCAGCTGGTTGCCGCCGTCGGGTGAGTGGTAGCATCCTTCCGCTTAAAACGTTTGCAAGTTGCGCAACACTGGGCTTTGGATTGGCACTCGCTGCTCCGGTGTCCGGAGTCGCCACACTTACCGCAGGTGACTGTTGTCGCCCTGCAGTATTTTTCGGGGTGGCCATACTGCTGGCATTTGGAGCAGCAAGTGGCCCGCACATGGTCACAGACCTCTGCCTCGTCCCATCCCACGTAGACTTTTTCCAGACCTACTAGTTTGTCCCTGGCGGCCCTCGAGCACTCCAAGACAAACAGGTACTTGGACCCAATCTGTTTTTTAGTGGCGAACTTACATTCGTCCCTAAACTTGGTAAGGGGCCAGGTGGCGTCGTCCGCAATGTTTACTCGGTGGAGCTCCGTAATCAGGGCCTCGCCATTCAAGTTCGCCCTCAGGTAACGGAGGGCGACCCTCGGTAGGCGGGACCTCGGCTCCGCTACTCTCAAACTGGGGGGAGCGGATTCCTTTAGCTTTTGGGCCGCCTCCGGCGTAGCCGTGCGCACCACAACGCCGGAATTTCCCACTTTCCGCACCTGGGTAATCCGGACGCCCGAATCAGCTGGGTTAACCGAGTCTTGGAGGAGTTTCTTAGTTTCCTCGCTAGACTTTATATCATCGGACCTAGGGTAGAAGAGTACCGCCGGGCCCGTCTTCTGAACTGGAACCGGTGGCACACCTTTCGGCATCCTCAGCGCCCCAGAGTATGAAATGGGCGCTCCTGGTTGCGAAGGGGGGAGCTGTAGTGCGGGCCGTGCGATTTCCGCGCTCGCCATCAACTTCGCGGTGCATACCTCCCTCTCGCTCTCGGCAAGGCGCAAGGCCAGCTGCGCCACTAGGGCCAGGATGTCCTGGCCCTAGTGGCGCCCTTGTCGGCCACGTTCAGCTTGTTGGTGGCATTTGCCACCGCCGAGATCCCCTTTATAGCGGAATGCACGGCCGCAATCAGCGCCTCTTTATCCAGTCCCTTGGTGGGGACGTCCGGGACCTGATGCTGTTGCTGCTGCTGCGCGGTTGCTGGGCGGGCCGAAGTGGGCGTGTCTGTGGTTAGGATACCACCAATGGGGGGGGGGGGGTTTGATTTCTTATTGGCGACCCGGCGGCGGATCGCTTCTTGAACCTCCTCAGGCGAGGCTAGGGGCCTTTTGTTAGACGTCGCCTGATTCTTCTTGGCGGCCACGTCGACGTGCTCCGGAGACATGGCTGAAAAGCCGCTCGGTGGGGTTCTAGCCAGAGATTGTCGGGCCGTAAACGGTGAGCTGCCGGCGGTCTCGCCCATTAGCTCTACGAGGCTGTCCAATTCCGCTTCTCGTCGCTCCAATTCACTGGCCAGCAGCTCTTGCTGCCGGCGGAGCTTCTCCTCCTCATCCATTAATGTAAAGCAGTAACCAAAAAGAGAACAAAAAAAAAAAAATTTCTAAGTCCGGCCCGTGAGTTCGTGTAGAAAAATGCTCGAAATTTTACAAGTCCCGTCTGTTGGCCTGGTACCGGTGGATTCCTGGTGGGCGGCCTTAGCTTACCAAAATACGTCTTTGCATTCCTGGCTCCCTCGTTGAATTTCACGATATTTGACTTCCCGCTATGAAAGCTACACCGAGGTTAGTAATTAAATGTGTTAAGGCCCAATTGCACGTTCTCGGGTTAGCCACCTACACGGGGTTAACCTAATAAATCTGACGGTTGTTGTACTAATGACCGTCATATATACTCGGTTAACCCCGTGTTTGTGGTTATTCCGAGAACGTGCAATTGGGCCTTGACAACAGTTTCGATCGAGTCACGTCGAAACAATCCTTTTTCTGTCCACTGTCGTGTAGGAAGACTTTTGATAACTCTTCTTTATCCTGTCCCGAGCTGAAGTCTCCCCCTTGACCCTGGACTAGTCCCGGGCACGCCTTTTTAACTAACTCTCGTATTTTTATTTCATTTTGTGACGTTTCGGATTCTTTACAGTTTCCATAATCGTAGCACGACTGAGCTGGCAATAGTCTAACGCTAAAGTATATCCAATGTATAATAACCGCGATGGCATCAGAAATTATTATGTTATTAATTTTAGAGTGCTATTGGGTATTTTTATCGGGGGTTTATATGCTATTTAAATGCATTGGCACTCCAAAATTGTCATTTATATCAGACTAGCTTCTGCCCGCGACTTCGTCTGCGTGAAACTCCTCCTTTTTTGCAGTCGGTTAAAACGTAGCCTATGTCCTTTCTCATGCTCCAGACTTTCTTTGTACCAAATTTCATTTAAATCGGTCCAGTAGTTTTAGCGTGAAAGCGTAACAGACAGACAGACAGACAGACAGAGTTACTTTCGCATTTATAATATTAGTAGGGATGTGTTTACATAATACCGCACCTTCGGTAAAACAAGGGCACAATTGTCAAAAAATCAAAAAAATGAGTCAAATATATAGAAATGTTTCAAATTTTATTTGGAACATTATTACTTTATAACCCCTACTAATATTATAAATGCGAAAGTATCTCTGTCTGTCTGTCTGTCTGTCTGTTACGCTTTCACGCTAAAACTACTGGACGATTTAAATGAAATTTGGTACAAAGAAAGTCTGGAGCTTGAGGAAGGACATAGGCTACTTTTTAACCGACTGCAAAAAGGAGGAGTTCCGCGCGGACGAAGTCGCGGGCAAAAGCTAGTTCTTTATAATTGAGTATAAATATCTAAATAGTTATGTAACATTTACTGAATATATTTTTTTATCCCACTGTAATAAATTCTTATCTATACTAATATTATAAAGAGGAAAGATTTGTATTTTTGTATTTTTGTATGTTTGTAATGAATAGGCTCCGAAACTGCTGGACCGATTTCAAAAATTCTTTCACCTTTGGAAAGCTACATTATCCCCGAGTAACATAGGCTATATAATATCACGCTAGGTCTTATAGTTGCGGAGCAGTAACCGAAAATGTTTCAAAAACGGGGGAAAAGTATCGCGGTTTCTGAGGCCTTAAAAAAATCTTAAGTCCCGCCGTGCGAAGCCGGGACGGGCCGCTAGTATGTTATACAACTTAAAGCTTGATTGAACTAAAATAATTTGTATAAATATATGTATAAAATTCATTAGTTTTTATTAAAAAACTAGCGGTCCCGGCAGACTTTGTCCGCCCGGCAAAGAAGCCCTGCATTAATCAATCGATTTGACAGTTGTCATCAAAATGCAACAGTTTTGTTTATACTATTTACTAGCTGTGCCCGCGACTTCGTCCGCGTGGAATTTAAGTACTGGGACATAAGTATGGATAATTAAAGATTTTTTTCTAAAATGAGTTACTCTTTATTACATAAGCTATCTGCCAGTGAAAGTCCCGTCCAAATCAGTCCAGCTGTTCCATAGATTAGCCGGAACACACAGATAGACAGACAAATAATATAAAAAATATAATATAGGTATGTATTTAATATTTCAAATGTAAATTATAAAATGTCTTTATAAACCACATTAACAGTTTTTCCTTCTGGGGCTAATATGAAAAGGTTATCCGCATTACTAACCCGCGAGCAAGCCACGTATAATTGGCCGTGTGAAAAACAATTCGACCTGAGATCAACTCCAACAGCCTTTAGCGTCTGCCCCTGAGACAGATTCGACTTTCTTCTGGGCATTTTTAAAATCAAAGCAAATACATACATACAATAATACATATATTTATTTCAATAAATCTACGTAGGCAATATTTTTTTAGATTATATCCGATATTTTTCAACCAATTCACAAAGCAAGTTCAGAGTCCGTATTTTCATATCCAAGTATAACATCAAAATCATCAACTAACCGAATCGCAAGACAAACAAAATTAAATAGTTTTAAACGTAAAGTAACAACCAGATTGTATTTATACTTTTCAGAGAAAAAGCTATAGCGCGTTTTAAATGCCTTGAGGCGCCATCTGTTACTATATTGTGTAACTATAAAATCTCCTATAGAAAAATTACCTTTAAACTTTAAAAGACGATAGCTTTTTTATTTGACATCCGATTTTGATGAAACAAAGCCTATATGTTGCTCAGGGAAGAGCTTAATCTATTAGTGAAAGCCGCGTCAAAATCTGTTCAGTAGTTTTCAAGATTAGCGAATACATACAGACAGACAGACAGACAGACAGACAGACAGACAGACAGAAAAGAAAATCTAAAAAATCATTTTTGTGTTCTGTTACTCTTTTATTATTGCCCACACCCATTTTTTGTTAAAAATTTCAATTGTACAGACACGCGGTTTCTACTGTTTTATTATATGTAAGATAAGATATCCAAGTATAACATCAAAATCATCAACTAACCGAATCGCAAGACAAACAAAATTAAATAGTTTTAAACGTAAAGTAACAACCAGATTGTATTTATACTTTTCAGAGAAAAAGCTATAGCGCGTTTTAAATGCCTTGAGGCGCCATCTGTTACTATATTGTGTAACTATAAAATCTCCTATAGAAAAATTACCTTTAAACTTTAAAAGACGATAGCTTTTTTATTTGACATCCGATTTTGATGAAACAAAGCCTATATGTTGCTCAGGGAAGAGCTTAATCTATTAGTGAAAGCCGCGTCAAAATCTGTTCAGTAGTTTTCAAGATTAGCGAATACATACAGACAGACAGACAGACAGACAGACAGACAGACAGAAAAGAAAATCTAAAAAATCATTTTTGTGTTCTGTTACTCTTTTATTATTGCCCACACCCATTTTTTGTTAAAAATTTCAATTGTACAGACACGCGGTTTCTACTGTTTTATTATATGTAAGATAAGAAATGAGATTTAAAATTATTTTCTTTTTTTTTTTTAGATATAGTGGAACGTGATATAATTTTGTAACAAACCCGACGTTCTTTTTATATAGATTGTACCTTTAAGCTATTATGTTAATGATATATTTTATTGAGTTAAATAGAAATAAAATGAATATAAGATTCAGTGTTGTTTTATTAATCTGAACCTTTAGTAGAGGATCCTTAGTAAGGTGGTTCTAATCTACACTAATATTATAAAGAGGAAAGGTTTTTTAGTTTGAAAAACCTTGTTTTTAATAAGTTTTTTACTTGTAATAGTATTTTGATGTAGCAATTTAGTCTAGGCACGGCAGTGTTTTAGCCAAGTTCGGAAAAGGAAAGGGGATATTTAATGAAAATATTTCGAACTGCTTCCGAGCTACTTTAAATGTCAGAGGAGTATTAAAAAAAAAGAATTTATGAATTATTTCATTTATTATAAAAAATGTTATATTTACAAAATTAAGTAGTAAATACAACTTAGATTTTTTTATTGTTTTCACAATATCGATGTCGACCACATAGTATAATGAACAGACACACAGTATAAATGAGTATAATACAGGCTTAGTAATTTAATTATCTTGCAATACGGAATCCTAAATATTACTTTTAGGGTTCCGTACCTCAATAAATATACGGAACTCTTATTTAACGGCTCTGTAGTTAATAGGTACAGAATTTGTTAAAAAATTATTTGTTTTATATATATATATATAACAGGTTAATAGTAATGGGATTAGGAACATAATATAAATGTAATGAGGGCCACCGCGTGAATGAGGTCTAGCTGTCATGTTCCACCAATGAGAGGCAAGCTACTGGCCTGTGATCGGTGGTACATGACAGCTGGACCTCATTCTACACTAGCGCATCTAGCGGATTTCTGACACGCGGTGGCCCTCATTACAAGGTGTTTTCAATCTGATCTAAAAGTATTAGACTATGGGCCCATGTTAAAAAAATGATGGGTCATTTGAACCACCAGATGACCTATGTAGAACGATATAAGAGCATAAAATAATAAGATTTAGCATTGTGCCGTCACTTGTAAGCTGTCCAACTGAGTGCAGGTGAGAATTCAAAAGTACAGGTAGAGTGAGTACATTTTGGTCATATATTTTTGAACGGCATTGTTACCATCGATAGATCCATGAAAAATAATACTAAAACGCGTAGTGCCGTAAAAAAATGGTGATCCAAAAAGTCGGAATTTTTATTTGATTTTCCGACAATTTCCAGGGTGAATTTGGTCATTTGATACAGTACGGCATCAGTTTCATACTATTTCAATACTGCTTCTAATCCATCATTCCGCAACGCCGTAAAAAAATCAAGCGACAAGGGGAAAAAACCGAAGGTTGCAGCCCCCTCTCTTTCCGTGGTCCAGGGGGTGATTTGACACAACGTCAAATTAATTTATTTCGAAAGTATTTTATGCATAGATAATATTTTTTCATATGCCGTACATTTTCGTTGGTTCAAAAAGTCTGTGACATAACGGCACCGGATGAGGAACCGTTTCACTTCAGTTAGACGTCATAGTGATTTTATCATATTATCAATTGTTCTCTTCAAAAATATGTTAATGCCGTACTGTATCAGATGGCCATAAAGTACCCTTAAAATGGTAGCGTCATTTTCATGAACCTAAAAGATATGGTCTGCATTAAAATGTACTTACGGCATCATTTTTTCCTAATTTATTTATGTTAATACTATTTAAAACATGGGATACAATGTAGAAAACTGCTATATTTCATTAATATATGATATTTAAATTACTGCAATAATTTGCAAAATTTCAGTTTTTGTATTTCTCCATATTTTTCAACCGACGAAAAAAACGGAGGAGGTTCTCAATTCGACGCGTATATTTTTTTTTTTTTTTTTTTAATGTATGACCACGCATAACTTTTTACAGAGTGGTTCGATTTTGATAATTCTTTTTTTATTGGAAAGAGTATACTCCAATGTTGGCTCCCATTATAATTTGGAAAAAAACTTCCAACCTTAAGGGTAGGAAAATGAGGGATGATTAATTTTTCACGCACCGATTGTATCGTATGACCACGCGTAACGTTTTACAGAGTAGTCCGATTTTGATAATTCTTTTTTTATTGGATAAGGCATACCTCAAAGTTGATCCCATATAATTTTGGAAAAAAAAATCCTACCCTAAGGGTGGTATAATAGGGGTAATTTATTGTTTACTGAAAATTAATACCAAAAACAAAGTAGGTAACTATTTAAAAATTAAGCATGTAATAATTTGTATAAATTATGGTCACAGAAAATTATAAAATAATAACTTTTTAATAAAAAAATTTAACCGCCGAAAAAAAATTAAAACGCAACAGAAAACAATAGCGCACTGAAAAGTAAAAAATAATAATTTTGTCTTTTATAACGACTATTATTTTTGTTGTAACGTCTGTTATTTTTGGAGTCGGTGCCAGCCTCAAACGAACTTGAGCACCTTAGTGAAGAGTTGCTGCACCAGCTGGCACCGACTCCAAAAATATATGACGTTACAACAAAAATAATAGTCGTTATAAAAGACAAAATTATTATTTTTTACTTTTTTTTCAGAACAGTTTCTTTTGAACGGAAATACTATATAACAATTGTATTTTACAATATTATGTTAGAAAAATAGTTCCCGTACAGGATCAAATGATTTTACAGCTTTATAAATCAAGAATACGATGAAATTAAGATAATTATTGATATACATTCAAATGAACAATCATTTCTTGACGGCATTATTTTTAATAGTACTTTTAAGTGCTAGATAATGTTGTGGAACCGAAGCCGTACTTTATCAAATCACCCCCTGGACCACGGCAAGAGAGGGGGCTGCAACCTTCGGTTTTTTCCCCTTGTCGCTTGATTTTTTTACGGCGTTGCGGAATGATGGATTAGAAGCAGTATTGAAATAGTATGAAACTGATGCCGTACTGTATCAAATGACCAAATTCACCCTGGAAATTGTCGGAAAATCAAAAAAAAATTCCGACTTTTTGGATCACCATTTTTTTACGGCACTACGCGTTTTAGTATTATTTTTCATGGATCTATCGATGGTAACAATGCCGTTCAAAAATATATGACCAAAATGTACTCACTCTACCTGTACTTTTGAATTCTCACCTACACTCAGTTGGACAGCTTACAAGTGACGGCACAATGCTAAATCTTATTATTTTATGCTCTTATATCGTTCTACATAGGTCATCTGGTGGTTCAAATGACCCATCATTTTTTTAACATGGGCCCATAGTCTATATTTGACATTATCATAACCTTAAAAATAAATGTACCTTTTAAATCCATACTTAAATTACCCTTTTCACTTCGATTTAGTAACAACTGTTTTGAATTAATTATAAAGAGTATTAAGTACGTTATTGCACATACATCAGTCGCGTATGTTTTTTAGCACACGGCTGCGACCACTTAGGACGTTTGTCTCTTGATGCAAGCGTTTCACAAAAACATTCTGTAATAAACTAGCCAAGTCTTGATGAAGTTGCTTGTTTATCTCTAAAAAGTACTTAAATGTAAAATTTCTGCGTTCTGGTCTTATTTAAAGGTTCTCAAATAGGGGCATAACAATGCGGCGAATAATTCCAGAAAAGGATGGTACGGCAGTGTTTGCTTCGCGCCCGACTTGGCGGGGGCACTACCGTGCCCTCCGATCTATATGGGCTGCTCTTCGCTTGGTCTAAAATTTTATCTTCTAACATTATTTAGCATTTTATATAACTTGCAATGTAAGTATGCATGACAATGCATGGTTAACTGTGTGACGTCATTTTAAAATCAAATTAAGGGGGTAAATCAAATATCTACAAATATACCCGAGTGGGGTATCATATGAAAGAGGATCACGTGTACATTGTAAAATTATGAAGCTTGATTTTTAAAGTTTTTATACTTTACTTTTTTTAACCCCCGACGCAAAAACGACGGGGTGTTATAAGTTTGACGTGTCTGTCTGTCTGTCTGTGTGTGTGTGTGTGTCTGTCTGTGGCATCATAGCTCCCAAACGCATGAACCGATTTTGATTCTGTTTTTTTTGTTTAAAAGGTGAATATGTCGGGAGTGTTCTTAGCTATGTTTGATGAAAATCGGACCAGTAGTTTAATAAATAGAGGGGGGTGAAAGAGGGGATGGAAAAATAAATGTTCACAAATATACTCGTGTGGGGTATCAAATGAAAGAGGGTTACGAGTACATTACAAAATTGAAATCATAATGAAAATCGGTTGAGCCGTTCAAAAAATATAGGGAGTGAAAGTGGGGATGGAAAATCAAATATCTACAAATATAACCGAGTGGGGTATCAAATGAAAGAGTATCACGTGTACATTACAAAATTGAAATCGTAATGAAAATTGGTTAAGTAGTTCAAAAATTATGGGGAATAATAGTGTAAATGGTAAGCCCAATGTCGTCAAATATACTCGAGTGGGGTATCAAATGTAAGAGGATTACATGTACATTATGAAATTCCGTGTTAAATGGAAATTAGTTAAAAATAATAATATTTAGTAGGTACCTACTTACAAAAAGTATGAAATAAAAAAATAAATTAGAAATTTAACAAACCCCCGACATAAAAACTAAAAGGCCCTCTAAAAAGTATAACAATAATAAAATCATAATATTAGTTACCTAAGTATTAATATTTCTACAAAGAAAACGTCATGTCGGGGGGACCCTAGGTTTAGACATTGTAAATAGGTATTAAGTAGATACCTACACCTAAATGAGAAGCGGTCCCCCCGACATGACGTTTTCTTTGTAGAAATATTAATACTTATTTATGACTAATTGGCTAAATATTATATTGCTAGGTTATTCTTTAGATTAACGTAACAAAAGCCATAATATGCTGAAGCGAGTTAGCAAGACCTAGGGCACCCCAGCTCTGATAGGCTAGGTTTAGAACATTAGGTACTTTTTTTTTTGGCTTTGATCGAGCGACTTTAATGCTGAATGGGTAAGTAATAGAAAAACAAGTAAGTATTATGCCTAAACTCAATCATACAAATTATAGACTAAACAATTTTCGGACAAAAATATGCAAAATAATTTTGATTTTTTCGAAACGCTTGCTTCATGAGCGTACCTTATGGATCACAATTCGCACACCTAGATCTAAAGATATCTAACTCAAAAAAGGTACTTTTTCAGGAGAGGCGAGAAACTGATTAATATGTCCATATGCACGCATGAGTTTTCTGTATAAATTTATACTTTTTATAATAAAGCTAGCAGAGTTATATTAGCTGCAATCTGTTTTAGTGTAGGTGGGTTTTGCTGGAATCCGATGGTGTGCATAATTAAAATCTTCCGGTTTTTGAGTTAGATCCCTTTAGATCTAGATGTGCGACATAATATAATAAAGTCTCCCATTAATTGAAATATTCATTACACATTCATAAAATTGTTGCTTAACTTAATTCTAGGTTTCCTACAGCGTTTTATCCGCCGTTAGGTCTCCCAAGTTTTGAAGGAATAACCTACAAAGATATAAACAATTTAGTTTAACAATGAGTCGTTATGTCATTCTTGATGTAGCTTATTTCTTCAATGACAAAAGTTTAATCTGAATTTTTATTAGCATTTTCAATATGCCGTAAGTGAAACATAAATTATTTTAATTAATACATTTTGATTATTAAAATTGCTCCAAAAGTATAGCTTCAATGTTAAAGATGTCTAATTTTTAAAAAATATATATTAAAAACATTTTTCAAGAACTGGCATATTCGTTTTTTTTTTGTGGCGGCTGTAACATCAATTAAGATGACTCATAAAACATTACTTTTTGCCACGGTTTCTGCTTACGCGAGACCGACTCGAACTTAATTTTAACCGAATTAAATAATATTGTATTATTGCACATAATTAATCTTCAATAGGAAATCCTATCATCGTAAATGTAAAATTATTTCGTCCGTATTTTAACCGAATAAAATAATCAATTATTGCACAAAAGAAATCGGATTTCAAAGGGATCCTATCATCTATACTAATATTATAAAGAGAGAAGGTTTGTTTGTTCGTTTGTTTGGATTGAATAGGCTCCAAAACGGCTGGACCGATTTGAAAAATTCTTTCCCCATTCGAAAACACTATTCCCGAGTGACATAGGCTATAAAAAAAGGGATCCAAGCGAAGCCGGGACGGGTCGCTAGTCATTTATACTAATATTATAAAGCTGAAGAGTTTGTTTGTTTGTTTGAACGCGCTAATCTCAGGAACTACTAGTTCGAATTCAAAAATTCTTTTTTTGTTGGTTAGACCATATTTTATCGAGGAAGGCTTTAGGCTATATAACATCACGCTGCGACCAATAGGAGCGAAGAAACAGTGGACAATGTGTAAAAAACGGGGAAAATATGAAGCCTTATGAAGAAGTGACAGTTAGAAGACTTTGACAGATCTTTGACGAAACAATCGGACGGGCAGGACGACGTCTGCCGGGGCCGCTAGTATTATATAAATATAAAATTATTCCATGTTCTAGTCCCTATTCTTTCCCTCTAATTGCTTGATTCTAACCGGCACCTGCACTGCGGGCAAGTCGACGCTGCGCGCGCGCCGCCGGCCATTGTACATGTCGAGCGCTGATTGGCGCGCCTCGGGCGGCAGCGGCGCGAGTTCGGGCAGCGTCGGCCGTTTCCGGATGGGCTCGGGCGTTCTGAGAGTTCCACCTGTGTTACAAATATTGGTATTTATGTATCGATCGAAATTCGATATCTTGTTAATAATATAATATTATTTCTAACTAGCTTCTGCCCGCGACTTCGTCTGCGGGGAACTCTTTTTGCGGTAGGTTAAAAAGTAGCCTATGTCCTTTCTCAGGCTCCAGACTTTCTTTGTACCAAATTTCATTTAAATCGGTCCAGTAGTTTTAGCGTGAAGGCGTAATAGACAGACAGACAGAGTTACTTTCACATTTATAATATTAGTAGGGATTTCTAACTAGCTGTAAGTTGGCAATTGTAGGCGCCATTTAAAATGGTTCAATACACTTCAAGATGGCGTCGAAATTGTAGGCGCCATATTGAATGGTCCATACAATAATTTGTAATGACTTCGCGGCACACACTTTTTTACACACTAAGTAACTTTGTCTGTATGTCTGTCCGTTACGTTTTCACACTAAAACTACTGGACCGACTTAAATGAAATTTGATATGTCTGGAGCCTGAGAAAGGACATAGGCTACTTTTTAACCGACTGCAAAAAAGGAGGAGTTCCACGCGGACGAAGTCGCGGGCAGAAGCTAGTAGGCTATACTACCTTTATTTAAAAAAAAACAGGGACCCATGCGAAGCCGGGGCGAACAGCTAGTTAAAATATATAGGTGCTAATATCAGATGCCTTCGCGTTTATTACATATTGAAATTAAACAATTATAACATTAGCTCACTTTACTTGCTGTCGTTTCGAAAGCTTCACAGTTCCCATGTTCGTAGCTTACCTTTCCTGCGAGGCGCGTTCGGTTGCGACTCAGACGCTAGTGGCGCGGCCTTGGATAAAAAAGATTCGTCGCACGTCTGAGTCTCGCAGCCGTCCGCGCGCGTTCGTGCTCCCAGCTTGGGAGAACTGCAATTAAAAGGTTATATTTAACTTGCAATGTATGTATTTAGATCCTACTACTATTATAAAGGCGAAAGTTTGTAAGTATGGATGTATGGATGTTTGTTACTCTTTCACGTAAAAACTACTGAATGGATTTGAATGAAAGTTTACCACAATATAGCTTATACATCAGAATAACATTATCCTTATCCTTACTAATATTATAAATGCGATAGTAACTCTGTCTGTCTGTCTGTTACGCTTTCACGCTAAAACTACTGGACCGATTTAAATGAAATTTGGTACAGAGAAAGTCTGGAGCCTGAGAAAGAACATAGGCTACTTTTTAACCGACTTCAAAAAAGGAGGAGTTCCACGCGGACGAAGTCGCGGGCAGAAGCTAGTGTGTAATAACCGCGAAGGCATTAGAAATTATTGTATGGAACCATTCAAAATGGTGCCTATAATTTCGACGCCATCTTGAAGTGTATTGAATCATTCAAAATGGCGTCTACAAACCAACTTACAGTTTCCTCAAGCTTGGGAGAACTGCAATTAAAAGGTTATATTTAACTTGCAATGTATGTATTTAGATACTACTATTATAAAGGCGAAAGTTTGTAAGTATGGATGTATGGATGTTTGTTACTCTTTCACGTAAAAACTACTGAATGGATTTGAATGAAACTTTACCACAATATAGCTTATAAATACATCAGAATAACATATAGGCTACTAGCTTCTGCCCGCGACTTCGTCTGCTTTGAATTCCTCGTTTTTTGCAGTCGGTTAAAAAGTAGCCTATGTCCTTTCTCAAGCTCCAGACTTTCTTTGTACCAAATTTCATTTAAATCGGTCCAGTAGTTTTAGCGTGAAAGCGTAACAGACAGACAGACAGAGTTACTTTTGCATTTATAATCTATACTAATATTATAAAGCTGAAGAGTTTGTTTGTTTGTTTGTTTGAACGCGCTAATCTCAGGAACTACTGGTTCGAATTGAAAAATTCTTTTTTTGTTGGATAGACCATTTATCGAGGAAGGCTTTAGGCTATATAACATCACGCTGCGACCAATAGGAGCGAAGAAACAGTGGAAAATGTGTAAAAAACGGGGAAAATATGAAGCCTTATGAAGAAGTGACAGAAGACTTTGACAGATCTTTGACGAAACAATCGGACGGGCAGGACGACGTCTGCCGGGGCCGCTAGTTCTAAATAAAATAGTTGTTACTCGTTGAAAGTGTATTTTAAAAGTTCCTTAATAAAGAAAAAGACAGACCAATATCATAAGCAATTATAAAACAAAATCTACACTCTATACTAATCTATCTATAGTAATATTATAAAGAGGAAAGGTTTGTTTGTTAGTTTGGGTTGAATAAACTCCAAAACGACTGGGCTGATTTGAAAAATTCTTTCACTATTGGGAAGCTACGTTCACTCGGAGTAACATATGCTATAGAATATTTAAAAAAAAATAGGGATTCGTGCGAAGCCGGGGCGAATTTCTAGTATTTTTATGAAGGAGACAATTAAATGTTTTATATAGGTTTTTAGATTTTTGTATTTAACCCCCGACGCCAAAACGACGGGGTGTTATAAGTTTGACGTGTCTGTGTGTGTGTGTGTGTGTATGTGTGTATGTGTGTGTGTGTGTGTCTGCTGTGGCATCATAGCTCCCTAACGCATGAACCGATTTTGATTCTGTTTTTTTTATTACACCATTAGGTACATTTTTTGTGTTAATTTTTTTTTATATTACCTCTGCTCGACGAGGATCTTGGTGAGCCTTGCGACCTCAGCTCTCAGCTGGTGCACCTCCTTCTCCCGAGCCTTAGCCTCCTGCACAGCCGCCTGCTCCTTCGCTGTCAGCCGCGCCCGCATGTCGTCGAAACTGAAAACAAACAAATAATAAAATAAAATAAAAATGCGCGAGTTAAATCCGTTAATAGTTGTTTCATTGCAATGTGTAATAACCGCGAAGGCATCAGAAACTATTACGATCTAGTAATTTTTGACGAGCTGACGATAGCCTAATGATTTAGCTACGTCATCTCAGTCGTGCTACGAATATGGGAATCGTAAACAATTCGAAACGCGATAAAATACGCGAGTTAAATCCGTTTGTTTCATCCCTTCAGGTCAGTTTTAGAGCGGGGAAAAATATATTGAAAGTACCTCGGATAAGCGATGATTGATTTCCTCTTATTTATTACTAGCTTCTGTTCGCGACTTCGTGAAACTTCGTTCGCGTGGAACTCCTCCTTTTTTGCAGTCGGTTAAAAAGTAGCCTATATCCTTTCTCAGGCTCCAGACTTTCTTTGTACCAAATTTCATTTAAATCGGTCCAGTAGTTTTAGCGTGAAAGCGTAACAGACAGACAGACAGACAGACAGAGTTACTTTCGCATTTATAATATTAGTATGGATTTATTTCGAAGCTCAATCGGCTTGTAGATGTCGATACCTTAGCCAGTTTAGTCTATGGAAAAAATATACGTCTCGGGCGCCATCTTGCACTGCATTATACAATCCAAAATGGCGCTTATTCGACGCCATCTTGAACCATTGAAATGAAACAACTATAACGGATTTAACTCGCTTATTTTTATTTTATTTTATTTGTCGACGGTTTGGATTAACGGATTCAGACAATAAGGTAATTATACATATTTAAATTACTTCAGCGTTAGACTATTGTCAGCTCAGTCGTACGATTATGGAAACTGTAAAGAATCCGAAACGTCAGCAGATAAAGTACCTAAATATACGCGAGTTAAATCCGTTAATAGTTGTTTCATTCCAATTCCTACTAATATTAAAAATGCGAAAGTAACTCCGTCTGTCTGTTACGTTTTCACGCTGAAACTACGGAACCGATTCAAATAAAATTTGGTACAAAGAAAGTCTAGAGCCTGAGAAAGGACATAGGCTACTTTTTAACCGACTACAAAAAAGGAGGAGTTTCACGCGGATGAAGTCGCGCGCTGAAGCTAGTGTGTAATAACCGCGAAGGCATTAGAAATTATTGTATGGAACCATTCAAAATGGCGCCTATAATTTCGACGCCATCTTGAAGTGTACTGAATCATTCAAAATGGCGTCTACAAACCAACTTACAGTTTCCTCAAGCACGCGCATTTCCTGGTGAGGTGTTCGACCTGGTCTCTCGACGCTCTCTCCAGCTGCTTCATCTTAGTCGCATCTTCTCCTCTCCTCTCCCGCAGCTCCCTCTCTCTAGCCAGGGCCTCTCTACCGTTAGTAGGGACGGGAAAACACGGTTAGAGGGGTAGAAACGTTTTACAAATTGTTTTAACTTTGCATGTTTTGTCTAATTTGTGATTTTGAAAACAGGTTGTGTTTTGTGTAGTATTATTTCAAAGGCGGATCGATGGAAGTGATCAAGAAAATCATGATCCCACCCTCCCCTCTCTGACTCTAGGAAAACTGGGCGCGCAAGAAAGCAAGGACGTACAATAACCACTTAAGACTTTATATTCCTACTGTACAAATATAGGCTTTTAATCAAATTACTATCTTTTGAATTGATTTTGATTGATCCCCCCCATCCCCTTGACGAAAAGCTAGATCCACCCTTGAACTATTTGCTGTTTAGAATTTACTAAATGTATAAGGGTATTTGTAAAAAGCTCTGCTGCTTATGTGTACCTACATAAGGCTTAAAATGAGAAAAAACTATCAATATACTTTATATCTTCCTTTAATATTCAAAAATCAAATTAAGAAATTCGTATAAAATTACAAAAAAAGCATATTATTACTCAATGAAAATATATGCAATGGTGAAGGCCAATGAATTCACACAAGTCAGTCAATTTTGAAGAAATATAAAAATACAAAAGCATAGTAATGAAAGATATACATAGAAGCTGATAAATGTGTAATGAAAATATTCAAGTGATGTGAAACATTTGAATTACCACTAATTTACTACATTTTCATACAAAATTCAGTCCAATTTGGCAGTCTATTTATACAGGGGGCCGCGTGTAAATAATATTTGACAAGCACGTCGCGTAGAATGAGGTCCAGCTGTCATAATGATGAGTAAGTAGCATGCTACTGACCTATGATGAGTAACAAACTACTGGCCTGTGATGAGAGACAAGCTACTGGCCTATGATGAGAGACAAGCTACTGGCCTGTGAAGAGACAGAAGCTACAGGCCTGTGATGAGAGACAAGCTACTGGCCTATGATGAGACACAAGCTACTGGTCTGTGATGAGAAGCTACTGGGCTGTGATGAGATACAAGCTACTGGTCTGTGATGACAAGCTACAGGCCTGTGATGACAAGCTACAGGCCTGTGATGAAAGACACGCTACTGGCCTGTGATAAGAGCTACTGGCCTGTGATGAGATACAAGCTACTGGTCTGTGGTGAGACAAGCTACTGGCCTGTGATAAGACACAAATTAACCAGACCTCATTCTACGCTACAGGCTTTTAGCAATTTTATTGACACTCGGCGTTCCCCATTAAAACTCCATTTTAAGATATTACGCGCTATAGTTTTTTTATCGTATTTTCTTATTTATAATCACTAAAAGCATTAGGAGATGGGATGCACCCGGGATACATTTAATAGTGAATATTTTAGTAAAAAGTCTAGGAGTCGGTACAGTTTTCTTACAAGTACTTGATAAAAGATGATTGATAATACCAAGAATCTAATTTATAGGAGAAAAGTATATAAATTTGAGCATTTTCTATCATTACATAAATGCATATTTCAATGCGTCGATTATTAAAAACTTACAACACAACGTGTAGCACATAAATAGTAACATGTAATAAAAATAATAAGATTTAAGCAGTACTGATATCCAATTTTTATCAATACCATCACACAATATCATATTTTTCATCAAGTACTCTATTCCCGACTTGGAATCGCATCAAAAAGTTATTTAGCGACTTTAGTGTCCCGCCTAACGATGTATATATAGAAGACGAGTGCGAGCGAGAGGAGAAATGTGGCGAGAGCGAGACGCAGCGAGCCGGTGACGGCGCAGGCGCCGCCCGCTGCCATCACCGCGCCCAGAGTGCTGTAACTGTCATAAGAAAATACTCCGTGGCTACAAGAAAATACTTCGTGGCTATAAAAAATACCCCGTGGCCATAATAAATACCCCGTGGTTACAAGAAAATACCCCTTGGCTACAAGGAAATACTTCGTGGCTATAATAAATAGGTACCCCGTGGCTACAAGAAAATACCCCGTGGCTACAAGAAAATACCCCTTGGCTACAAGGAAATACGTCGTGACTATAACAAATACCCCGTGGCCATAATAAATACCCCGTGGCTACAAGAAAATACCCCGTGGCTACAAGAAAATACCCCGTGGCTACATGGAAATACTTCGTGGCTATAAGAAATACCCCGTGGCTATCACAAATTTGACAGTCTACGGGTTTAGTGGTCAGAGGCCTTAACTACGAAACCGAAGGTTGCAGGCTCGAATCCTGCTACGGGCATATCTCAGTGTGATGAGCACTGGCATCTGTACCTGAATCTTGGATGTCTTATATGTATTTATGTATGTTTATTTGTCTAGTACTCATAGTACAAGATTCGCTTAGTTTGGGATTAGATTAATTGGTATAAATTGTCTAAAGAGTATTAACTTATTATTATTAAATAACCCGTGGCTATAATAAATACCACGTGGCTACAAGTAAATGCTCCGTGGCTAAGTATAAGAATCTCCCATCCTATAGGTAAAAGATAATAACGCATTAGGAGTGGTTTCCTCAAAAAGAGGGGATGAAATTTTGTATGAAATTCCTCGTCGTCACGGGCAAAAGCTAGTTAGAAATAAAACTTAAAATTATAATACACTAAGTTTAATTTTAATGATACTAATTCAACGATGAATGTCACAATGACATGTTGATATGTTTTGCCACAATAATTATTTACGAAAAATTAAATACTGCCTTTTGGACTGATTTAATGAAAATGATGATGAATATATTTATAAATGTATGTTTAATTACAATGTATTGAAATTACTACGCATGTGTCAAATACTAAATAAATTACATCTTATTCAAAATTACAATGACATTAATTACATATTTGAAGTTATGAAGAGAAATGATGTTTCAACGAGTTTTTTTGTCGTGTATAGATATGTATGATGATTTAGGTGGTCGAAAGATGACCGAAAAATTTTGGCATGCAGGTTTGGTAGCCGAATTTGTCCAAAAGACAATATTTTTTGTTAGATATAAAATACAATTCTTTGGGTAAGCAAATTTAGCTACCGAACGCATATTACAATATAGCAAACACAAGAAATAAAAAAGTAGTTAATATAGCTTATTATCAATATGGTTAGCTAGTATATTTTATACTGAATACATTTTAGTACTCAATAAAAGATGTTTTACTAGTACTGACTAGATTTATACGGGTAGCTCTTAGACTATAATATTATTTCTAAGAGTTACTAACTATTGGAATGGAAATAACTATGCACAGATTATACTCGCGTAGGTATTTCATTTTATTTGTTGATGTTTCGAAAACTTTTCAGTTCCCATAATCGTAACATGACTGCGCTAAAGTCTATCTACTATCGTCAACTCAATCATTCTACAAATATGGGTACTGTAAGGCTTCTCAAACGTCAGCAAATAAAATACGCCAGTAAATCCGTTATAGTTGTTTCATTCCAACTATTCCAATATGTAATCACCGCGATAGCACCAGATATTACAATATTAACTACTTTGAATTTTAGTTATTACAGCATGATTTGGAACATGCATGGTTATTTGTAATCGTTGCACATGCATTTTTATTTAAAAACAGTTATTTTTTTATATAATTATATACTATACACACTAATACAATGGGGGCCGTCACGTGTTTTTAATCCGCAAAATGCACGTTGTGTAGAATGAGGTCCAGCTGTCAGTAGATAAGCTAATGGCCTGTGATGAGACAAGCTATTGGCTTGTGACGAGAAACAAGCTACTGGTCTGTGATAAGAGACAGGCTACTGGCCTGCGATGAGAGACAAGATACTGGCCTGCGACAAGAGATAAGCTACTGGCCTGTGACGAGAGACAAGCTACTGGCCTGTGATGAGATAGAATCTACTGGCCTGTGATGAGAGACAATCTACTGGCCTGTGATGAGACAAGCTACTGGCCTGTGACGAGAGACAAGCTACTGGCCTGTGATGAGAGACAAGCTACTGGTCTATGACGAGAGACAAGCTACTGGCCTGTGATGAGAGACAATCTACTGGCCTGTGATGAGGTACAAGCTTCAAGCCTGTTATTAAAGACAAGCTACTGGCCTGTGACGAGAGACAAGTTACTGGCCTGTGATGAGAGACAAGCTACTGTCCTGTGATGAGAGACAAACTACTTGCCTGTGATGAGAGACAAGCTACTGGCCTGTGATGAGAGACAAGCTACTGTCCTGTGATGAGACGCAAACTACTTGCCTGTTTCGAGAGACACGATTGGTGGAACATGTAAGGATCCATGACACTTCCTCCAGGGCCAATGCCATCTCAGGCAGTAGATATTTTGCTTTTAATTAAATTACTGTCTTTTGAATAGAATCGTGTGTCCATTTTTGGGAACATGACAACTGGACCTCATTCTACACGACGTGCTATTTGCGGATTATACACGTGCCCCCATCGTGTAGGTGGTAATTTGGAATTAAGGGTGCCTTAAGGACTATTTTAGCCTGTTTTTCCTTACCTGAGCTCCTGTTCTGTGACCTCTAAGGTGCGTCCGCATTGCGCCGCTTTTTCCTCGAGCGTGTTGAAATCAATGGACTTCGATTGTATCTGAGACTTCAATTCTGAAATTTTAAACGGTAATATTTGGTTCGCGCTAAGCAAATTTATCAAAAGCTTTTGTTTAACTTATAACGTAAGTATTTTAGTACTAGCGGTCCGACCCAGCTTCACATGGATGCCTAATTTTTTTTAAAAATTTAATATAGCCAATATGTCACTCGGAAATAGTGAAGCTTTCCAACAGTGAAAGAATTTTTCAAATCGGTCCATTCATTTTGGAGCCTATTCAATCCTAACAAACAAATCCTCTTTATTATATTAGTATAGACTAGCTGTCCGACCCGGCTTCGCACGGATCATCTTTTTTTCATAGCCTATGTCACTCGGGAATAGTGTAGCTTCCCAATAGTGAAAGAAGTTTTCAAATCGGTCCAGTCATTTTGAAGCGAATTCAGTCCAAACAAACAAACCTTCCTCTTTATTATCACTGCATAGTATTAAACAAAGTCGCTTTTTCTGTCCCCATATCCCTATGTACGCTTAAATCTTTAAAACTACGCAACGGATTTCGATGCGGTTTTTTTTAATAGATAGAGTGATTCAAGAGGAAGGTTTATAGCACACGTGTGAAGACGGGGCGGATCGCTAGTATTAGTATAGATAAGTATTGTAAACTCACCCGCGATCTCCTCTAGCAACTCCTTCTCCCTCTTAACTCTCTCTTCCTCTCCCTCCTGCCTGCATTCTGCCTTCATCCTCTCGAGGCAAGTCTCTTTGTCGTTCATAAACTGCTCCCATTGCTCGTCTGCAATAAAATATTTTATTTTTTTTGTTAATTTTTCGAGAACTTTCGGCAAAAGGGGGGGGGGGGGGGCAATCAAATGTCTGTACCTGAGTGGGGTACATAATTAAATAAGTAAGTATTATGCAAAACAGTTATGTTGTTCTACAATTATCTTTCGAAATTTTAATTATTTTCTGATGCCATCGCGGTTATTATATACTAGCTTCTGCCCGCGACTTTGTCCGCGCGGAACTCCTCCTTTTTTTGAAGTCGGTTAAAAAGTAGCCTATGTCCTTTCTCAGGCTCCAGACTTTCTTTGTACCAAATTTCATTTAAATCGGTCCAGTAGTTTTAGCGTGAAAGCGTAACAGACAGACAGACAGACAGAGTTACTTTCGCATTTATAATATTAGTTAGGATTGGAAAGCATAAATAAAGCACTTTAGCGTTAGACTATGATCAGCTCAGTGGTGAATCTGAAAAGGCTCCGAAACATCAGCCAATAAAATAAAATACGCGAGTTAAATCCGTTAAAGTTGTTGTTTTATTTATTTGCTGACGTTTTGGATTCTTTACAGATTCCATAATCGTAGCACGACTGGACTCACAATAGTCTAACGCTAAAGTCAGCTAATAAAATACGCGAGTTAATTCCGTTAATAGTTGTTTCATTCCAATGTGTAATAACCGCGAAGGCATCAGAAATATATCTTTAAATACAGTCTATATGCCTGTTTCATACCCATTTCTTGTCTGTGGTGATCCTTCATCTTGTTCAAAAGGTCGTTCTTCTCAGCTATAAGAGTGCTTCTAGTTACTTCTAGAAGTCTCTTCGCTTCTCCTGCTGCGGTCTTCGCTTCTGCTTCTACTTCCTGAAGCTTCTCTGACCATTCGGCTATCAGGGATTCTGTATAGAAATGATTGAACATATAAATCTTTTAGTATTATAGTTACAGAATTAAAAATATGTCGTTAAATAAACATTAGAACACATGAATACATAGGACATCCAAGACTCAGGTACAGATGCCAGTGCACTGACTGCCCCTATCAGGATTCGAACCCGCAACCTCCGGTTTCATAGTCAGGGCCTTTGACCACTAGACCAACATTCCGTTTTCTATACTAATATAATAAGGAGGAAAAGTTTGTTGGTTTGTTTGGATTAAATACTATTGAATAGGCTCCAAAACAACTGAATCGATTTGAGAAATTCTTCCACTGTTGGAAAGTTACACTATTCCCGAGTAACATCCTAGACCTAACTAATATTATAAATGCGAAAGTAACTCTGTCTGTCTGTCTGTCACGCTTTCACGCTGAAACTACTGGAGCGATTTAAATGAAATTTTGTACAAAGAAAATTTGGAGCCTGAGAAAGGACATAGGCTACTTATTAACCGACTGTAAAAAAGGAGGAGTTCCACGCGGACGAAGTCGCGGGCAGAAGCTAGTAAGCTATAAAAAAAAGACATCCGGGCGAATCCGGGGCGGGCCGCTAGTAATTTTTTTAATTTATTTGTTTATTGCTAATTATGTACATACATTAGGTCTGACAATTTGATAGGTAGTCGATGACAAGCTTCTCCATTGTTCTCACCTCTCTCCTGCTCGAACTTCTCCGCGATCTTCTCCATGGTGTTGGCGTGTGTGATGTCGGCGCGGTCCAGCAGGTGCCGCAGCTGCATGATGTCCCAGTCTGCTTTGACACAAGCTTCTCCACTCACCTCTCTCCAGCTCGAACTTCTCCGTGATCTTCTCCATGGTGTTGGCGTGTGTGATGTCGGCGCGGTCCAGCAGGTGCCGCAGCTGCATGATGTCCCAGTCTGCTTTGACACAAGCTTCTCCACTCACCTCTCTCCTGCTCGAACTTCTCCGTGATCTTCTCCATGGTGTTGGCGTGTATGATGTCCGCGCGGTCCAGCAGGTGCCGCAGCTGCATGATGTCCCAGTCTGCTTTGACACAAGCTTCTCCACTCACCTCTCTCCTGCTCGATCTTCTCCGTGATCTTCTCCATGGTGTTGGCGTGTGTGATGTCGGCGCGGTCCAGCAGGTGCCTGAGCTGCATGATGTCCCAGTCTGCTTTGACACAAGCTTCTCCACTCACCTCTCTCCTGCTCGATCTTCTCCGTGATCTTCTCCATGGTGTTGGCGTGAGTGATGTCCGCGCGGTCCAGCAGGTGCCTGAGCTGCATGATGTCCCAGTCTGCTTTGACACAAGCTTCTCCACTCACCTCTCTCCTGCTCGAACTTCTCCGTTATCTTCTCCATGGTGTTGGCGTGTGTGATGTCCGCGCGGTCCAGCAGGTGCCGCAGCTGCATGATGTCCCAGTCTGCTTTGACACGACAAGCTTCTCCACTCACCTCTCTCCTGCTCGAACTTCTCCGTGATCTTCTCCATGGTGTTGGCGTGTGTGATGTCGGCGCGGTCCAGCAGGTGCCTGAGCTGCATGATGTCCCAGTCTGCTTTGACACAAGCTTCTCCACTCACCTCTCTCCTGCTCGAACTTCTCCGTGATCTTCTCCATGGTGTTGGCGTGCGTGATGTCCGCGCGGTCCAGCAGGTGCCGCAGCTGCATGATGTCCCAGTCTGCTTTGACACGACAAGCTTCTCCACTCACCTCTCTCCTGCTCGAACTTCTCCGTGATCTTCTCCATGGTGTTGGCGTGTGTGATGTCGGCGCGGTCCAGCAGGTGCCGCAGCTGCATGATGTCCCAGTCTGCTTTGACACAAGCTTCTCCACTCACCTCTCTCCTGCTCGAACTTCTCCGTGATCTTCTCCATGGTGTTGGCGTGTGTGATGTCGGCGCGGTCCAGCAGGTGCCGCAGCTGCATGATGTCCCAGTCTGCTTTGACACAAGCTTCTCCACTCACCTCTCTCCTGCTCGAACTTCTCCGTGATCTTCTCCATGGTGTTGGCGTGTGTGATGTCGGCGCGGTCCAGCAGGTGCCGCAGCTGCATAATGTCCCAGTCTGCTTTGACACAAGCTTCTCCACTCACCTCTCTCCTGCTCGAACTTCTCCGTGATCTTCTCCATGGTGTTGGCGTGCGTGATGTCGGCGCGGTCCAGCAGGTGCCTGAGCTGCATGATGTCCCAGTCTGCCTTGCTGTGGGCCTCGGCGATCGCTTGCTCGAACTGGGCTTGCTTCGTCGCCAACTCTTCTTTGAGGTTGTCGAACTGTTGACAAAATACTTATTGAGTAAATTCTAATATGTATCAATACTAATATTATAAAGAGGAAAGGTTTGTTTGTTGAGTAACATAGGCTATAGAATATTTTGAAAAAAAATAAGGATCCAAGCGAAGCTGGGGCGAACCGCTAGTGTGTAACCGCGGTTTTTGCAGTCGGTTAAAAAGTAGCCTATGTCCTTTCTCAGGCTCCAGACTTTCTTTGTACCAAATTTCATTTAAATCGCTCCTGTAGTTTTAGCGTGAAAGCGTAACAGACAGACAGACAGACAGAGTTACTTTCGCATTTATAATATTAGTAGGGGCTAGCGAACCGCCAGGCTTCGTATGGGTGCTATAAAGCTTCAATCAAAAAACCCAATGAATAATTTAAGAACTTACCTTAGTAGTAACCTCTCGCAACTTCCTGTCGGCATTTCGTCCCTCTTTCTCCTTTCTTTAATTCCAAAGCGAAATTGATAGCGACGGCATTACTACCTATATGTCACTTCTATCATTAAGCCAAATTAAGAATTTAAGAACTAGTAGTAACTAAGGTATAGTTACTACTTAGATAACCTCTTGTAACTTCTTATAGGCATTTTGTCAATCCATCCTATGTATGCTTAAATCTTGAAATAGTTTTGGACAACGGATTTTGAAGCGGTTTTTTTCTATACTAATATTATAAAGAGGAAAAATTTGCACCTATTTTTGTATGTTTGTAATGAATAGGCTCAAAAACTACTGAACCGATTTTAATAATTCTTTCACTGTTGGGAAACTACGTTCATCCTGAGTAACATAGGCTATAGAATATTTTGAAAAAAATAAGGGATCCATGCGAAGCCGGGGCGCACCGCTAGTGTATAGATATAGTTAATACGTCCTTAATCGGATTTTACTGTCTTTGTATCGTTCTCGCTATGCTTATTTAACTTACCTTAGTAGTAACCTCTCGCAACTTCCTGTCGGCATTTCGTCCGTCTTTCTCCGCCTCGGCGCGTAGTTGCGCGAGCGCAGCTCTCGTCCTGTCAGCGTGCGCGCGCTCTAGCGCGGTGCGTGTGGCCGCCGCGGTCGTGGCGTGTTCAGCTTTAAGCGTCTCCACTGTCTTGCTGTGTTGCTGCTCTAGGCGTTCTATTGTCTGTAATTTAATTGTTTATTCATTAAAATATGTGAAAGTAGTGTCTGCCACGGCTTCGCACGGATCCCTTTCCAACAGTGAAAGAATTTTTGAAATCAGTCCAGTCTTTTTAGAGTCTATTCAATCCAAACAAACAATAAACTTTTCCTCTTTATTATATAGAAGAAGTTAAAGAGAGATAGTTCAACGACAAAAGAAGTGAGATTTATGATGCCATGACTTAACAATCTTAGTTAATATAATAGGCATTACCTACTTGTAAGATAATTTGTATTTACATGCGATGTCCAAGTCAATCTAGGTATTTAAATTTGACCGACTTGGTATGACATGGATACACTTTTTACGACAGAAGAACTCGATGTAAATATGAAAGTAGGTGAAAACTTATAACTCAATTTTGAAGTTAAAGTTATCAGCTTCAAAAGAATTATCAAAATCGAGCTGCTCTGTAAAAAAGAAACAAAAAAAGAAATATGCGTCGACCTAAAAAAACTCCTCCGTTTTTTTCGTCGGTTGAAAATTAAGTTGCAATATTTCACCCGCACATTGCAATCTAAATCAAAGCTTTTAATACCATAAGCGGCCAGTAACCATAAGTCGTAAACCAACCTGTAAATGCCTAGCCTCCTTCTCTTCCTTAATCCTGGTCTCTCGCTCCAGCAGTTCCTTCAGACGGTGGACCTCCAGTTTCAACGCCTCTTCTCTCGTCTCCACTCTCTGCAGCTGCATAGTGAGTGCCTGCACTGATCTCTGCTGCTCTGAGGCCAGGCCTCGTAGCTGCTGGAGCTCTGCTATGTGCGCTTCGGATGAAGGTGCCGCTTTTAGCTCTTCTACTGTTGCTGCCAGCTGAAATTTAATTAGTTAATTCGTAAAGGTACAAAGATCTGGTGAAATAGTCAATAGCTGCTTCATTTAAATGTTTAATAATCGCGAATGCGTCAGAAATTATTTAATTTGGTAATTAATTATTTTTTTACCCAAAGATCTGGTGAAAATAGCTGCGCTCTTAACACCTCCAGCGCTCATATTCCTCTCTTCTATTTACTAAACTAGCTAACCATATATATTTTTTAAAATACTTTAAATTTTCTTTTATATAAACATTGTCTCTACAAAAACATAGATATACTATAACTTATTTTATACACCCCCCTACTGTTTTTAACTGCTTTCCTATCTTTTTGTCATCTTTTTCATCTTCTATTTTACATGCCACCTTACCTCTTTTATTCTTCTCTTTCTCCCTTACCTTCTTCATCAACTTTGACATCTTCTTCTAGTTTACACGCCGCTTACCTCTTTCCTCTGCTTCTCCTACTCCTTGACCTTATTCTCCTGCCTTCTCATATTCCATTCGACACACTCCCTTACCTCTTTCCTCTGCTTTCCCTTCTCCATCACCTTCCTCACCAGTCTCCACATCTTTATCTATTCTACATGCTTCCATACCTTTTTCCTCTGCTTCTCCTGCTCCCCCGCCCTCGTCATCAGCCTCCTCATCTTTATCTATTCTAAGCCCCCTTACTACCTTTCTCTGCATCTCCTGCTCCCTGGCCTTCTTTTCCAGCCTTCTCATCTTCTATTCTACACGCCCCCTTACCTCTTTCCTCTGCTTCTCCTGCTCCCTGGCCTTCTTCTCCAGCTCCCTCATCTTCCACTCGCAATCCGCCAGCATCCTCTCGGCGCGCGCCGCCGCCTGCGACCGCGCCGCCTCGTGCGCCGCTCGCCATTTCGTTGTGTTCGCTTCAGCTGCTGATAGTGCCTGAAATATGTTTGCTGGGTTTGTATATTGTGGGAAATATAACAAATCTATTTCGAAATGTTAATTCTTCTAGCAACAAAACAATGATATCTATACTAATATTATAAAGCTGAAGAGTTTGTTTGTTTGTTTGTTTGTTTGAACGCGCTAATCTCAGGAACTACTGGTTCGAATTCAAAAATTATTTTTTTATTGGATAGACCATTAATCGAGGAAGGCTTAAGGCTATATAACATCACGCTGTGACCAATAGGAGCGAAGAAGCAGTGGAAAATGTGTAAAAAACGGGGAAAATATGAAGCCTTATGGAGAATTACTATTCCACGGGGACGAAGTCGCGGGCACAGCTAGTAAGTAATATTACTACTAATATAATAAATTTGGAAGTTTGTAAGAATGTATGTCTTTAAGTATGGATGTATGTTTGTTACTTTTTGAATATGTTTTGATGAAACTTTAACATAGCTTATACATCAGAATAACATATCCCTACTAATATTATAAATGCGTTAGTAACTCTGTCTGTCTGTCTGTCTGTCTGTTGCTCTTTCACGCCTAAACGGCTGAACGGATTTTGATGAAATTTGGTATGGTAATAGATGATAACCTAGAAATGGACATAGGCTATAAATAATCACGCCATCGTTCTTAGGGGGTAGGCAGTAGGCAGATAACTAAATTGAGATAGTGATTTTTAGTCGTTTTGGTTGGGACTTTTGCTCTTTCACGTCTAAACGGCTTAACGGATTTTGATAAAATTTGGTATGGTAATAGATGATAACCTAGAAATGGACATAGGCTATAAATAATTACGCCATCGTTCTTAGGGGGTAGGCAGTAGGCAGATAACTAAATTGAATTAGATATTTACTAACGCAGAGAACTAATATTATAAATGCGAAAGTAACTCTGTCTGTCTGTCTGTCTGTCTGTTACACTTTCACGCTAAAACTACTGGACCGATTTAAATGAAATTAGGTACAAAGAAAGTCTGGAGCCTGAGAAAGGCTACTTTTTAACCGACTGCAAAAAAGGAGGAGTTCCACGTGGACGAAGTCGCGGGCAGAAGCTAGTAGGCTATATTTCATAACGATGCTGTGAAATACTCATCGTGTGTAAAGGAAATCACGGGTAGAAGCTAATAATAAAGAGGAAAGGTTCGTTTTTAAATTGTTTGTATTGAATAGGCTCCAAAATGAGTAGACCGATTTGAAAAAATCTTTCACTGTTGGGAAGCTACACAGTTCGTAAGTGACATAGATTATATTAAATTAAAAAAAATAGGTAACCGTGCGAAGCCGGGGCGGACAGCTAGTTACTTATAAACAGTGACAATAGCTTACTATTCTTATAAAGAAATCTCACTCTCAATCATAAGCAAGGAATTTCTATTGCACTCTTACCTCCTGCGCTTTCTGCTCTTGCAGCACTTTCTCCTGCTCCAGTCTATCTCTGTCTCGCTCCAGCATCAGCACTCTCGACTCCAGCTCCGCTCTCCTCGTGAGAGCATCTTCCAGCTCAGACCTGAGCTGGCGGAGGGACTCGTCTGGAATATAATAATATTGAAGAATGTTAAGCAATATTGAGATTGAGATTTCAATCTGCATATTATCTATAGGTACTAATATTATAAAGCTGAAGAGTTTGTTTGTTTGTTTGTTTGAAAGCGCTAATCTCAGGAACTACCGGATCGAATTGAAAAATTCTTTTTTTGTTGGATAGACCATTTATCGAGGAAGGCTTTAGGCTATATAACATCACGCTGCAACCAATAGGAGCGAAGAAACAGTGGAAAATGTGTAATAAACGGGGTAAATATGAAGCCTTATGAAGAACTAGCTGTGCACGCGACTTCGTCCCCGTGGAATCCAGTAGTTTTAGCGTGAAAGCGTAACGGACAGACAGAGTTACTTTCGCATTTATAATATTAATAGGGATGGGTACAGATGCCTGTGCCTCTGTTTTCGTAGTCAAGGCTCTGACCACTACACCAACAGACCGACAAATTTAATATATCCCTACTAATATTAAAACGCGAAAGTTTGTGAGAATGTATGGATGTACGTATGTTATTCTCTCACGCAATAAGTGCTAAGTGAATTTTGATGTAACTTAACTATCCCATCAAAAACATTCTGTAAAAAACTAGCCAAGCCTCGATAAAGCAGCTTGTTCATCTCTAAAAAGTAATGAAATCTAGACAAACTCGTTCCAAGTCTAAGGTTCCTTACTGCGATTTCTTTATTATTATAGTTAACTAGCTGTGCACGCGACTTCGTCCCCGTGGAATAGTAATTCTTCATAAGGCTCCATATTTTCCCCGTTTTTTACACATTTCCCGCTGTTTCTTCGCTCCTATTGGTCGCAGCGTGATGTTATATAGCCTAAAGCCTTCCTCGATAAATGATCTATCCAACAAAAAAAGAATTTTTGAATTCGAACCAGTAGTTTCTGAGATTAGCGCGTTCAAACAAACAAACAAACAAACTCTTCAGCTTTATAATATTAGTATAGATGTCGTGTTACTTGGCCGTTGAACATTTTTTACTACCTATATTTGTTAAGCGAGAAAACAGCCCATAAGAATAAAGATTTTCATTTTCATTATGAAATTGCCATGTGTTACCATTTCTCCTCTGCAGCTGTCCGGCCAGGTCTGCGGAACAGCTCCTGGCGGCGGACAGCTCCTCCTCCAGCGAGCGGCTGCGCTGCCGCACCAGCTCCGACTCCTTGTATGCCGACGCCAAAGAACATTTCAGCTCTGAAAAGAATACTTAATTATTTTCAAGGAAACTATTATTTCTCTAGCGTTAGACTATTGTTAACATTTGATAATTATAACAGTAAAATAAGATTAAAAGTAAAAATCTTTTTTACATCCCCTGTGTAATCCACTTAATTCGGAAGATTTTAGAATGACGTCACACAGTTAACCATGTATTGTCATCCAAACTGAACGTGTGTAGAAAATTTCAGCTCAATCGATTAAGGTTATCTTCAAAATTGAGAAAATTTCACCTGCACATACTTACATTGCAAGTTAAATTATATTAAGCTTTTAATATAACCAACCTATTTGTTTTATAACGAGAGTAAAGTTCATTTAACACAAAACAAAAGACTGCAATTCGGATGCACCACTCTCTTGCACGATGCAGTTGCAACTGGGTATCGGTGACTTAAAATAACAATTGAGGGTATTTAAAATCCAGATTTGTGGTAATCTGGCGTGCAGGTATTTAAATACCTGGGATTAAAATTGTTTGTTTCACCTTTAACATACAATATATATAGGCACTAGCGGCCCGCCCCGGTTTCGCCCGGCTCCCTTTTTTTATAGGAAATGGTGTAGCTTTCCAACAGTGACAGAATTTTTCAAATCAATCGTTTTGGAGCCTATTCAATCCAAACAAACAAACAAACATTTCCTCTTTATTATATTACTATAGATATAGGCAGAAGCTAAGTATCTTTATATATTAACTTTATTTTCTATACTAATATTATAAACAGGAAAGGTTTGTTTGTTTGTTTGCATTCAATAGGCTCCTAAACGACGGGACTGATTTCAAAAACTCTTTCACTGTTGGGAAGCTACACTATTCCCGAGTGACATAGGCTATAAAAAAAGATGATCCGTGCGAAGCCGGGGCGAACCGCTAGTTCTATATAAATTTGTATTGTTCCAGTGTAAATATAGCCACAAACGCACTGCGCCATCAAAGTGTCATTCTTACAAGACAATAATGAGAATGAATTGTCATTTTGTACTTCCTTTAAATAGTGAATGCGTTTTAAGAATATATTTAAAGAAATTCTTATTTGAGAAAACAAACAAGGATAATTGTGTTCTTAAAAGCTTTTATTTAACTTGCAATGTATGTGTGTAAGTATATAAGAATGTACAGGTGAAATTTTGCTCAATTTTGAAGTAGATATCTTTAACCGATTGAGCTGAAATGTGCACACGTTCAGTTTGACAATGCATGGTTAACTGTGTGACGTCGTTCTAAAACCAAATTAAGATGGTACAAGAGGGAAATGGAAAACCAAATGTTATAAGTATACTCTTAATTTGGTTTTAGAATGACGTCACACAGTTAACCATGCATTGTCATCCAAACTGAACGCATGTACAAAATAACAGCTCAACCGGTTAAAGATATCTGCTTCAAAATTGAGCAAGATTTCACCCGCACATACATTGCAAGTTAAATAAAAGCTTTTAAAATCAGCTGATTTTGTCGGCCAGTTGGTCTAGTGGTCAGAGTCCCTTACTACGAAACTGAGCTACTCAACATATATCTGGAAGTAGGGTGTCCTCACATTCTGCAATGCGATAATGGCCGAGAGTTAGAGCACAAAAAATTGTAGGTAGCTTGTTGTTAATTTGTTAGCCGAGAAATACCTACTTCCTAAAGGGTATTATCTTGTTCCTAAGACTAGTTACATCTTTTCCCTAAATTAGCTATGAGATTTGATGAAATCACTAAGGGTAATGAAGAATTTCACCAGTTATTGCACCAGTTATTCGTCATTTTCCTAAAACTGTTTAGGGAGTTGATCAATGATCAAATCTCTAGACGTGTTTAGTAAAATGTTAAAACCGAGTTGACTTAATTACTCGTTTTATCATTTCCCTAAAACAGCTCAGGCATTTGATCAAATAACTAAGTGAAATGATGAAATCTAGCAGCCATTTTTATGATTCTATCATTTCCCTAAAATGACTCGGAGACTTGATCAAATCACTAAATTTCTCTAGGGAAATGACACAACGCGTGGTATTTTTATCATCTACCGGTAGTTGATCATATCACTGAGGGATTTGATCAAATCCCTGTTTTTAACCCCCGACGCAAAAACGACGGGGTGTTATAAGTTTGACGTGTCTGTGTGTGTGTGTGTGTGTGTGTGTGTGTGTGTGTGTGTGTGTGTGTGTGTGTGTGTCTGTCTGTGGCATCATAGCTCCCAAACGCATTAACCGATTTTGATTCTGTTTTTTTTGTTTAAAAGGTGAATATGTCGGGAGTGTTCTTAGCTATGTTTGATGAAAATCGGACCAGTAGTTTAATAAATAGAGGGAGGTGAAAGAGGGGATGGAAAAATAAATGTCCACAAATATACTCGTGTGGGGTATCAAATGAAAGAGGGTCGCGAGTACATTACAAAATTGAAATTATAATGAAAATCGGTTGAGGCGTTCAAAAAATATAGGGAGTGAAAGTGGGGATGGAAAATCAAATATCTACAAATATGACCGAGTGGGGTATCAAATGAAAGAGGATCACGTGTACATTACAAAATTGATATTATAATGAAAATCGGTTAAGTAGTTCAAAAAATATAGGGACTGAAAGTGTGGAAATGGTTAACCAAATGACTACAAATATAACCGAGTGAGGTATCAAATGAAAGAGGACCACATGTACATCACAGAATTCCATATAAAATGGAAATTGGTTAAAAAAATAATAAGTTACCTACCTACTTTCAAAAAGTATGAAATAAAAAAATAAATTAAAAAATTTAACAAACCCCCGACATAAAAACATAAAAGCCGTCTAAAAAGTATAAAAATAATAAAAACTTGATATTAGGTAGGTACCTAAGTATTAATAGGTATTTCAACAAAGAAAACGTCATGTCGGGGGGACCTCCTTAGATTTCGATACATAGTAGGTAAGTAAATATAGATAGGTACAATTAGGTAAATGATGAGCGGTCCCCCCGACGTGACGTTTTCTTTGTAGAAATACCTATTAATACTTAGGTACCTACCTAATATCAAGTTTTTATTATTTTTATACTTTTTAGACGGCTTTTATGTTTTTATGTCGGGGGTTTGTTAAATTTTTTAATTTATTTTTTTTCATCATATCACTGCGACATATATATTTATGTATGTTTATCCGTTGTTTAGTACCCATAGTACAAGCTTTGCTTAATTTGGCGTGAATTGTCCAAAAATATTATTTAAATATTATTATTAGGTATCGATTGTCTCATTTAAATTTTCATACATCATTGAAAGTTTGGGGGCATTGAGCTATTGCTGTTTCGTGGACCGTATGCAGTTGCAATAAGGTGCATAATTGCTGTTTCCTTTGTCTTTCACTATTGGACTCCTGCCAAACATATCTCCTTTGTGTGTCACTGTACTCATTATTGTTTTATTGTTTTGCAATTAAAATAGCAATGTGTAATGTGAGACGAAAGAGTTGTAATTTTCAACTGTCTACGCTAAGTGATACTATATCCTTACTTCTATACTTACTAATATTATAAAGAGGAAAGGTTTGTTTGTTTGGATTGAATAGGCTCCAAAACAACTGGACTGATTTTAAAAATTCTTTCACTGTTTGGAAGCTACACTATTCCCGAGTCGATATAGGCTATAAAAAAAAATAAATTAAAAATTTTAACAAACCCCCGACATAAAAACATAAAAGCCGTCTAAAAAGTATAAAAATAATAAAAACTTGATATTAGGTAGGTACCTAAGTATTAATAGATATTTCTACAAAGAAAACGTCACATCGGGGGGACCGCTCATCATTTACCTAATTGTACTCTACCTATATTTACCTACTATGTATCGAAATCTAAGGTCCCCCCGACATGACGTTTTCTTTGTAGAAATATCTATTAATACTTAGGTACCTACCTAATATCAAGTTTTTATTATTTTTATACTTTTTAGACGGCTTTTATGTTTTTATGTCGGGGGTTTGTTAAAATTTTTAATTTATTTTTTTTTATTTCATACTTTTTGAAAGTAGGTAGAGAACTTATTATTTTTTTAACCAATTTCCATTTTACATGGAATTCTGTGATGTACATGTGGTCCTCTTTCACTTGATTCCTCACTCGGTTATATTTGTAGTCATTATGTTAACCATTTCCTCACTTTCAGTCCCTATATTTTTTGAACTACTTAACCGATTTCCATTATAAAATCAATTTTGTAATGTACACGTGATCCTCTTTCATTTGATACCCCACTCGGTTATATTTGTAGATATTTGATTTTCCATCCCCACTTTCACTCCCTATATTTTTTGAACGGCTCAACCGATTTTCATTATAATTTCAATTTTGTAATGTACTCGCGACCCTCTTTCATTTGATACCCCACTCGAGTATATTTGAGGACATTTATTTTTCCATCCCCTCTTTCACCCCCCTCTTTTTATTAAACTACAGGTCTGATTTTCATTAAACATAGCTAAGAACACTCCCGACATATTCACCTTTTAAACAAAAAAAACAGAATCAAAATCGGTTCATGCGTTTGGGAGCTATGATGCCACAGACAGACACACACACACACACACACACACACACACACACACACACAGACACGTCAAACTTATAACACCCCGTCGTTTTTGCGTCGGGGGTTAAAAAAGGATCTGTGCGAAGCCGGGGCGGGCAACTAGTCTGTTATAAACGTGAAAATTTGTAAGAATGTGTGTTTGTTACTTTACGCAAAAACTACTGAATGGATTTTGATGGAACTTTACAAGAATATACACCAGAATAACGTATCCCTACTAATATTATAAATGCGAAAGTAACTCTGTCTATCTGTCTGTTACGCTTTCACGCTAAAACTACTGGACCGATTTAAATGCAATTTTGTACAAAGAAAGTCTGGAGCCTGAGAAAGGACATAGGCTACTTTTTAAGTCGCGGGCAAAAGCTAAAGCTAAGCACTCGCAAAGGAATCAAAACCTACAGGTTACTTTTAGGTGGTGGCAGCTGTTCCCCCTTGCCTGTGCCTTGCCCTTGGTAATTTTGGACACTCGCAAAGGAATCAAAACCTACAGAATACTGCTTGCCCTGCTGCTGCTGGCGGAGTGGAAGAGAGCCGAGGGCGCTCACCAACCAGGTGGTCTGTCCAGGTTAAGGAAGCCACATCCTCAAGCAAATTCCATCAAGCGGTGGGCAACAATGGATAGAGACCGTTGGAGGCAAATCATCAAGACTATCAGACCCTGTGATCCTCAGAAATGAGGGAGCGACTACAGATGAAGACTGCTTGCCCCTACCTCGCTACGTCGTCAGTAATTTTCGACACTCGCAAAGGAATCAAAACCTCAAACTCAAACTCAAACTCAAATAATCATTTATTCAGGCTAGGCTCTTACAGGCACTTGTGAATGTCAACGTTAAAAAATAATATTCTTTTTCTATTCAGCAAAAAAAAACCTCTCGAGAAGAATCGAGAATAAACTAAATGAGGTACAATTTCACTTAAGAATAAATTATGTACAAATTACAATATGTGTGTACTTGATCTAATTACATTTTAAAAAAATATAGGAGAAAAATAAAAAAAAAAAATAATAATAGGTACTGGAGATGTATAAGGTCTCCAGATGTCAAAAAACCAAATTAAATTTACTGGAAATGTAAAGGTTTCCAGGAGTCAACCAGATTACTGTATCTCGCCCTTGAGGTGTCCCCAGCAGTACTCACGTTCAATCTCCTGGTCCTTGGCCTCGATCTCCTTGCGGCAGGCGGCGATGAGCTCGCGCGCGCGCTCTGACTCCCCGCAGCGCGTGTCGGCGAGCTCAGTCAGCGCCGCCACCTGGCTCTGGAACTTGCTCTCCTGCGTCACCAGGCCCTTCCTGGACAACAAAATAGATAGATAATGATTTATTTGGTGCATATACAAAATTAAAACAAACAAAACTTATCTCTAAAACTTAGTGTTAAATAAATAAAAAACCAAAACAACAACAATGTTTCTGTACCTTCGTACAGAAACTAAAATTTACAATTACATAAAAAACAGACAAGTTATGTGTGCCTAGAAAAAGGTATCCACTCAGTATAATGCCATTAACCACAGGGAGACCACAGGGAGACCACAGTTTGTGACGCTGATTTTCAGTGAAGCCTTGGATGGGATGAACAATAATAAGCTACAATGCTCAATATAATAATCATTGCAGACCGTAATGTCATTGTGCGCGTGGTGTCGTGTAAGTGTGTAGGTGAGTGTGTAAGTGTATGCAAGTGTAAGATGCAGAATGAGATGGAATTCTGGGTCTGAGGTCTGATTTTTGTGACCTTGAAATCTATAATCCATTCTACACATAAATTAACTACTTTACAATACAAATAAAACAAATAGGGGGCGTTAGCGCTTCGGAAAGAACATCATTGATGTATCAACGAGAAAAATGACGTATTTCACGACGCAAATAACTCGAAAACACGATCCAAGAATTTTGGAAGTCAGTGGGTGTTTCCTTCACACGCTGGACTTTGGTAAACACGAACTATTTACATTTATGTGGGTTTTACGGTCTTTTCAGCTGTCATCAATCCTTGTAACAGAATATTGAAAAAATAGGCTGTAATAATTTCTGATGCCTTCGCGGTTATTATACACTAGCGGCCCCGGCAGACGTCGTCCTGCCCGTCAGATTGTTTCGTCAAAGATCTGTCAAAGTCTTCTGTCACTTCTTCATAAGGCTTCATATTTTCCCCGTTTTTTACACATTTTCCATTGTTTCTTAGCTCCTATTGATCGCAGCGTGATGTTATATAGCCTAAAGCCTTCCTCGATAAATGGTCTATCCAACAAAAAAAGATTCTTTCAATTCGAAACAGTAGTTCCTGAGATTAGCGCGTTCAAACAAACGGTTTTGCAGTGAAGGCCCATTAGCAGGCCAACTGCGCTTCAGTATTCTGTTCGAAAAAAAAAAAAAAAGAAAAAAAAAAAAAATCTTTGGAAAATTTAAGCCAATTAATCTAGTCCCAAACTAAGCAAAGCTTGTACTACGGGTACTAGACAACGGATAAACAAACATCCCTACTAATATTATAAATGCGAAAGTAACTCTGTCTGTCTGTCTGTCTGTCTGTTACGCTTTCACGCTAAAACTACTGAACCGATTTAAATGAAATTTGGTTCAAAGAAAGTCTGGAGCCTGAGAAAGGACATAGGCTACTTTTTAACCGGCTGCAAAAAAGGAGGAGTTCCACGCGGACGAAGTTGCGGGCAGAAGCTAGTGGGCTATAATATTGTATAATGATATTGTGTAAAGTACTCATCGTGCGCAGGCAAAATCGCATGTATAAGCTAGTCTATACTAATATAATAAAGAGGAAAGGTTTGTTTGTATTGAATAGGCTCCAAAACGATTGGACCTATTTGAACTTTCTTACACTGTTGGGAAGCTACACTATTCCCGAGTGACATAGGCTATATAACATTTTGGAAAAAAATAGTGATCCGTGCGAAGCCGGGGCGGACAGCTAGTCTATACTAATATTATAAAGAGGAAAGATTTGTATTTTTGTATGTTTGTAATGAATAGGCTCCGAAACTACTGGACCGATTTCAAAAATTCTTTCACCTTTGGAAAGCTACATTATCCCCGAGTAACATAGGCTATATAATATCACGCTAGGTCTTATAGTTGCGAAGCAGTAACCGAAAATGTTTCAAAAACTGGGGAAAAGTATCGTTTCTGAGTAAAACGTAAAACTATGAAAAAAATCTTAAGTCCCCCTGTGCGAAGCCGGGACGGGCCGCTAGTAAGGTATATTTTTGTACAAATTACGTAGGTACATAAATTCCTAACACTCGAAGCACTTGAACCGATCTAGTATTATGGTTGTAAGCTATTATTTTGTCTAGAAATAAACTAACTAAAACCAGACACTAATAAAATGTAGTATTCAAATGATTCATGCTAGATTTTTTAGGGTTCCGTACCTCGAAAGGAAAAATCCGGAATCCTTATAGGATAACTTCCTTGTCTGTCTGTCTGTCAATCCCTTTTTTCTCAGGACGTAGGTACTTACAAGTAGTATATATCTATGTACTAATATAAAAGAAAAAAGGTTTGTTTGTTTGGATTGAATAGGCTCCATAACGGCTGGACCGATTTGAAAAATTCTTTCACTTACGTTCACCCGGAGTAACGTAGGAATATTTTGAAAAATAATTAGGGATCCGTGCGAAGCCGGGGAGAACCACTAGTCGCAAATAAACCAAAACCTACAGTGTACTTCCCGTAAACAGTTATGAGTAATGAGGTATATAGCACAGGAAAAATTATAAAAACCATATGTTAATTTTTAGTTACATATAGGTAATGTAACTAAAAATTAACCTAATATAATAAAATAAAAATATTTCTAAATTCACAATAAAAATACTATTTGAATTGTACGAAACCCTCGGTGGGCATGTCCGAGTCGCACTTGACCAGTTTTTTTTTTTAACTAAAAAGGTTTAGGATACTATAAATTGGATTTCCTAAATCCTAACAGCGTTGTAAAATGTAAGGAATTAGAAGCTATTAGCATGCGCCAACGTATATGAAATAACAATGTATAAATAAACATAAACAATGCTATGAATAAACTTTTTGCAATAATATAGCTTACTAGCGGCTCGCTCCGGCTTCGCCCGGATCCCTTTTTTTATAGCCTATGTCACTCGGGAATAGTGTAGCTTTCCAACAGCGAGAGAATTTTTCATATCCGTCCAGTCGTTTTTGAGCCTATTCAATCCAAACAAACAAACCTTTCCGCTTTATAATATTAGTATAGATACATCAGATTAACATGTAGCCTATATTTTGTAACTATATTTTTTAAAGACCTCATCGTGCGCAGACGAAGTCGCGGGTAGAAGCTAACTGTTAGTAAATGAACTACCTATTAATAAATAATAAGTAAATGAACTGCATAAAATTAATTAAAACAAACACCTAGCTAAAATCACAGAAAGTCTTGAAAAACTTGTGAAAATAAATTTAAAACCGTGACTCAAGCGTCGTCACTCGTGCGTCAAATATGACAAGATGGCCGCCCTTGAAACGTCAAAAAGTGCGGGAAACCACTAAAATAAACTGCTGTAGTGGTCGAACTAGTAAACACTTATAATATTGTTTAGGTTAGCTTAATGGCTACGAAAAAGTTTTGATTTATGTTTGTTTGGATACAATTTCTGTTATTTTTATTGCAACTGCGATCAAATGTGTTTAGAATACAGCATGCATATACAAAATTAATGTTATTTCTATTTTTATTTGATTACAATGAACTAAACTAAATAATCTATACTAATATAATAAAGAGGTAAGGTTTGTTTGTTTGTTTGGATTGAGTAGGCTCCAAAACGGCTGGATCGATTTGAAAAATTCTTTCACTGTTGGGAATGAAGGAATTCCTGAGTGCCATAGGGTATAGAATATTTAAAAAAAAAAAAGGATCCGTATGAAGCCGGGGCGAACCGCTGGTTTCTAAATAAGTTTAGTTTAAAAGGAAATCCTCATTTTTCATACTTTGTTCTTATATTGTACCTAAAGTATTTCCAATTTTAACGAAGGCTAAAATTAATGTTGTTTTCAAAGACGTTAAAAAAACTCGAGGACGTTTGGTGAGTAATGCGAAGTTTTGACAGCGTGTGAAAAAAATATGTTTTAGTTGGAACAATGTTTTGTATGTTCTTGTAAACTATACTAAATGACCTACAACTTGAAATTTTGGATTTTAAGTATGAGATTATAGATTAGATTAGATTCATTTATTTCCCAAAATGTATACAATATAATTACATTATTATGTACAACTAGCGGTCCCGGCAGACGTCATCCTGCCCGTTCGAAATTCAATTTAGGTAACGTTTGTATGGGAAAAGAAAAGGGCTGTTTTTAGGGTTTTCCCGGCAATTATTCTATTTTTTCTCGCCGTAAGAACCATCCTTGGACTTTAACGATCATTTAAAAAAAAAATTGGCCAAATTGGTCCAGGCGTTGTCGAGTTATGCGCTTACCAACACATTTTGCGATTCATTTTTATATATAAACTCTTCAGCTTTATAATATTAAGTATAGATATCGCACCCCTAGATCTAAAGGGAGCTAACTCAAAAAAAGTAACTTTTTCGGGAGAGGCGAAATTGTTGTAAGGAATCGGATCCTTTTTTTAAGCGTGTGTTTAATTAAAATCTTCAGATTTTTGAGTTAGCTCCCTTTAGATCTAGGTGTGCGATATATATTTGAGAAAATAGTTCTTATATATATGCGAAATATTATAAAGTACGTACCAAAACAGCCATGAAATAGTCATACGTTAAATAATTAGTTTCTAACTACCAACTAGCCTAATCCTAGAAAGAATAAAATAAGAACTTACAACTTGCGAAGACTAATATACTTTTACATCGTTTAACTCGCCTATTAGTTTTTCGAAACATCATAAGACTATAGTATACTTTTACATCATTTAATTCGCCTGTTAGGTTTTTAAAACGTCAGCAAATAAAATAAAATGGACAAGCCAGATCTTAGTTGTCAACTTACCTATTATCAATATGTTCCGGATCATCAGGCTCAATGATCCTCGCTATACTAACTTCTTCTATTATCTCAATCTCCTCTTCAGTCTCACTCTCACTGACTTCACTTCCCGAACTCTCAGACTCTAACTCCAGACTCTTCACCTCACACGTTTCATCACCGGACTCATGCTTATCATCTAAGAAGCCACTGTCACTATTGTCACTCGAGATTCTCTTAAGACCATCCTCACACTCAACTTTAATTTTAATCGGTTCGTTTTCACTTTCGTTTACGTTTATCACTGTTTTGTTATCACCTTCGTTGCGAGAGACCACCACTCCGCCCAACAACTCATCGTTGTCGGGCATAGAATCTTCCAAATACTCTTCTTCTTCCTCAGAAGATAGAGATTCGAAAGAGGAATTGATTTCATCATCAGTTTGCTGTTCACCGTCATCGAACACTATATGCTTTCTAAACGTGACCCGTTTCTTGCCGCAATCAGACCTGTCATCATCAGAACACCCCTCGGTGTCCGATTTGGGTATTTTCAAATTGGATTTCTTTTTCAGCGCAGGCGATTCTAAATCTGTTAAACTGTCAATCTTATCCTCTGTTTCTTGTAGTAGTTTATCCAGTTCTCCTTTGAGGTCGTTTTTGTATGTGGCGATAGCTCGCTCGGGGATCGCTTCGTAAACATGTTCCCGGTCTGTTTTGCTGTCTGTGGCACCCATCTGTTGGCTCACATTGATATCGTCGATGGTGCAGTCTATGCTCCGCGCGATCTCGCGCAGTAATGCTTCAGCGTGTCGTTTCTCGTCCAACTCCGGTTCACTCGACACGTACACTAACGACACGTGTTTCTCAGCAGGTGTTTTGTTCGCGTATTTTTGCAGGACCAACGCTTTCACGAAGTCAGCTGGATCGTCGGCGTGCGTGTGAGTATTTTTGGCGCTCGCCTCGCCTTCGTGTTTTCTCGGTTCGACGTCGGATTTGCTCCGTTGCAGTGTAACCGTCTCTTTCTGAGGGCTGACTCGGCAGGATTCTGCGCGTTTTTTCTTGTTCCTCTTCCGTCTGCCGGCCATTATTTCGAATATTGCGCCGACGCCGGGTTTCTTGTAGTTAGTTTCTGGTATTAGTAAGTTGACTACATCTTTTCTTTGCGTGTCGTTCGGTTCGTTGGCGTCGACTGAGGTGTGTTGGGCTAGTTTTGGGTAATCTTGGCTCGGTTGTTTCCGTGGGGATTCGTCTATTTCCGCGCCGGCCTCGGCCTTCCCGCGCCGTTTGAAGAAATTGAACATGACGGTCAGCGGTTGGTCATGTCTGCAGCGAGCGGCGCGTCACAACGGACTGTTTATAAATATATTTGCGTGGATATTGTGAATGGCGTCCATTATTTATGCTCTGTAAATAGTTCGCGTTGTGTTGTTGTACCGATATTTCATATTTGATACATTTACTCTTTTATTGTTTGTTTTTTAAATGCGGAATGAAAATAGTTAATTTGAAAGTTTTTTATGTAAATAGTTTATGAAACTAGTCACATGTGGACGTGACGCAATAACATACAATATAATTAGCTTTGGCTACAGTTCAAAATTACCCAATTCTTTAAAACGACCTTCCTAAACCTCAGAATTAACTGCACTTTGTTTACGGTGATAGATAGAGAGAACGATACATTTTGTGATATTTGCGTCTCCTTCTCTCAGAAGTAGAAAAGAAATAAACAAAATTGTATTTTTAATTGATTCGAGAGTGTTTACGATTGTATTTTTTTTGTGAATGAATTTTATCGATCTCAATGGTTTGGCTTTGAAGATACTAATATCCTAACTAATATTATAAATGCAAAAGTAACTCTGTCTGTCTGTCTGTCTGTCTGTTACGTTTTCACGCTAAAACTACTGGACCGATTTTAATGAAATTTGGTAAAAAGAAAGTCTGGAGCCTGAGAAAGGACATAGGCTATTTTTAACCGACTGCAAAAAGGAGGAGTTCCACGCGGATGAAGTCGCGGGCAGAAGCTAGTATTATATATAGCTAACCTAGATCTAAAGGATGTTCACTCGTAACCCTGATGGTGTGTTATGCACGCCATCGACTTCCTCATAATTTCACAATGAACGTGTGATCCTCTTTCATTTGATACCCCACTCGAGTATATTTGTAGACATTTGGTTTCCCCCTCCCTTGTACCCCAGTTTAGTTTGGTTTTAGAATGACGTCACACAGTTAACCATGCATTGTCCAAACTGAACGTGTGTTCATTTCAGAATTCGAACCAGTAGTTCCTGAGATTAGCGCGTTCAAACAAACAAACAAACTCTTCAGCTTTATAATATTAGTATAGATTGCAAGTTCTGTCGCTTAGTCTTAGTCAAAATCGGAACTTTGCTCGGTCTGAGATAGTAAATGCCACGTGTGTTGACATCTGCCACACGTTCAGATAAATAGATAAAGTCATTCAGACGCAGTATACAGGGATCAAGGTCGATCGATACGCAGAAATGCAATCACGTTCATCCCTACTAATATTATAGCGGAAAGATTTGTTCGTTTGTTTGGATTGAATAGGCTCCAGAACGGCTGGACCGATTTCAAAAATTCTTTCACTGTTGGGGAGCTACACTATTCCTGAGTGACATCCCTACTAATCCCCACTAATATTATAAATGCGAAAGTAACTCTGTCTGTCTGTTACGCTTTCACGCTAAAACTACTGGACCGATTTAAATGAAATTTGGTACAAATAAAGTCTGAGAAAGGATATAGACTACTTTGACCGACTGCAAAAAAGTAGGAGTTCCACGCGAACGAAGTTGCGGGCAGAAGCTAGTCCTAACTTATCCTAACTAATATTATAAATGCGAAAGTAACTCTGTCTGTCTGTCTGTCTGTCTGTTACGCTTTCACGCTTAAACTACTGGATTCGTCGATTTAATTGAAATTTGCTACAAAGATAGTCAGGAGCCTGAGATAGGACATAGGCTACTTTTTAACTGACTGCAAAAAAGGAGGAGTTCCACGCGGACGAAGTTGCGGGCAGAAGCTAGTTGAGTATAAAAAAAAATCGTCGAATCCCGAGTTAAAAAGAAAACCTCGCTTTGCTCGATCAATAATAAAACTGATAACTTGTTTCATTCATTATTTCTTATCTATAAGTCATAACCTTATTATTTAATGCCTTTACAGTCATAATAAAGATTAAAATAATTAGTTCCTTATACTTCGGTTTAGGGGAGAAGGGTATAAGTCCTTTACATGCAGTATGACATTTGTAACCTTTCTTAGTATTATCGACTGACCGTGTGACACTAACTGAAGCAGATATCTTTAACCAATTAAGCTGAATTTTGTACACACGTTCAGTTTGGACAATGCATGGTTAACTGTGTGACGTCATTCTAAAACCAAATTAAGGGGGAGGTGGAAAATCAAATTTCTACAAATATAAGTACCCGAGTAGGGTATCAAATGAAAGAGGATTCTATACATGTCGGTTAAAAAGTAGCCTAGGTAGGGATAATAAACTCTCATGACACCATAAGCACTTACTAGCTAATAAAATCAAATTATTAATTAGTTAATAAACCTTTAATCCCTACTAATATTATAAATGCGAAAGTAAATCTGTCTGTCTGTTACGCTTTCACGCTAAAAGTACTGGATCGATTTAAATGAAATTTGGTACAATAAAGGTCTGAGAAAGAACATAGCGCTGCTTTTCTGGAATACTATCACAACTGGAAATGTGTTACCATTCTGAATTGAAATTTATATGTGACGGTTTACAATCTTAAATGGAGTAACAAATTATTTCGAGTTGTGACACTATTCTAGAAAAGCAGCAATAGGCTACTTTTTAACCGGCTGCAAAAAAGGAGGAGTTCCACGCGGACGAAGTCGCGGGCAGAAGCCAGTAAGCTATAAAAGAAGGGATCCGGGTATCAAAAGGTTTTTTAACTAATAAATGATTTAATTTTTATACTATTAAGTGCTTATATTGCCATGAGAGTTTATTATTACCTATAACGCACTGCGGTGTCAACAATCGACACACAAACTGATACGCATTATTGTTGTGCCAACTCTATAAATTGCCACCCACGCGTGGCAAATCCACTACGGATTGTTTATTACCCTACTGCGCAAGGTGAAAGAGGGTTAATATTTTAACGTTACGGGTGAAGAGATCAGATAATCTCTAATATTATAAAGAGGAAAGGTTTGTTTGGATTGAATAGGCTTCTAAACGACTGAACCGGTTTGAAAAATTCTTTCACTGTTGGGAAGCTACACTATTCCCGAGTGACATCCCTACTAATCCCTACTAATATTATCTATACTAATATTATAAAGAGGAAAAATTTGTATTTTTGTGTGTTTGTATGTTTGTAATGAATAGGCTCCGAAACTACTGGACCGATTTCAAAAATTCTTTCACCTTTGGAAAGCTACATTATCCCCAAGTAACATAGGCTATATAATATCACGCTAGGTCTTATAGTTGCGGAGCAGTAACCGAAAATGTTTCAAAAACGGGGGAAAAGTATCGTTTCTGAGGCCTTCCGTGGCGTGCGCTGAGCATATAGTTAAAGTTATACAAAAATGCTTTATGGGTGAATTGTTCATCTTAACATTATCTTTAAAAAAGTCCGCGAGAGCATATGTCTATCTTTTATAGTTTACCCATAACAATCGTTTTAATGATTTAGATGTTTGCTCCAAAGTAATGTCATTTTGGCGACGGGATTTCGAAGTAAATGGTTTAATAATTATTAAAGTTTGCTCTAGATAAAAAACTATGAAAAAAATCTTAAGTCCCCCCGTGCGAAGCCGGGACGGGCCGCTAGTAATATTATAAATGCGAAAGTAACTCTGTCTGTCTGTCTGTCTGTTACGCTTTCACGCTAAAACTACTGGACCGATTTAAATGAAATTTTGTACAAAGTTTAGAGCCTGAGAAAGGACATAGGCTATTTAACCAACGGCAAAAAAAGGAGTTCCACGCGGACGAAGTCGCGAGCAGAAGCTAGTCTATATCTATACTAATATTATAAAGAGGAAAGATTTGTATTTTTGTATTTTTGTATGTTTGTAATGAATAGGCTCCGAAACTACTGGACCGATTTCAAAAATTCTTTCACCTTTGGAATGAATATTATGTAGCCTATGTTACTCGGGGAAAATGTAGCTGGGCATTTCTCTACTAAATGGAAAATCGCTGTCCCAAGCAAAATTTGTATAATAAACTCTATCATATCTATTATTTATTGGATTAATATGGGCATAAATTTGGTACTCTTGGTTCGCAATTGCTTATTAAGTAAATAAATATAATTGTTTCCGAGAAAAACAATGTTAAACACCTCAAAAAACAGTCCCCTGGTATGTCCTTTTTCCAGAATTACAAGCATTGATACCTATATATTGAATACCTTGCCATTCATAACTGAATAATAATCATATATAGATTAAGAAAGACTGTAAGCATCTTTTAATATTACAAATGATATGTCTATGATAGAAATTTACTTTAAAAAATATGTACGAAGGCTGTCCTTAAAATTTGAAAACAGTCCCCTGGTAAAATTTGAAAACGGCACGATATTCAATTTAAGCATTGTTTTAAAACATTATGACCGTGAAATGGAAAGCATTTGGTGTGAAGTTTGTTCGGTTATATAGGTATACAGACAGCAGCCTTTTTTTAAGTAACGTCACTTTGTTTAGTAGTGAAACACGCGTCTCGAACGTTAGAAGGAACAGTCCCCTGGGTGAGTATATCTTCCCCATTTCAAAAGTTTTAAATCATATAATTTGTTTAAAATAGTTTACTTACGAGTATGTCTTCACATCTGTTTTACAAATGTGATATGTTTTAATGATTTTTTTGTGTTATTTCGTTTTTAAGTAAGAAAACCAGTCCCCTGGTCAACAGTCCCCTGTCATTTCTTTGCACACTGGGGACTGTTCTTTATCTCTATGCTGTAACATTGATAATAATTACTGTTAGATCCTTGAAAAGTACAAATTTTGTTAAAGTTGTAATCCAATATGTTTATTGTGATAATTAGGTAGCAAAGGTAATGTTTTTTTTTTGTTTTTTTTTTAATTAATAACATTCTAAAAGCTGATTTAAGTCATACAATCAGTATTTTAGAAGGACTGTTTAGTAAGAAGTTGATTTTAGTCAGTTTGTCACAAATGTTATAAAAATGTCTTTTTTTTTTATAAGTGTACTTCGTTACGATCTCATCGATTACTTATGTAATAATTACACATTGTAAGTGCTAATAAAAATAAAGTTTTAATTATTTATACAAACAAAAATACTAGTTTTTGTTCACAAAAACAGTCCCCTGTCACAATTTTCCACAAAACCGTCAATAACTCAAAAACCCAGAGGAAAATGCGTGGGCTTCTTTAATATATATATTTGATATACTATTGCCTTTCTTTGTATTAAGAGACATTCTCAACATTTAATAAAATTTGCTCAGGACAGCTCTTGTATGGACGAGTTTCCAAATAGCAGAGAAACACCCAGCTACATTATCCCCGAGTAACATAGGCTACATAATATCACGCTAGGTCTTATAGTTGCGGAGCAGTAACCGAAAATGTTTCAAAAACGGGGGAAAAGTATCGTTTCTGAGGCCTAAAAAAATCTTAAGTCCCCCCGTGCGAAGCCGGGACGGGCCGCTAGTTGTCAATAATCTTAATTACTATGTATTTACGGAGCGGGTTTCAAGTAAAACGGTGCAGCGGCGTATGGAAGAAACCTGTCTGTCTACCGTCGCGACCATATGTTGACAAAAACACAAAGTGTACTAAAATAACCACACGAGGGCAGTGGCTCGCCTAAATATAGACATACGGCGCATTATTGAAAAGCAATTACTTGTAGATGTGGTGGTATATTAATTACTAGCTGTCCGCCCCGGCTTCGCACAGTTTTAGCGTGAAAGACAGACAAATTTACTTTCGCATTTATAATATTAGCTTTTATTTAACCTGCAATGTAAGTAGGTACCTAAGAATATACCTACAGGTATATTCTTAACTAGCTTCTGCCCGCGACTTCGTCCGGGTGGAACTTCTTTTTTGCAGTCGGTTAAAAAGTAGCCTATGTCCTTTCTCGGGCTCCAGACTTTCTTTGTACCAAATTTCATTTAAATCGGTCCAGTAGTTTTAGCGTGAAAGCGTAACAGACAGACAGACAGAGTTACTTTCGCATTTATAATATTAGTAGAGAAGTAGGGATAATTTGACGACAATACAATAATATTAAAATTTTTGATACATTCGTTTTAGCGTTCAACTATTACTGAGTACGATTAAGTAAACTGTAAAGGTTTCGAAACGTCAGCCAATAAAATATAATACGCGAATTAAATGCGTTTATAGTTGTTTCATTCCAATACAATAATAAAGTTTAAAGAAAGACATAGACTATAATGAAGATATAGTAAAATACCTACTCATCGAACGTAGACGAATTCGCGGGTAGAAACTAGTTAAAAATACAAATAAACACAAATTTAATGAGCACCGGAAGTTGTTTGACGTCAGAGGACGTAGAAAACAAAATGGCGGATACATATGACTTTAAAATCTACCCACGTCTTTACAAATCCGTGTTTTGTGACAGAACTAGCGGTTCGCCCCGGCTTCGCACGGATCCCTATTTTTTTCAAAATATTCTATAGCCTATGTTACTCAGGGTGAACGTAGCTTTCAAACAGTGAAAGAATTATTAAAATCGGTGTAGTAGTTTTTGAGCCTATTACAAACAAACAAACCTTTCCTCTTTATAATATTAGTATAGAAAACTGACTGAATAATCTATCAACGCAACTACTACCTTAACTATAAGTGTTAAAAACTTGAAATTTTAAACAGATGTTCCTTATATAACGTAAAGGAGCACTGAGATAGGATTTCCGAAGTATCACTCCCTAAGGGGGTAAAACAGGGGTGCTTATTGTACGCAAACGAAGTCGCGGGCAGAAGCTAGTGCTTATATATGGCGACACCGGGGCAAACTACTAGCTCTTAATAATTTCTGATGCCTTCGCGGTTATTACACATTGGAATGAAACAATGAAGCGTTAGACTATTGTCAGCTCAGTCGTGCTACGATTATGGAATCTGTTAAGGCTCCGAAACGTCAGAAAATAAAATAAAATACGCGAGTTAAATCCGTCTATAGTTGTTTCATTCAAATAGTTATCAGTGTCTGTCGCTTATAGAATCACTAGCTTCTGCCCGCGACTTCGTCCGCGTGGAACTCCTCCTTTATTGCAGTCGGTTAAAAAGTAGCCTATGTCCTTTCTCAGGCTCCCGACTTTCTTTGTACAAAATTTCATTTAAATCGGTCCAGTAGTTTTAGCGTGAAAGCGTAACAGACAGACAGACAGACAGACAGAGTTACTTTCGCATTTATAATATTAGTAGGTATAGTAGGGATTTCTCAAGGAGATCAATTATATCTCTCCAGTATCGATAAATCAATTTATTTTGGATTCAAATGGCTTGGAGTGAAGCCAAATAACGATCCAGTGAGATTGTAAGATCTTTGAATATACAAGAACTATGATTAGGAGGTCAGACAATGTATCTATACTAATATTATAAAGAGGAAAGGTTTGTTTGTTTGGATTGAATAGGCTCTTAAACGACTGGATCGATTTGAAAAATTATTTCACTGTTGGAAAGCTATACTATTTCCGTGTGACATAGGCTATAGAAAATTTCGAAAAAAATGGGGATCCGTGCGAAGCCGGGGCGAACCGCTAGTCCAGAAATAAAACAAAAACCTAATTTAGTCGGCGTATCTGATACTTTACGAAAGTGCCAAGTTTCCAGTTACAGAGGGACCTGTTAAGGATGCTTTAAAAATCATTAAACGACACCCATTTCCTGACACTTTCCAGGACGAAGTGATTTCTCGAAACCAATTTGATAAGTTTAGTTTTAAAAGGGACATCCGTTTTTTCCCAAAATAAAATTATTCTATGGAGTTGGTGATTTCATTGTAATTTGAACCTTATGTAACTGATATATGGTTGTATTTATTATGGAATAACTATTTCCTTTCTACGTTCTTTGATGTTCACGTCCTGTCTATTAGTTTTTAGGGTTCCGTAGTGAACTAGTAGTTTTAGTTACGAACTATTCTGGTATCTATATTTGTAAAATACTAGCTTCTGCCCGCGACTTCTTCCGCGTGGAACTCTTTTTGCAGTCGATTAAAAAGTAGCCTATGTCCTTTCTCAGGCTCCAGACTTTCTTTGTACCAAATTTCATTTAAATCCGTCCAGTAGTTTTAGCGTGAAAGCGTAACAAACAGATAGACAGACAGACAGAGTTACTTTCGCATTTATAATATTAGTTAGGATAGGATTATTATTAGTATAGAAGATTGAATTGCAATATTTCACCCACATACTTACATTGCAAGTTAAATAAAAGTAGTACCTATTTAAAATCTCAAAAACCTTCTCTGGGTCAGCTAGTTTCACTATTATGTGATATGGTACAACGGTACCGTTCGGTTTTACTTGATAAACTAGTTCCCGATAACTCAGTGGTTAGTCACGACTGGTCACTGGTTCAAATACTGGATATGGTAATCAGCTGTTTGGAATGTATGAGATATTAATGGAAGAGTATGTTACTAATATTATAAACTAGCTTCTGCCAGCGACTTCGTCCGCGTGGAATAGTTATTTTTCCCGTTTTTTACACATTTTCCACTGTTTCTTCGCTCCTATTGGTCGCAGCGTGATGTTATATAGCCTAAAGCCTTCCTCGATAAATGGTCTAGCCAACAAAAAAAGAATTTTTGAATTCGAACCAGTAGTTCCTGAGATTAGCGCGTTCAAATAAACAAACAAACAAACAAACTCTTTAGCTTTATAATATTATATATAATATATATAATATATAATATATATATATATATATATATATATATATATATATATATATATATAATATATATATATATATATATATATTATATATATTATATATAATATTATAAAGCTGAAGAGTTTGTTTGTAATATATATATATATAATATATTAATATATTATAGATGAAAGTTTGTATGTATGGATTGATGGATGGATGTTTTTTAGTATTTCAAGTAAAAAGTGTTGTATGGATTTTAATGAAACTTTACAATAATATAGTTTACTAGCTGTCCGCCCCGGCTTCTCACGGATCATCTTTTTTTAAAGCCTATGTCGCAACAATGAAAGAATTTTTGAAATCGATCCAGCTATTCTGGAGCCTATTCAATCCAAACTAACAAACAAACCTTTCCTCTTTATAATATTAGTATATAGATACATTAGAATAACATATCCCTACTAATATTATAAATGCGAAAGTAATTCTATCTGTCTGTTTGTCTGTCTGTCTGTTACGCTTTCACGCTAAAACTACTGGACCGATTTTATTTTTAAAGAAAGTCTGGAGCCTGAGAAAGGACATAGGCTACTTTTTAACCGACTGCAAAAAGGAGGAGTTCCACGCGGACGAAGTCGCGGGCAAAAGCTAGTAGGCTATATTTTATAACGATATTGTGTAATGTGCAGATGAAGTCGCGGGCAGAAGTTAGTACTTGATATATGTACATCATTTTTCTCAATGTTAAATAGAGCAGAAAAGTTATTCAAAAGAAAGGAGGTAAATCAAGCGCATTATATATGTATGTATGTTAACACGGGTGATACCGCCGGGCACAACTAGTATATACTTGTGAGTCAATCACGAAATATTTTTAAATTATTTAATTATTTTTAGGGTTCCGTACTTTAGTAGTATTATTATTATAGAGGGAATAGTTTTCTATACTATATCTATACTAATATAACAAAGAGGAAAGGTTTGTAACGTTTGTTTGTATTGAATAGGCTCCAAAACGACTGGACCGATTTCAAAAAATCTTTCACTATTGGGAAGCTACACTATTCCCGAGTGACATAGGCTATATTACATGTTTTTAAAAGTAGTGATCCGTGCGAAGCCGGGGCGAACCGCTAGTTTATATAATAAAGAGGAAAGGTTTGTTTTTTGTTTGTATAGGCTCCAGATTCCAGAACGACTGGACCGATTTGGAGAATTCTTTCACTGTTGGGAAGCTACACTATTCTCGAGTGACATCCCTACTAATATTATAAATGCGAAAGTAACTCTGTCTGTCTGTCTGTCTGTCTGTTACGCTTTCACGCTAAAACTACTGGATCGATTTAAATGAAATTTGGTACAAAGAAAGTCTGGAGCCTGAGAAAGGACATAGGCTACTTTTTAACCGACTGCAAAAAAGGAGGAGTTCCACGCGGATGAAGTCCCGGGCAGAAGCTAGTAGGCTATAAAAAAAGATGATCCGTGCGAAGCCGGGGCGGACCGCTAGTTTATAATATTGCCTTCTAATTACCGTAATTAACTATTTTCCACGTTTTTTTCGAATTCTCCCATACATCTATCTTCTATCTATATATATAAAAATCAATTGCTGTTCGATAGTCTCGCTAAAAGTCGAGAACGGCTGAACCGATTTTAGTTTTAAAATGTTTGTAGAACTCCAGGGAAGGTTTAAAAGGTGAGAAAACTTGGAAAAAAAAAAAGAAAAAAAAACTGTGAACGCGGTACGAAGTTCGCTGGGTCAGCTAGTACAGAATATAAATTGTATATTTATGATAATTTATATATGTACCGTAATATTAAAGTTATTTTGACCAACTTCTTTAAATGAATATCAGTAATCAATTTAAATGAAAACTATTAACGGATTTAACTCACGTATTTTAATAATATCTGATGCCTTCGCGGTTATTATACACTAGCTTCTGCCAGCGACTTCGTCCGCGTGGAATAGTTATTTTCCCCGTTTTTTACACATTTTCCACTGTTTCTTCGCTCCTATTGGTTGCAGCGTGATGTTATATAGCCTAAAGCCTTCCTCGATAAATGGTCTATCCAACAAAAAAATATTTTTTGAATTCGAACCAGTAGTTCCTGAGATTAGCGCGTTCAAACAAACAAACAAACTCTTCAGCTTTATAATATTAGTATAGATTGAACAGTTATAATATTTTATAATTGTTTAATCACTACTAATATTATAAATGCGAAAGTAACTCTGTCTGTCTGTCTGTCTGTTACGCTTTCACGCTAAAACTACTGGACCGATTTAAATGAAATTTGGTACAAAGAAAGTCTAGAGCCTGAGAAAAGACATAGGCTACTTTTTAACCGACTGCAAAAAAGGAGGAGTTCCACGCGGACGAAGTCGCGGGAAGAAGCTAGTGTTAAATAAATGAATTTAACTACCTACTTAGAAATTACACGAACCCCAAGACATAAAAAAAGATTTAAGATCAAAACAGTACCTACTGTAAACAATTGCAAACTAACCAATTATCATCGATATTTTCATATGGTTATATTTATAAACAAACAATAAAAGAATAAACACATCACAACTAAACACTTTGTAACACAACAACACTATTCCTTTACTAACGAAACGCAACAAAGGCAGCCATTTTGAAAATTTCGCGGCGTTTAGTCGAAATGTCAAATTTTTAGGTTAAAATTTATTTATTTAAAGACAGTCGCCCGCGCGACTGCCGACTACAGACTGGCAGGTTTAATTTCTCATTTCAACTCGTAAATAGAAATGCGTTTAGTTTTGTTGCAGTTTTAACACAGTTCAAAACCGGTTTGATTGACGAAATACGTATAAATAGGTAGTTTGCATAACTGTATAAATCACTTTAGCGTTAGACTATTGTCAGCTCAGTCGTGCTACGATTATGGAAACTGTAAAGAATCCGAAACGTCAGCAAATAAAATAAAATAAAAATACGCGAGTTAAATCCGTTAACAGTTGTTTCATTCCAGTGAGAAATACGTCGATTTTGAATTCAGATACACACACTAAAACTTCTCATCTTGTAGGTGCTTTGTTTTTTAACAATTTTCTATTCTTATAATTATACTAGCTTCCGCCCGCGACTTCGTCCGCGTGGAACTCTTTTTTTACAGTCGGTTAAAAAGTAGCCTATGTTCTTTCTCAGGCTCCAGACTTTCTTTGTACCAAATTTCATTTAAATCTGTCCAGTTTCAGCGTGAAAGCGTAACAGACAGACAGACAGAGTTACTTTCGCATTTATAATATTAGTAGGGATGGTCTGCCCCGGCTTCGCACGGATATCTATTTTTTTTTAATTCGATATAGCCTATGTCACTCGGGAATAGTGTAGCTTCCCAACAGTGAAAGAATTTTTGAAATAGGTCTAGTCGTTTTGGAGCCTATTCAATACAAACAAACAAACCTTTCCTCTTTATTACATTAGTAGGTATAAATTAGTATAGATAACTATGAACGGATTTAACTCGCGTATTTTATTCTATTTGCTGACGTTTCGGTATCTTAACAGTTTCCATAATCGTAGCACGACTGAGCTGACAATAGTCTAACGCTAAAGTTTTGTATTTTCATTCCAATGTGTAACCGCGAAGGCATTAGAAATTATTAAAAGCTATTTAGTAAACACATTTCAGGAAATAAAATTTGATTTTTGGAGTAAAGATTAAATACCGTAATTGTGTCATCATAAAAAAATTAAATATATTGATAACGTTATTAAATCTCATCTATAGCAAATATATCCTGTTTGTCTGTGTGTTAACATAAAGCAAATGTGTACAAATTTCATTTTAATCTGTCCAGTAGTTTTAGCGTGAAAGCGAGACAGACAGATTTACTTTCGTATTTATAATATTAGTAAGGATAAGGATTATGACTAGCTTTTGCCCGCCACTTTGTCTATTTTAGTACTTTATACAAATTAAAATCCATTCAGTAGTTTTTGTGTGCATTATTATAAACTTTCGCATTTATAATATTAGTATAACATGTGTATAAGTACCAACCCTAAATAATATATCTAACACATTCATTTTTTTATATGCCACTAGCTTCAGCCCGCGACTTCGTCCGCGTAGAACTCCTCCTTTTTTGCAGTCGGTTAAAAAGTAGCCTATGTTCTTTCTCAGGCTCCAGACTTTCTTTGTACCAAATTTCATATAAATCGGTCCAGTAGTTTTAGCGTGAAAGCGTAACAGACAGACAGACAGAGTTACTTTCGCATTTATAATATTAGTAGGGATATATGCCATTTTAAGTATACCTATGCCACAAGAACACTACTTCTTAATAAGTATAATTTTCCCCTAGAAACGCAACGTAAGTGAAACCGGCGGGCACAACTAGTTATTACAAATCATAGAAACCAACTGATAATCTTTATCTATAGATACGATATCTGGTAGATACTTGTGACAAACAACACGACAGATAACTTGTTAATACATTTTTAAAAATGGCGTGGCACGGTGGTATTCATGTTGTGGATGGGCAGGTAAGTTTTGTTTAATATTTTTTTTATAGAAACTTATAGTAATCTATACTAATATTATACAGCTGAAGAGTTTGTTTGTTTTTTTGTTTGATCGCGCTAATCTCAGGAACTACTGGTTCGAATTGAACAAAACTATTTTTGTTGGATAGGCCCTTCATCGAGGAAGGCTTTAGGCTATATATTACATCACGCTGCGACCAATAGGAGCGTAGAAACAGTGGAAAATGTGTAAAAACGGGTAAAATTATAGTCCATATGAAGAATAACTATTCTATGCTGACGAAGTCGCGGGCACAGCTATTATTTAATCATTTCTGATGCCTTCGCCTTCAAATTTTACGTTAAGTGTCAAACCCTCCGAAGTGAAATATTTTCTAACCCACATCAGGTGAGACTGTAATATAGCCAAAAAAACATGTATTGAACATACAGGTTAGTTTTGTTCAACTAAACAGCGTGTAGTAAGTCACCCTTATATGTATTTTCGTTATGTTATGTTATAGAGCGGAATGTGAGTTATATATATAGTTATATAATAAGTAAAACACTATGTCATTGTTAACATTATGACGCGTATAGGCGCAGTTTCAGCTAAAATGTCGACTGTGCTCGTAAACAACAAAAAACTACATTTATCTTTATTTTTACAGCCATGGGAAGGCGTGCAAGTTGTCGACGGTGACTCAGGTCTACACATTGTCGACGGAGATGGCGGTGTCAACATCGTCGACGGACACCCCGGTCTACATATTGTCGACGGAGGTGGCGGTGTCAACATCGTCGATGGAGATTCTGGCTTACATATTATCGACGGGGATGGCGGCGTGAATATTGTCGATGGAGGTGGCGTCAACATCGTCGATGGACACCCAGGTCTACACATTGTCGACGGAGATGGCGGGGTCAACGTTGTCGACGGCGATTCTGGCTTGCATATTGTCGACGGGGATGGCGGAGTCAACATCGTCGACGGAGATGGCGGAGTGAATTTCGTTGACAACGATGGCGGTATCAATATTGTAGAATAAAGTATTTATAAGTTCGTTTGTAATAAAGTTTTTGTTATTAATCTTTTTATTTGTTACTAGCTTCTGCCCGCGACTTCGTCCGCGTGGAACTCCTCCTTTTTTGCAGTCGGTTAAAAAGTAGCCTATGTTCTTTCTCGGGCTCCAGACTTTCTTTGTACCAAATTTCATTCAAATCGGTCCAGTAGTTTTAGCGTGAAAGCGTAACAGACAGACAGACAGAGTTACTTTCGCATTTATAATATTAGTTAGGATAAGGATAAAATTTTAATTAGGTTAGGTACAGAATGGTTCGAAGGTAATTGAATCAGGGAGAACGTAATAATAATATAAGAAAATTATACGTGACGTCCCTCCCCCTTCTCCCGTCTTCCGCTCCGTCGTCCGCTCTTCACACGTGCGTCTGAATCTTACAAACGCAATAATCGGCATCCACGGCGCAGACGCGACTGCGCGTTTTAAATGACTATGTCATCTGTTCTTAACCTTTCTAGATCCGTTCTTATGTCCTAACTAGGGTCCCTGATTCCCTCCTCCCGCCGCCGAGCTCGCGCGCTAGTCGGCGCTGCGCTGCGCTCAGACTAGACACTTTGTAATGCGGCGTTCGAGACAACTACCTGCTGATTGTTACCGCGAGGTTCATTGCCCCCAGGTTAAGAACCTAGGCTGTAGATCATCTATATCTTCTTCTTTTATCTCTATTATATAAAAGAAAGTCGTGTTAGTGACTCCGTTTATAACTCAAGAACGGCTGAACCGATTTGGCTGAAAATTGCTGGTGAGGTAGCTTAGAACCAGGAAAAGTACATAGGATACTTGTTACCACGTTCCAATGAAAAAAAAAACAAAACGGGGTGTGGCTGTGTTATGGACATGGCCGATTGTTGTACGTGAATACGTCTCGTAACGGGTACTATTACCCGTTACGAGACGTATTTTTTAAATAAAATATTATTATTTACTAGCTGACCCAGCGAACTTCGTACCACGTTTACCGTTTTTTTTTTTACTCCTTTTTTCCAATTTTTTTTCACCGTACAAACCTTCCCTGGAGTTCCACGAACATTTCAAGACTAAAATCAGCCAAATCGGTTCAGCCGTTCTCGAGTTTTAGCCAGACTAACGAACATCAATTCATTTTTATTTATATAGATACAGTCCTTACTTAGCGTAATAAATTCTTTGATTCTTCTGCTATCCTGTGGGGTAACTGAAATTTGGATGGAGATGATAGATATGTAGCTACAACACTAAACTGTATCTCCCGATTTTGTTATCATTAGTTTTTTTTTATTGCCACGTAATTTTAAAGACGTATTCACGTCAAAAAAATAATGACAGCTGTCAAATCGATTCTTTGCCGGGCGGGACGAAGTTTGCCGGGACCGCTAGTGTGTAATAAAAGCTCATACTCACCAATAAGTGAAGAACTCCGTGAGATCCATGCAGTCTGTATTCTGCCGAGGCTCGTCTGCAATTCCAGAATCCAATTCCTCTTCCGAACTACACTCACTTTCACTATCCGACCGCGGCGCGCTCATAGCATAGATTATAGAATATTATAGCTGATTATAGTGGATTATAGCTCACGTTCTAACTGTTAAGAATATTATAGATCATAGCACGATAAATTATAGAATACTATAGCTGATTATAGTGGATTATAGCCCACGTTCTAACTGTTAAGAATATTATAGATCACAAGCTTACTTAGTACGGTAAATTATAGACGATTATAGCTGATTATAGTGGATTATAGCTCACGTGTTTACTGTTAAGAAATTATAGAAGATCATACATATTGTACGGTATGTAAATTATAAACGATTATAGCGTATTATAGTTGATTATAAATCACGTTCAGACTGTCAAGAAATTATAGAAAATATTATGATAATAGTCGATTATCCAAGATTATAGCTCACGTCTTGACTGACAAAGTATTATAAAAGCTTAGACTTATAGAACTATAGATTATAAACGATTACATGTACTTTAATATTATAGTCAATTATACAGAATTATGGCTCACGTCCTAGCTGTCAGAGCGTCCGGGCAGATTTGTAGTCCAGTGAGAACCGAATTTTAATATCTTTCAAAAAGAAAACAATAAATTGCTCACAAATTCTGATTTTTTACGCATTTTTTACTTGTTGCAAAATTTAAGAGATGGCAACCCTACAATACTACGCCATTTTGTTTACAAATCCGCTCAGAATCAGCTGACAGTTATATATAACCGATAATCTATACTAATATTATAAAGAGGAAAGGTTTGTTTGTTTGGATTGAATAGGCTCCTGAACGACTGGACCGATTTCAAAAATTCTTTCACTGTTGGAAAGCTACACTATTCCCGAGTGACATCCCTACTAATATTATAAATGCGAAAGTAACTCTGTCTGTCTGTCTGTTACGATTTCACGCTAAAACTACTGGACCGATTTAAATTAAATTTGGTACAAAGAATGTCTGGAGCCTGAGAAAGGACATAGGCTACTTTTTAACCGACTGCAAAAAAGGAGGAGTTCTACGCGGACGATGTCGCGGGCAGAAGCTAGTATAGCCATATATTTGTAAGCACACTTTTGAGCTCCTAGTTACATATCTACTTGTGCGGATATCAGTGGCAGTTGTCAATCTGTCAACCAGGAACAGAACGCAAGTAGGCCGTTATAAATACTGAAACAAATGTCAAAGCAATGTTGCCAGGCGTTAATTAAAATAAACGTTAATGCATTTTTTTTAATGCTTGACGGCCTGCTGGTCTAGTGGTCAGAGGCCCTGACTACGAAACCGGAGGTTGCGGGTTCGAATCCTGCTAGGGGCAGATGTCAGTGTGATGAACACTGACATCTGTACCTGAGTCTTGGATGTCTTATATGTATTTATGTATGTTTATCCGTTGTCTAGTACCCATAGTACAAGCTTTGCTTAGTTTGGGACTAGATCAATTGGTGTGAATTGTCCAAAGATATTATTATTATTTATTTCATTGAACGCTTTTATTTAACTTGCAATGTATGTGTGGGTGAAATCTTACCCAATTTTGTAGATGGGTGATTCCACGGGCGTTTCAACCGCCGTCAGTCCGTTGTCCTGAATATTGAAGAAATGAGCTACAACAAGTTACGTTTTGATGCGACGACATACTGCGCTCGCACTTGTCGTCAAAATTAATAGTTTAAATCTTATTGTAGCTTAATTCTTCAATATTTATGGCAAGGGACTGACGGCGGTTGAAACGCCCGTTGAATCACCCAGATATCTTTAGCCGTGTGAGTTGAAATTTTGTACACACGTTCAGTTTGGATGACAATGCGTGGTTAACTGTGTGACGTCTTTCTCGTAACGATATAAGTACATAGAGTTAGTACTTAAGAAATTTAATAATTTCTGATGCCTTCGCGGTTATTTTACATTGGAACGAAACAACTACAGACGGATTTAACTCGCGCATTTTATTTTATTACCTGACGTTTCGTAACAAGGAATTTCTGAAAGCCTAATTTACCATTTATTGCCGAAATGATGATTGCTAACTTAACCGTTACCATGCATACAGTAAAGTACTAATCCCGCACAGACGCAGTCGCGGGCAGAAGCTATTCTATACTAATATTATAAAGAGGAAAACTTTGTATGTTTGCTTGTAATGAATAGGCTCAAAAATTACTGGACCGATTTGAAAAATTCTTACACCGCCGTTTGGAAGCTAGAAAAAAAGGGATACGTGTGAAGCCGGGGCGGACAGCTAGTCCCTACTAATATTATAAATGCGAAAGTAACTCTATCTGTCTGTTACGCTTTTACGCTAAAACGACTGGACCGATTTAAATGAAATTTGGTACAAAGAAAGTCTGGAGCCTGAGAAGGAACATAGGCTACTTTTTAACCGACTGCAAAGGAGGAGTTCCACGCGGACGAAGTCGCGGGCAGATGCTAGTCTGTTATAGTTCTAATAATAAATAGGTCATATATTTCAACGCGTTACTCAATTGGCCACGGATAATACTTGTGTTGCCAGCACAATACTTTATTGTGCATTAAATTGACTTAATTATTCAATAACTAAATCGGTATAGGTACTTACTATTTAATGGATGATACTCGTATTATCAAATATAACGGATTTGTCGGATTCAATCCATATTAACATACCTATATTAATTTACTTGCTGACCTGACTTTATACTGCCATATTCTGATTTTAATAATAATATTTTTATTATTCATTTCATTTTTCTACTCTTGTCTTAGTACAAAAATATCATTATAATTAAAGACTTATGGTATTGAATCAAAAATATCGATCGAATATAGATCCAATTTCGATTAATAGATCGTATTTATTAATATTTTTATTTCCTAAAATTTTTCGTTTATAAATACAAACCATACTTATCCCGACAATAAATACAAATCAAAAAGAATTATTCAATTTGGTCCAGTCGACCGGAAGTTATGAGCGTACATACAGACAATGAATAGTTTTTTTTAACTTGCAATGTAGGTAAGTATGTAAATATAGAAGTATGTGCGCGTGAAATCTTGCAACTGAATTTTAAAGCAGATATCTTTTTACCGATTGAGCTGAAATTTTGTACAGTTTGGATGACAATGCATGGTTAACTGTGTGACGTCATTCTAAAACCAAATTAAGGAAAACCTAATGAAAGAGAATCACATGTACATTGCAAAAATATAGAAGCTTGTTTTAACAAAAGCTTTTACTATTAAAATTACTTATTAAAAATTAATTATTAACGATTATTATTATACGCTCTAATTTCATATTAATTATCAATAACCTAATAGTTAACTGAATCCCTACTAATATTATAAATGCGAAAGTAACTCTGTCTGTCTGTCTGTCTGTCTGTCTGTCTGTTACTCTTTCACGCTAAAACTACTGGACCGATTTAAATGAAATTTGGTACCGTCGAGACCCCAAACTTCGCCTGGATTTTGGCATATTTTGCAACATAACTTGTTAATTTGAAAGTATTCTAGACCGTTCAAAGAAAAAAACTAATTAAAGGACTCCTGTCCATCTTTAGAGACCATTAGAGCATTGAATTTCAATGGCTAACATGGCAAAAAATGGACAAAATGGTGCTAGGCGAAGAATGGGTATTTTTCCCTAACTTCGCCTATGTATGCCTGACCGCTTATAATAAACATTGATGGGATCTACTCACGACAAGTCTCTTCGGTTTGAAGTGTGATAATATAGTATGAACTTAAACAACGTCAGATTACTGTTATTTCCTAGAAAAGAGGGGTAGGCGAAGTATGGGTGCAATATGACGTTAGTTACATACATTGACAGTGACGAAGCTAGGGCTGCCAAAAATCACGCATTTATCTAGCATGCCAAGAAAAAAGAGGGTATAGTGTTTTATTCAACTTTATTTTTTTAAATAATTTCATTTCATTTATTTTAAAAGGAGTTTTTTTGCACGGTTGCTTTTTATGGTTTGTAAGTATCTCTTCAAAAAACGGTATGCCCACTTTCTGCCGGGTAATTTATCAGCTAAAATTGAACGCTTTCCACTGGGTTCTAAGTATCTGATAATTTTAAATACTCCACTACACTTTACAAGTAGAAACAAGTCTTATTATTCATTTAATTGAAATCTTATAATTTTTATATAAATTTTGTACAGTACATTTGCCATCCCTAAGGGCAGGCGAAGTTTGGCACGAACATGATGACCAAATGCCCTAATGAACAATTACTTTTATTATGACTTAAAAACGTAATATATCTATTAATTAATAGTGTCAATTGATAAAGCGATAGTTATAGCATATACCTGTATAATAAAAATAAATTTATCTGGTCTGCAACACCCCTTAAAATCAAAGTTCATTCACGTCTTGAAAAAAACGTGCGGTCGGCGTCACGAATAAACTGCACTGGACGCCAACCATATGAAGTTAGCCACAGATTGTCCACAGAATATTGCCAGTCATAAAAAATACTTTATACTTAGAGTTATTATATAAAGCCTGCCATAGAAATAACTTGTAAATTTGAAGTTATGTAAAATTAGGCGAAGTATGGTAGTCTAGGTGAAGTTAAGGGTTTCGACGGTACAAAGAAAGTCTGGAGCCTGAGAAAGGACATAGGCTACTTTTTTACCGACTGCAAAAAAGGAGGAGTTCCACGCGGACGAAGTCGCGGGCTTCGCTAGTTCCTTATAATATAAAATTAACTTCACTGTGTAAAATTGTTTCTAATGTGATAAAATTCTGTTAATACTTTTTGTCCTATCAAGAAGTTACATAAATATTATTGTAACGGTCAAAATCATTTTTAAAATCACCCAATTTTTGAACTGGCAACACTGCTCAACACTTGCGTTCCGTTTCACTTGTAACACACACGTGACATTTGGCCCGAATTGTGATTAAATATAGAATGCAATTGCATCAATAGATGCAACGACTGCATATTTAATATAACTCACTATTACACTATTATATTTTTTATTTAATTAAATTTTTTAATAAAATATTTAAATGTCATTTTGGCTGAATGTTAAACACATAGCCATATATGGCAAAAAATCTAATTTTAGAATTATTTAATTTCTAACCTTTTTTCTTTAGTTTTAGCGAATGTAATTGAAACTGATATTTTGTATTCGAGTTTTTTTGATTTTTTTTTATGAGCGCGTTGGTTTTGTTTTGTTGTCGAACACACACTGCGCGTAACTGATGCTTATGCGTTGTCTAGCCGACCAGAGAAGCTATGGAGACGACTAAATCCCTAGGTACTAATATTATAAATGCGAAAGTAACTCTGTCTGTCTGTCTGTTACGCTTTCACGCTAAAACTACTAAACTGATTTAAATGAAATTTGGTACAAAGAAAGTCTGGAGCCTGAGAAAGGACATAGGCTACTTTTTAACCGACTGCAAAAAAGGAGGAGTTCCACGCGGACGAAGTCGCGGGCAGAAGCTAGTCTATATATATAAAAGAAAGTCGTGTTAGTTACACCGTTTATAACTCGAGAACGGCTGAACCGATTTGGCTGAAAATTGCTGGGGATGTAGCTCAGAGCCAGGAGAAGGATATAGGATACTTTTTATCACGTTCCAGTGAAAAAAAAGAAAAAATATTAAGCTGATTTGTTAAAAATAGTATAACAAAACGCAACAATGACAACTGTCAAATCGACATTGCCGGGCAGGACGACGTCTGCCGGGACCACTAGTAGTAAAAAAAAACTAACCGCCGAAAAAAAACTAAAAGGCAACATAAAACAATAGCGCACTGAAAAGAAAAAAAAAATTGTCTTTTATAACGACTACTAGCTTCTGCTAATAACTTCGTCCGCGTGAATCTCCTCCTTTTTTGGAGTCGGTTAAAAAGTAGCCTAAGTATGTCCTTTCTCAAGCTCCAGACTTTCTTTGCACCAAATTTCATTTAAATCGGTCGGCTTAACAGACAGACAGAGTTACTTTCGCATTTATAATATTAGTAGGGATTATTTTGGTTGTAACGTCTGTTATTTTTGAAGTCGGTGCCAGCTGGTGCAGCAACTCTTCTCTAAGGTGCTCAAGTTCGTTCGCGTGGTAATATAAAAAAAAAAATAGCACTCCGGGAGTGCCGGCAGAAGTGAAAACTTCAATATGAACGTTGTGTTTAATTATAAGTACAAAAGTACTATCATTTATGAGGTAGAATACAATGTTTATTTATTGCGCTATCGTACACAAATATGACAATTTGTCACCATCCTTGGATACGCGTGGCACGCTGTACATAAACACACACGACATTCGCGCAAGCGCCCTGTGCCACCTACACGGAGCAGCACACTCAGGCACGGTAGAAAGAGTGGGAGATACTAGTTCCTCTCCCTTCCCCTCGATCTTACGCATTTTCGATCAGCATCACGTGACCCTGACGCGAGTTTGAAAGTTTTTACCCATACAAAAAAAAGTGCTCAGCGCCGCTGAAGAAGTTTTCACTTCAAAAATACGCGTCGACTTGAGAATCTTTCCCCGTTTTTTTCCTAGGTTGAAAATAAGATTAAACGTAAAATACTTTAATAATTTTACTATGTAGCGAAGTAATCTCCACAGACGCACTATTCTCGATGCAGCCAAATGCAAGTCTATTCTTACGACTGCAGCGCGCTGACCTGCACTGGTGAGGTGCAGCCGTAAACGCATCTTAAATACCACTTGGAAAATAGAAACTGCCTTACTCTTCGTATTTATTTATTACTAGCGGTTTGGATCTCTATTTTTTTTACAAAATATTCTATAGCCTATAAATTATTATAGGCTATAGAATATTTTGTAAAAAAAATAGGGCTCTATACCACTCGGGAATAGTGTAGCTTCCCAACAGTGAAAGAATTTTTGAAATCGTTCTAGCCGTTCTGGAGCCTATTCAATCCAAACAAACAAACAAACAAACCTTTCCTCTTTATAATATTAGTATAGATAGTAGTTCCAGTTTATCCGTCAGTCAGTCAGGACAAAGGATTTTATATGTATAGGTAAGGTCGAGCCGAACTACTAATTCGTTCAAAACGGTCACAAAATAATATTGGAATGAAACAACAATAAGGGATTTCACCCGCGTATTTCATTTGTTGACATTTCGAAAACTTTACAGTTCCCATATTCGTAGGACAACTGAGCTGAAGGCTAGTGTAATAACCGCGAAGGTACCAGAAATTATTAGGTCACAAAATAATTAAAAAATATATAATTTTGGAATAATTTATTTGAAATCTTATAACTAACTTATAACTACTTATACATTTAACACTGAAGTTACATTGGTAAAGTTTAAAAGTAAAATAGTAGTTTCAAAAACAAGTCTTGATAATTTCACAATGTACATGTGATCCTCTATGATTTCAGTCATTTTTCGCTTATATAATACTAGCTGTCCGCCCCGGCTTCGCACAGATCCCTTTTTTTTATAGCCTATGTTACTCAGGGTGAACGTAGCTTCCCAACAGTGAAAAAATTTTTCAAATCGGTCCAGTCGTTTTGGAGTCTATTCAATCCAAACAAACCTTTCCTCTTTATAATATTAGTATAGATACAGATTTAGAACCTGATCGCTTTAAAAGCTTATTTTACCAGAAAATTTATATTTTCTTTTAAATTCGAATAAAATAATAAACATTTATCGTATATCCATATTTTAATATTTATATCTAAAACTAAACACAATAAATACTTGATTTTAATTCTGCTGTTGCAGAAATTTTAAACATAGCTTATTTTAATTTAACTATTTCTAAACAATGATTTTTATCTGCTAGAAATGTCGCAAATAGTCTGAAAGTTAATTTTCTGTCCTCCGGCCCGAAAGCGCCAACTTTCTGGCCGCTGCGCTAAATGAAATTGCCGCTTTCTGGCTTCGTCGAACAGAAAAATAGTATACTGACCTCGGCCAGTAAAATAAAAAAGCCTCAGATCACATTTTTGTCAACCTCGGCTTCGCCTCGGACGACAATTGCATGTGATCTGAGACATTTTTTATTTTACTGGCCTCGGTGCGTAATGTACTATTACGAAAAAGATCTTTCAAATATTTCGTAAATTGTGGGTATTGTTGTTTGTTGTTGTATGTTTATTGTTGCTCATTGTAATTATGTTTACTGTTGTTTGATATTAATTACAACAAAATAAACACATGGGTTGATGCGACAACGACGGACTTATCCCTTTAAGGGATCTCTTACAGTTATCCTTTGGGAAAATAATGTGTTGTTTATTCAAAATTATTAATGACAACAAACAACAATAATCATACAATTACGTTTATTGTTGTTTGTTGTCATTGATTGTTGTTGTTTATAATTGCTTATTGTTGTTCACTGCATGCTTTGTTGTTGTCTATTATCGATTCCTGTTGTTTATATTTGTTTATTGTTGTTTGTTGTCATTGATTGTTGTTGTTTATAATTGCTTATTGTTGTTCACTGCATGCTTTGTTGTTGTCTATTATCGATTCCTGTTGTTTATATTTGTTTATTGTTGTTTGTTGTCATTGATTGTTGTTGTTTATAGTTGCTTATTGTTGTTCACTGCATGCTTTATTGTTGTCTATTATCGATTCCTGTTGTTTATTGTTGTTGGTTGTCGTTAATTGGTTTATTGTTGTGTGTCGGCGTGCTTGGGCGCGGCCGCCCTCAGCGAGGCCTGCAGGTTGCGCAGGGCGGGCGGCGTCGACGAGCCGAGGTCCTCCACCACGCTCGACAGGTACACTGGACGGACAGACACACATAATTTAACATATCGTCGACCGTAGGTTCAATTACGGTAAGGGACAAAATACGGTTTTTCAGGAGAGGCCGACAAAGTTTTTTTTCGGACTCAATCGCTTGTAACTTTTTTTGTAATTATCCTTTTTTGGATCTGATTTCACAAAAAACCTTATATTGTAGTGCTCTATCAGTTCTTGTAACGTTTATTTCAATATTCTAGCTATTTTAGAAAATAGATGTCCCTTACACTAGCGTTTTTCGAAAATTACGTCCCTTACATTGCAAGTATTTCGTAGTCACGCCCCTTACATTAAATTGACTTCTAAGTTAAAATCAAAATATTTATTACAAATAGTGTAAAAGACGTGTTAAAAATAAAAATTAAAGATAAAATACTGTAAGACAGTTGTTGCAAAAGAAATTAATGGAAAATTTTATCGTAAGGCTAATTTTAAATCGCAAACAGGTTTTTAAAAAAAATAAGGGACATGAAAATGTATAGAAAGTGCATGCTGAGTGTTTTTATATTATTATGCAATATTAAAATATACCAATATTTCTTTGCTGAAAGGAAAATTGACTAAATCATAACAATTTTACGTATAAAGCTATTATGAAAGTGCGTAAAATAAACACAGGACAGGATTTTATATAGGTACTGCCTTGTAGATTTTAGCTGCGATATTGAGAAGCACCTAGATTCTGTACCTAATAACAACAGTCCAAGACTTGACTGTTATTGGTTATTTGTAGAAGATGCTTCAATCACAATTTTTGTTCTTGGAGGTTTACTCCTCAGTTAGATCTACTAGTTATGGCTCTGGAGAACTCCATTAAAATAAAGCTATTGAATTAATCGAACCAGTCTAATTCAAATACTGCTTTACAAACTAGATGCCATCACACGAATAGACCGTTTTGTTCAAAATCAAAAAATATTCAGTGATGTTTATTACGATTGTAAAGAAACATCACTGAATATTAATGCAAAAGTAGACAACAATAAGCGGTATGTCAATTTTAATGTTTTTGGCATATATTATAATTAATAATCACGAATTGATTGAATGAAAAACTTAAGAAAAGATAATACCGGAAAAGTTACAATTTCCAATAACGATGAATTGTCTTGTGAAGGTGGTTTGAAATCTTTGAGACAATAGAAAAGAAGATAAGACGATTAAAATTAGATTCAAACCTTAATCCTGTAAAAAAAACAGTAGGTTTTACTGTTGTTTTTGATAATTCTGGTCGTATTTTTTATGTATTACAATACTTATGGTATTAATAAATATTACTTGCATGAATTCGAATGAATATAAACAATAGAGTACCTGCAAGCTGGAAAAAATTATCCTAAAGCATCCTAAACATTACTCCTTCTTCTTTCAATGCTATTTTTTTTACTCTAATCTTGCATTTTGCAGCATATCTTATATAAGCACATGCCTGTATCTTGTATTATGAAGTTAAAAAACTTGTAAAATGAAGATATTTATATCGCACCTTTATTAGAAAAGTGTGTCATCTTGAAATATTTTGTTACTCCATTTTAGACTCTATGTCTTAGGTATTTAAATTTGAATTCATGTGGCGACACATCCCGAGTTGTTATGATAAAATTAGTGTAACGGTAACATCTCCTTCGGTACGCTAATGTAAATTAAGGTAAGGGACAAATATCTTAAAACTTGTGCAATATTTTTAAGGTATGGGTGATATTTTTTATTTTCTCTTTATGAAAAACAATGTACATGTAATTAATAGAATGCGAAGACCCTTACCTTATTTAATTTGAGTTCACAGCGGTAATTACACTATTCCAAGATGCTATTGTTCAAAAATTATCAGATACATTATTGGCCGAGAGATAATTTGACTTGTGACCCCTAAAAATCACTATGGTAAGGAACATTTTTTTTGAGCTAGATTTTTTTCGAATACACCATTCGAAAGAGCGCAAAATTCTGAACAAAACTGTATACTTAACTCATTTTCGGCATTTTGTCCCTTACCATAATTGAACCTACGGTCGACGATATATTACAGACTAGCTTCTGCCCGCGACTTTGTCCGCGTGGAACTCCTCTTTTTTTGCAGTCGGTTAAAAAGTAGCCTATGTCCTTTCTCAGGCTCCAGACTTTCTATGTACCAAATTTAATTTAAATCGGTCCAGTAGTTTTAGCGTGAAAGCGTAACAGACAGACAGACAGACAGACAGACATAGTTACTTTCGCATTTATAATATTAGTTAGGATTAGCTTACCCGGGACTTATATAGTGTTTAGTATGGCATTTCTACAAATACACATATATACATACTAGCGGTTCGACCCGGCTTCTCATGGATCTCTAATTTTTTTCAAAATATTCTATAGCCTATGTCACTCGGGAATAGTGTAGCTTCCCGACAGTGAAAGAATTTTCCAAATCGGGTACGGTCGTCTTGGAGCCTATTCAATACAAACAAACAAACAAACCTTTCCTCTTTATAATATTAGTATATATTATCCCACCAAAAACATTCTGTAAAAAACTAGCCAAGCCTCGATAAAGCAGCTTGTTTATCTCAAAAAAGTAATGAAATTTAGACTAATTCGTGCCAAGTCTGTGATTTCTTTAAAATTGTTGTTAAAGTTGTGTGTCTCGAATCGAAAATTCAGAGGTGCTCAAATAGGGACCTGAAAATGAGGCGAAATTGTTCCAGTAAAGGATGGTACGGCAGTGCTTGCTTCGCGCTCGACTTGGCTGGAGCACTGCCGTGCCTTCCGATTACTATCCCCACTAATATTAAAAATGCGAAAGTAATTCTGTCTGTCTGTCTGTCACGCTAAAACTACTGGACCGATTTAAATGTAATTCGGCACAAAGAAAGTCTGAAGCCTGAGAAAGGACATAGGCTACTTTTTAACCGACTGCAAAAAAGGAGTTCCACGCGGACGAAGTCGCGGTCAGAGGCTAGTCCTACTACTATTATAAAGGCGAAAGTTTGTAAGTATGGATGTATGGATGTTTGTTACTCTTTCACGTAAAAACTACTGAATGGATTTGAATGAAACTTTACCACAATATAGCTTATACATCAGAATAACACATAGGCTATATTTTATAACGATATTGTGTGAAGTACCTACTCATCGTGCGCAGACGAAGTCGCGGGCAGAAGCTAATACTTGAATACTAACCGATGTCGGTGAGGCACCGCTTGGTTCCCAAAGCGTCCATATTTCTTATTGTCAGTATCTTCTCAGCGTACAGCTCGCAGGTGTACGTACAGATCTGAAACAAACGCACATAATATTAATATCATACTAGCGGTCCGCCCCGGCTTCGCACGGATCCCTTTCTTATAGCCTGTCACTCGGGAATAGTGTAGTTTCCCGACGGTGAAAGAATTTTTCAAATCGGTCCACTCGTTTTGGAGCCTATTCAATACAAACAAACAAACAAACTTTTCCTCTTGATTATATTAGTATATTATAGAAACTCAAAAGTTGTATGTTGGTTCTTTCACGCTAAAGCTACTAAATGGATTTCGATGAAACTTTACAATAATATAGCTTACACATCAGAATAACATATAGGCTATATCTATATATATAAAAATCAATGGCTGTTCGTTAGTCTCGCTAAAACTCGAGAACGGCTGAACCGATTTGGCTGATTTTAGTTTTAAAATGTTCGTAGAACTTGGAAAAAAAAAGCTGTGTACGCGGTACGAAGTTAACTGGGTCAGCTAGTTTATATATATAAATCTTCTGTACGTGTGTTAGTCATTGAACTCCTCCTAAACGGCTGGACCGATTTTGATGTTTTTTTTTGTGTGCGCTAGTGTTTTATAACTTGTTCAAACAAAAAAAAACAGAATCAAAATCGGCAGCGTTCAGGATGCTACGATGCCACACACAACACACACACAACCACACACTGAGAGAGAGAGAGAGAGAGAGAGAGATACACACACACACACACACACACACGCGCGCGCACATACACGCACTGAGAGAGAGAGAGACACACTCACCCACACGCAGACACGTCATACTTATAACACCCCGCTGTTTTACGTCGGGGGTTAAAAATGCTAAGTTAGCAAAATATGTGACACAAATACATACATACATACAAATTGTATTATATAAAAATAAGTCGGGTTTTCCATCCCGACGCTATAACTCCAGAACGCACGAACCGATTTGGCTAATTTTGGTCTTGAATTATTCGTGGAAGTCCAGGGAAGGTTTGTAAGTAGAGAAAATTTAAAAATCATCTTGAAAAAGTGTTAAATCAACGTCTTTCTATTCTCCCATATACAAAGTGATTGGCGGTAAGTGACAGAAGACTTTGACAGATCTTTGACGAAACAATCAGACGGGCAGGACGACGTCTGCCGGGGCCGCTAGTAGTATTATACAATTACCTCTGTGAGGAACTGCCACGGCGACTGCTTCTCCGACAAGTGCATCTCCAAGTGTTGAGGCAACGTCATCAGGTACTGACCGATCTGGAATACGTTACAATATTACACTATCAGCTCAGTCGTGCTGCGAATATGGGAACTGTAGAGTTTTCGATACGTCAACAAACAAACCGAAATACTCGCAGAATTATTAAAAACGCAAAACGTAAAAATTACATCAACAATAATTATTTCTCCGATATTTTCTTATATTACGGCTATTTAATAATATATACTACTAGCTTCTGCCCGCGACTTCGTCCGCGTGGAACTCCTCCTTTTTTGCAGTCGGTTAAAAAGTAGCCTATGTCCTTTCTCAGGCTCCAGACTTTCTTTGTACCAAATTTCATTTAAATCGGTCCAGTAGTTTTAGCGTGAAAGCGTAACAGACAGACAGAGTTACTTTCGCATTTATAATATTAGTAGGGATCATCACCCCATGACTTCATCTGTATAGATTTTTTTCCAGGCAAACCCATAGGGAAAAACATTTCATACAAGCTTTCACCCCGTTTCAATCGTGCCGCCCCCCCATTTCACCCCCTGTTTTAATCTTCTGTTTCACCCCCTATCTGTCTTCATATTCATAAGTGATGTTGGCGCATATTACCTCAGTTATATATTCTTGCGGCGAGAGAGCGAAGTCTGGCAGTTCAGTAGAAATAGCATCGTTATTGCACCAAACAGACAACTGAGGGATCTTATCTGTAAAACAAATAGATAAGATAAGAATAGGTCTATACTAATATTATAAAGCTGAAGAGTTTGTTTGTTTGTTTGAACGCGCTAATCTCAGGAACTACTGGTTCGAAATCAAAAAGTCTGTTTTTGTTGGATAGACCATTTATCGAGGAAGGCTTTAGGCTATATAACATCACGCTGCGACCAATAGGAGCGAAGAAACAGTGGAAAATGTGTAAAAAACGGGGAAAATATGAAGCCTTATGAAGAAGTGACAGAAGACTTTGACAGATCTTTGACGAAACAATCGGACGGGCAGGACGACGTCTGCCGGGGCCGCTAGTTAGATCATAATTTTTGCCTTCGCGGTTATTATGTAGAAAACAACTACAACTTCAGCGTAAGACTATTGTCAGCTCAGTCGTGCTACGATTATGGAATCTGTAAAGTCCGAGTCAGCCAACAAAATAAAATACGCGAGTTAAATCCGTTAATAGTTGTTAAATTCATTTATTTCTCAAACTAGCTGCTGCCCGCGACTTCGTCTGCGTTGAACTGCTCCTTATTGGCAGTCGGTTAAAAAGTAGCTTATTTCCTTTCTCGGGTTCCAGACTTTCTTTGTACCAAATTTCATTTAAATCCAGTAGTTTTAGCGTGAAAGCGTAACAGACACACAGACAGAGTTACTTTCGCATTTAAAACATTAAGTAGGGATTTTTTGATTTTTTATTTAACCGCGAAGGCATCACAAATTTAAAAAAAATCCTCCGGGAGTGCCGGCAGAAGTGAAAACTTGCGCCCTGTGCCACCTAAACGGAGCAGCACACTCAGGCACGGCAGAAAGAGTGGGAGATACTAGTTCCTCTCCCTTCCCCTCGATCTTACGCATTTTCGATCAGCATCACGTGACCCTGACGCGAGTTTGAAAGTTTTTACCCATACAAAAAAGTGCTCAGCGCCGCTAAAGAAGTTTTCACTTCAAAAAATGTCATACACTTACCTAGTTGTGCGTCTATAGGGCTCCGCAGGACGGTCCTGGCGAGCGTCCGCAGGTGGTGCTCGGTGCGGCGGAGCGCCCCGGCCGCGCCCCCGGAGCCCCCGGCGCCTCCCGCGGCGCCCCCCGGGCCTCCAGCACCCAGCAGCAGCGTGTGCTCCAATAAAGGATGATCCACTGGGGTATCTGTTATGAAAACAAAGATATAAGAAAAGTTCATATATTTGTAGTTTAACGAACTTCAAATAAGTTAAGAAAGGTTAAAGACACCTTACCTAAATTATATTTTTAGAATTTTTGAGATTCGAAATAATTCATACTAGCGGTGACTATAGTGTAGCTTCCCAACAGTGAAAAAAAAATCCAAATTGGTCCAGTCTTTTTGGAGTCAATTCAAACCAAACAAACAAACCTTTCCTCTTTATTATATTATTAGTATAGACAATCTCTCATCCCCTTATCGAGCCCCGAAAACATTAAACCACTAAAAACGGACCCGTAAAAATTACCAAGTCTCTCTACTCAATTCTTCTATCGTAATCACTTTTTAATAAAAAAATTTAACCGCCGAAAAAAAACTAAAAGGCAACAAAAAACAATAGCGCACTGAAAAGAGAAAAATAATAATTTTGTCTTTTATAACGACTATTATTTTGGTTGTAATGTCACATTCCTATCAGACATTACAACCAAAATAATAGCCTTAATTTATACAAATTATTACATGCTTAATTTTTAATTATTTTTAAAATAGCTACCTACCTTGTTTTTGCGATTAACCCCCCTTTTCCCACCCTTAGGGTAGGTTTCTTTTTTCCAAATTTTTATGGGATTAACTTTGAGGTATGCCCTATCCAATAAAAAAAGAATTATCAAAATCGGACTACTCTGTAAAAAGTTACCCATGGTCAAACGATACAATCGGTGCGTAAAAATTTAATCATCCCCTATTTTTCTACCCTTAGGGTCGGAATTTTTTTTCCAAATTTAAATGGGACCAATTTCGAAGTATACCCTTTCCAATAAAAAAAGAATTATCAAAATCGAACCACCCTGTAAAAAGTTATGCGTGGTCATACATAAAAAAAAAAATAAAAAAAAATATACGCGTCGTATTGAGAACCTCCTCCGTTTTTTTCGTCGGTTGAAAAGGTGAGACCCATGTAATACCAAGTCGGTCAAATTTAAACACATACATTAACTAGTCAGCTCGCACTTTTTCCAGGAACCTCGCTTCGCTCACTCACCCAAGCTCTCCTGCCTCCTGGCGACACCCACCGCGACCTCCAACAACGCCCCCGCGGCCGCCTCGAGCGCGAGGGCGGCCGGGAAGCACGGGCATAGCACCCCGCGCGGCCTGCCCGAGGACGATGACGTCAGGAAGGCGGCCTCTATGCGGCGCGCGTGTGACGTCATCAGTGACGTCAGCGAGGATAGGAACGTCTGGGGCGATTGATTGAATGATCGAT